>OX439380.1:4233861-4797861 GCA_949319315.1 Zelleria hepariella | reverse complement strand
TACATAAAATTCACTATAGTCACGTATTTTCTGCTCCTACTGTATAACAAACGGCGTGCCGCTTGCGCGTCTCTCGGGTCGCGCCTGCTAGCGACGCGGAACAGGCGACGAAACGGCGTGCCTGCGCCACGCCGCTTCAGTATAATTCAAAACGTGTCGCCTCCATACATTTTGTATTGAAATGTTTTGAAGCGGCAAGATGCCTGCGCCGCACCTTCACCTTACGCCTTTTCTGTGTAATTCAGGCCTTAGGCAGGCAGGACTCATATAGAGAGAGAGTTAGTGTCGTCACCGAGCGTGTAGTAGTTTCATGCACGTCCAACACCAGAATCAGCACCAAAACTGTACCCGTTTTGGCGCCTTTCCATAACCTTTGTCTCACATGATTGCTTCAAAGAAAATAACAATTAAAACTAGCTGCGAAGACCTACTTATGGCCCTCAGAGAAGGAAGACCGCCATCGCCTACAAAGGCACCCAATGAACCATCCGCATCCGGTGATAAATAATAATATTATGCATCTCAAGCAGCCGCCGCGCGTGCGATGTACTAAATACTTCCGTCCTGTCCTTCCTTTGCGGAGTTATATGAGGCTTTTAGGATTGAAGGGTTCTTCATTTGCGACGACCTCACTGTAGACTTGAGACCCAGTTCATCGACGTTGTAGTTTAAGGACCCCCGCACTTATTTCTTCGCTCATATTTTCGTTTGCTACAAAATGGCCTAGGCAACCTGTCACCTATTGCGTGTTTTCCATGCAGGCTTTTGCCTCGCTCGAATCACGCAGGCCCCCGCCGCAAGGGCTTGAGGCCGCAAGGGCTGAACGTTAAACTGATATTGTTGAGGTGTCAATGTTACAATGTACGCTTAATACAACGCTTAAACTCGGCCGCCTTATTCAACCTCCTGTAGTTAATATTCCGTGTAACTGGTGCCCGCCATGTTATTTTCATTGTTCGAGCGGCAAAAGTTCCGAACGATGCTAGTAAATACTGCATTTAGCTTGTTGTTTTTTTTGTAGTTGTTAATTCTGACACCACGTTGCCAATTAAGATTTTGTCATCTCAATTACTAGCGCTAACAATGTTGTCGCTCAACGGTAACAAACATGCGATATCGACAGGCTGGTTGATTGACACGCCGATGACTTTATTCTGAAGGCTTTAAACACCTTTGTATACGTAGAACATGCCAGAATAAATTATAGGCTCGTGTAGACGGTTTTAGAAAGCTTATAACAACTAACACTGAAAGCAATTATAACGATTAGTACTATTAATTTAGTGCTCGCTTTTGAAATCTGACGATGCCTAATCGATTTGTACTAAAGTCGCGTTAGAGCTGTAAATGACGTCACAAACAGTGAGCCCGACACAGTGGTGTGTGAGGATTAATGTGTCTCAAAGATAACGCGCACTAATATCCAGTAGTTCCTCTAACTTAGGACACTCTCCCATAAGCAGGAGACGCTCAGCCGAAGAGACAAAGATAAACGTCTGACCGTTTGCGAATCCAAGATGCTATCAATTTCCATTACCTTATGTTGGACCTTTTTCCGGAGCCTTTTTTTGCGCGAATGGGTACCTAACACACACAAGTGGTTAGTTACAATAAATTCAAGCTACACAATATCTTAAGGTGGATCTAAAAGGCTAGGAAGACCCAAGATCCAGTGGTTTTTGTTTGCCAGTAGTTAAGGCTCTATTTCGATAATAGCTTTTGATAAGCAGCAACTTCAACAATCTATTTCGATTTTTGAAGTTGTGTACCTGCTTATCAAAATTGATAAATTTGTATATTAATTTTGAAAGTTTTTGCTGGTTCAGAAACGCTATTGTAAAATTTTCGCTTGATAGAAATAATTATAAAAAGAGTCGGTCACTTTTTCGAGTAGATTGACTAATAGGAATTACACACAGACCTTACTTATAATAACTTACTAGATGGATTTGAACAATATCAACTTTATGGTAGTTTCAAATTGTGATAGCTATTTTAATTAATTTTATATTCATTTAAAGCCGACATATTGGAAACGTAGTGCGAGTAAGACGGAGCAAACGCGACGATAACAGCCTTTAATTAATAATCAGATGAAGTATGTGGCATGAATGTCATCATCATACATAATGCATTAGTGGGATGCATAACAGACAAGATGGTTATCAGGTTACCCACACACTACAGAACACTCACGTGACGTCACTTCTATGTAACCAATGGTGGACTACCAATAAGACAGTGTCTTTTAGTTCCTTGGCTACGTCCGATAACTTCGATTAGACCTTTTACAACTAATTTAGTAGTAGACCAGGTAGTAGATGTGACCTAGACATCAAAAGCCAGTTCAGTTAGGCAGAATCAATTAGTTTTCTAATTAACTTCATTTTGTTTCAGGTAATTGGACTTGCCCGGATACGATGCTGACATCACACATATTGTGTTGGTAAATCTAAAAAAGCCACCTTCAATTATCCGTGAAACATTTTCATTATGAAATCGTAATACAATCGGTGGAACTGATGGAATTAATAATCCCAACACAGCGGCACAGACAGCTTTAGTGGAATTAATGCTGGAATTATCTTCTCGTTTGCAAAGAGCTTTTCAACATCACGTATCGAAAGGCATTTCCTTTTTTGTTTGGTTTGCACTTTCGTACGAATGCCTTCCTTTTCCTTTGCAACATTTTTTTTCTCTCTGGATGAGGCAATCATCAATGATACCGTGGTATGGTATGCCCGACTCCCCTGGGGATTTCTCCCAGGGACCTACGGACTAAAACCTCCCTCTCTCTTCTGCCTACCCCACCGGAACCGCGGTAGCATTACATCAGCGGGGAGACTGTGGCTTATGCCATTTCTTGGTTTTGTCTGTTCTGTTTTTCCGTTTCCCTTCTGGTCATGATTTTGCTTAGCATAGTGGCAAATCTGTCCCACTGATCCTTGCATGACAACATTCTGGTTATGAGATTTTCGGCAACAATACTACTTTGAAAGTTAACATAAACGACAACTCAAAAATATTGTATTTCTGTCCAATTCGGCGGAAACACATTTGACTCCAACAATGTTACGAGAAAAAGTAGGCGTTCCGCCAGTAACAGTTAGATTCCAGTTTTCGATACCGGTTCATGGTAAATAATGCAAAATAACCAATACCGGTGTTCTGACGCCTCTAATATCTAAGCTTACTGGGGCGGTAAATCACTGGAAAAATTGCTCTAACGGTCAACACCACAGGCCTCTCCTGACTATGATGAGACAGTTATAAAATATTGCCCACGAACCTAATAGTTCTCACTTAGTAACAAACTTTGTAATACACAACGGAAACTTTAAGCAAATGCTAAGTAGCTAAATCTGGATTTGTTAGTGTTGTTACTAATGTTATCCCAGTTTCGCTCCCTAAAGGGACATACGTCTTACTTTCGCAACCTACTTTCAGGTCTATAGATTTTGCTCCTCGCTCTCCTTTGTCGGATCCTTTTTTTGCACTCTCAGTCAGCTTTTAGCAATTTGTCATCGCATCACCGGCATCAAAGCGATCGCGTAATGTTCTTGTGATCATTGCCGTCAAATTGCGCTTTACCGGGCTAACAACATCAATCCCCTGATGGTCCTGTCCACAGTCCGCCAAGCGTGAAACCGCATAAATTTGCAAATTTTAAAACGCATTCCGTCCGCCTCCATACGTGATCAAAGGGTAATTTTAATCCTGCCAATATAGGGAATGGACCAATCCGCAGGGACTCCTCCGGGCGATGTCCGGTAATTCCATTCAAATTAGTAATGTCACGTCTTGAGACGATCCCATAGGCGTCGAATATGAATTCTAATGAATCTCTATGAATATTTAAACGCACCGCAGCGCAGGGATGATGCTCATATTTGAAAGGAGACTCCCATGAATAACTTAGTGTATGGATATGCCGGCAAAGTCAAACAAAGGATCTTTCAGATCACACTGTGTTTGCTGTAGCATAAATTCACCTTACCTCCCTGAGGTAGAGCTATCCAATTTACAAAGTTAATTTATGTTATTTTATTAGCTAAGCAAAGTTTTCTTTTATCGTTCATGGGCATCATCGCGCGTTTATTTCGTCGACACTTTAGGGTTCTATTATTATGGTTCGTGAGCGTGGTCCTTTATTGCATACAGTTTATGGTACCATTAGCGTCGCTTATTCAATTTTTAAACGCGAGCACGTATTTCTAAATCGCGCCAAGCGTTCACTTCTCCCCTTCACTTCTTAGCAATCAGGGTTAACGATGTTTCACATCAGTAGAACGGCTAAGCCCCACGCGGAAGGTTCAATTTTCGGCTCAATGTCCGAAATATTAGCTTCCATTTTTGACGTCATCCCGCAGGCGGCATTAAGTAATTGATTTTGTGAGTCGGTCGTCCCATGCTTTAGTTAGAATGGTGACAAATTCAATTTAACAGTCATGCTCCTTACAGCATGTTATTATCTAATTTAATGTACTGTATGCAATACTTCGTATCTTTTACGGCAGTATAATTCTAAATCTCCGCCACTTTTATAGCAATAGAGCTCTGAATTGATTTAGATATGGTGCCGAAACGACCAGATAATTTGAATGAAATGAAATAAAACGAGTCTTGAGAACTAGGTCGTCCGAGTTATTGTTTCCGTCAAGTACTGTCTCCATTTCCCGCCATTATCATTAATTTTAGTTATACCATTAGGACCTTCATTAATTTCATAAGCAACACCACACCTAGCCTTCATTCATCGCCTTTCAGAATAATCGATTCAAGTGTTATTCGATTTACTCTGATTACTTTCGGTGATATTCTACGATGCAAATGTAACTATTATTATTACGCATGCATTGCACCATGCTTTCAAATTTACTACGCTCTCCGGAACAGAATAAAAACAGTCAGCAATATGGAGAATAACGATGCGGAATTTTCAATAAATCGGAAAACCACGATTCCAGGGCTAGAGAGAGCTCTCCCCGATCCGGAGTGACGACCTATCTCAACCCGTCGGCGTGTGCTACATCGCACTAACAAGGATGATGCTGGCTTGCTCGGCGTAGTGAATATCAGTTGGTTCACTTATTTATTGCTACTTATATCTGAGGCTCATTCCCAAAACTTTCCATTGTTGGCTGCCGTCTTTCTCATCCAGTCGAAGCCTGCCTGTTCGTGGACGTCATGTGCCCTATAGGAGGATCCCTATTTTCATAAATGGATCAATGGAGGCTGCTAATCATGATTATGATATCAAAGGCTTACAGACTCCGTCTAAAACTCCGTCTGGTGTCGGCAGAGCAGCTGTTGCAACTTGCAGGTGTGCAACTGCATCAAACTTTCAAGTAATGCTAGGGTTAGCTTCGCGTATTATGCGAGTTAGGCACACGTGGCAGTTAACACCGACTTAACATTCTGTGGTGAACATTTCGCCTGCGTCGTCATCCAACTATGAGAATATTTTCAACCGCCACGCGGTGGGCAAATCGAGCGGCAAATGCACTGCAGAATCTATCCTTGAGCCGATGATACGTTGACATAGGTCCACTTGTGATCCTATTTATATGTATTGTAGTGAATCGCATTGAGCGTTGGAGTCATCATCGATTTCATTTGTTGTTGAACATGCGACCTTCGCTGGTCCGTAAAAGGCAACACAATATTGAAGTGAAGTGTTCAGTTTAGATCCGGAAGGTCAAACATGAATGACTACAAATTATGGCGGATGCTCTCAGAAACGTGCCTCATTGTCGTGAGGCGCTTACGTATCTCTTTGTCCTACATAAAGAAAGCCGTTTAGTTTCACATCAGACCGCTAATTTTTCGCGGCACGAGTAGCGCATTATCGTCGCCACACTTTCTAGATTGTCGGCTGACCCCAGCCCGTATCCGTTTTCACTCCGGAACAGGCGACGAATTCTTATGCCTTTACTTCTGTTGTAGACCATTTCAATGTAGTATTCAATGCAAGCGTCATCATCATTATCATCATCATCACGAGGCTTTCCAGACGCTCCAGACGCCAAGAGGGCAAGGACCACAGTCTTGGCTCCAGAAAGGCTTTAATCGACTGAACTGACTAACTGACTGACTGAGGGGCTGAATATAATTTCGATACCTTGGGCTAGAACCTGTACTGTTCCATCGTTTAAGCTTAATTGACCTAGTCCCCAAGAAAGCCGCGGATAATTCTTTGCGATGAAACCAATTTCTGTTCGGAGTTTCGAAATTGGGTCGTAGAAATTCCTGTATATTTTGGTCCACCGATGTTTTAATTTTGTCACAAATCTGTGCCACTTCTCAGAGCTTTTATCGATCTAGCATTAGCCTGATTAAACTAAGCTACTCTACAAAACTTAACAATTGTTTACAACCCGTAGACTTGATCTGCCCTGCACCTATACCAACGTCTCAGCTTAGTCCTCCTAGTCCACAGGAAAAATAATAAAAAACATGTTCCAGGCACTACAGCGTCCAAGTGGCCACTTTACTCATCTAGTATGAGTGGTGATGCCACTGAACGCGGTATAAATCATGTAAATAGATGCAAAAACCGGAATATTTTTCTCAGGTTGACACAGGAGCCGATCAGCTGATACCTAGATAGTACATTAAAGTGAAGTAGGTTGTTATGACTGCTTCCAGTATACTTTTTGGGTGCTCAATTGACTACTTTCCCACTTCCTAGTTTGGGGACTTTCGCGGTTGACCTCAAGTCTGTGGAGACAGTTGTTCTCACTCAGCAACTTGGAAAACAGATGACATAACTTGGCGGATGGTTATTACGCTGTGGGTTTATTGTTTTACTTCGAGTTGGATGGAGCTCAAATGTTTCACCACGGATTAAGAAATTCGTCATTTACTTACCGTGTTGGCAAATTGTGTTGCACCAGAAGTGTTGATGGGTCAATTATCTGCTCCAGTTTTAAGGTCATTTGCGTGATGGTCGTTCCTAGAAAAGTTAATAATATATAAAGGCACTTATATATTATTGAAACTATTGGAAGGCATTTATAGGGCACCTCCACACACTCTAGAGGTAAATAGGTGACAACTTTTGAGTGTAGCAACTTATTTAGATGGTGTAACCTATAGATGGTGTAATCCTCAGAAGCTTAATACATATATGGACAAAGTGTTCGGGAGTAGACGGAGTTGCAGGAATTTAAGAAAAGGCTTCATGAACGTGGAGATAATGTGTAATAAAATCAGACAAAATTAGAGGGAGAATTGACAGTGACAGATGACAGATATGTCACAAGAAAACAAAATACAATCTTAAAATAAGCGGCGACGATCGATGAACATAGTGCCAATGCTGGCTGCTTCACGCGCTCCAACATGCCCCCGGGCGTTGAAAGCTTATCTTTCAACCACAATTGTCATTCAGCGACATAGGTACTCCTTACTACATAGTAGTAAAAAAATGCTGACGAAGCAGCTCAAGTACTCAATCCATTGAAGTCTGTGAAACCGTAAGACAGTTCAGTCTGATCGCAGTGAAGAGGTCGCACGACGGTGAGAAGATATAGGTACGTCAGAGGCTTATGAACGGGATCTGATGACAGCAGAGCAGGCAGAGTGAGCGTTCGGGACTTCAAATTATGACGACGTGGTGTTTAGTTCCTCATAAAAATAATAGAATAAAATAACAATTTCCCAACACTCTAAGCTAATAAAATTAGGTGACTTAATTCCTGCCTCCCAGACCACCGAAATGTGGTATTTAGCCGGAATAAACATATATTAATGTAGGACATGCTGTAGCTGATGGAATCGCAATTGCCCCTAAAAGAGATACGTCATTGTACGAACAAGTAAAACACTTATTAAAAATAAACAAATGAAGTTCGAATATTATAGGTAAATATTGATTGGTTTACTCTTTGGGAGACAAACCTGCTCAGTGCCAGCAAGAACTATTGCTCGTCATGTCGTTTACCAACTCACAATGAATACTTTTGGTGATAAAACACACGATAATAAAGATATAAGACTAGCCGACACCCGAGACTTTGATGACTATAGCACTCATAAAGGGACCCGCGTGGATTAAAATCACCTGGAAGAAGATGCTGCTGTGGCAAGTTGAGAAGAAGATCAGAAGTGATACCGACCTTGCTTTTCACACGAACGCACATTATAAGTACATTTTTGGTAACAGACCTTGCAAGATTTCAACCTCCTATGGGCCAATAATTTTCCGTAATGCATGCTAAAATAATGTAACTGAGAAGCAGCATACATCAAGCTTTTGTACTCATAGTCAAGTAAATAAATTAAGTAAGTAAATTATAAGATAATAATATGAATGGACTGTATTAATTAATATAGGACACCTTTTTGTAAAGTTTGAAATGTCAAGACTTCCTTCCACTCGCATGATTCATATAATAAAATACATAAAATTAAATGTAAGGAGTGGCTCCTACAAGATAAATCGCAAAATTAGTCATTTGTAATATAAAAGAGTCGTCTTGACACCTTAAAATAATAATAAACCAACGCGCTTCGTAATTTCTCGTCCGCTAAATATGAACGACGAAACTTGCCTTTATTAAAAAGGTAACGATTCGCAATAATGAATAAGAAGAATCCCTAGAGCAAACAAATAAAATCGATGATCAATTGCTTGCTTTCTTGGAGCGCTCCGTGATGTGATAATAATATTAAATAGAACTGATCCAAATGAGGAGCCAAACAAACAGAACTGTGATCCTAGTGCCTGAAATTCAGACATAAATTCATAAAGAAGGTCACTGATTTCCGGTTTGGCTATCAATCTACGCTCAAGAAAACACGCAAAGCGTAAAGTAGGATTTTAAAACGCATATCGGTCGGACGGGGGGTCGGATTTTCGACGAAATGTCCCTCGATTGCCATCTAAATCTTTCGACACTAATGCAGCGTTACTGCTTGTAATTGGGCCGGAAACTATCCACCCTAACCTGGTTTCTTGCAAAACAGGCTTATGATTGCCTAGCCTAATTTTTTGTGACCCCAACAAATCCCAAAAGAGATCAGCCCCGATGAGTAAATCTACCTCGGCAGGGTTATAAAATGTGGGGTCAGCCAAGCAAATGTCTGAAGGCAGATGAAGATGAGATAGGTTTAATTCGCGACTTGGGATATCACTCGTTATTGATGGCAAAACGTAACAATGAAGGTCCGTTGAGAAACTGTCATCTAATGACTTTAAATGTACGCGACACCGTTTGCCTACGTGAGAAGTCACGTTATTAATCCCCAAAATTGACCTATCTGTCTCAATAGATTTTAAATCTAGTCGTTTTCGCATTTTTTCGGTCATAAAACTCGACGTGCTACCGCTGTCTAAAACTGCGCGGGCGACGAACTCAACATTGTTGCAATCGTGCAACTTAATCAATGCGGTCGATAATAGCACGTCTTGTTGTTGTTTGCAATGAAGAACGCTCGCTGATAAGGCTACGTTGTGCACACTGCCAGCGGAAGATGAAGCGCGTGACGTCACGGGAGACTCGACGGCAACCTGATTATCAGATCGCGCGGTCTCACCTACCCTCAGTTGCGCGACGTGAATCAGAGTGTGGTGTCGACGCTTACATAATTTGCACCCTGGCTTTTTGCAATTATTTGCATAGTGACCTACTTTGAAACAATTGTAACAAATCCTGAAATTCTGGATTTCTTTTAATCGATCCTCGCTACTAAGCGCAAGGAACTGTGAACAGTTGACCAAGCCGTGCTCGCCACTGCATTTCTGGCAAGGACTTTTCAGTGGTTCAGTGGTGAAAGTGTTTGAATGTGATACTGAAACCATGGACTTTAATTTAGGCATTGGTTTGGTTGGTAATTGTGCGGTACGAGACATCTCTAATGTTTCGATTAAATCAGCTCGGCTGCGCATAAATCCGAGGAACAGGTCGAATGTGATGGATTCATCCTTGCTCAGACGACCCTTGAACTCTTCCCATTCACGGTAAGTTTTTGAATCTAATTTATGCGTAACTATGTAGATCAAGAGAGTGTCCCAATGTTGAACTGGTTCGCCTAACGATTGTAATGCTCGCAGGTTTTTATTCAATTGGTCAATTAAACGTTTCAAAGTGACAGACGACTCCTTTGTAATGGTTTCGACGTTAAATAAAGCTGAAACGTGATTTTGAATTAATAACCGTTTATTATCAAACCTTTCACATAAAACCTTCCATGCCACAGCGTAATTCCTGGCAGAAAAATCAAAAGATTGAATTACCACAGCAGCAGACCCTTCCAGTGACGCCCGTAAATAATGAAATTTATTAATTTCGTCGATATCATCGTAAGAGTCAATCAGGCTACTGAAAGTGTCATGAAATTCTAACCAATTTTCGTAAGATCCACTGAATTTTGGCAATTGTATAGTGGGCAACCTAACAAGCCTACTCTTACTAGCCCGAGAAGACCCTTTGTCACTTCCTACAGACTCAAATGCTTCGTTTTTAGTTTTATTAAAATTGCCTAACAAATCCTGGGCTTGTGCCAGTGCTTTGAAAAACATGGAATCAAAAATTGATCGCTCACCAATCTGTTCCTCAATTTTTTCGGTAATGCACTCCAGTTGTAATTGAATCTCATCGAATTGTTCGTACATTGACTCTATTTTCCCCATACGCAATTGCAATTCCGTCGCACTCATGTCATCCAAAGATGTAGCGAGAGAATCTACGTACTCGATGAAAATCGTTAGACGACCTTTGCAACTGGCTCGTTTTCGAACCAAAGTCTTTTCATCGGCCATTCTGGGAGACGAGAGTGTCCAACCTGGAATGTATACAATACTGCACGTTAATAAAAATAACTATAACCTTATGTAGGTACCTACTTATTTACCTAGGTATATTAAACAGTCGGCAATCGTTAATGAAAAACAAGTCTCTGGATGTAAAATACTAGTACCTAAAATGTAGATAATTTATAAAAATAGGCTGTTTATTAACAATATGATGCTTTTTAAAGCTTGATAATATAAATCAATAATAATTACGTTTTATTGGCGAGGTTTACTGACAAAAACTCGAGTAAACAAAGCTAACCCTGACCGTCAATGCACTAATATCTATTGTTTTTCACTTAAATACCTACTACACAGCTTTTATGTGGTTAACTGATGTAAATAAGCCAATGATGAAGCTATTTGCTATCTGTATTTTACAATACAATTGACCTAAGTACTGCTAAGTTACATAACTTGCTGGTGTCAACCACAATGCAATAGTTATTTAGAAATAATGTGATTAATACAATAAAATGCTACCAACCTGAAGTAGTCCGGTGATACACCTGATACTATTACCTTAATTAGAGTGTTGGGTGACGATAAATAACAATAATAAGCCTTAAAACACCACGTAATTTCTTGAAATGAGTCCAGTCCACGTTGCCGGTAACGCTCACCGCAACTCGACGTAGGTTATTTTTCTTCAATATAAACTCCTCTATGTTTTGATAACTGGTTCTCAATAATTTACATCCGGCGATGATCCAGGACCATGTTCGGGAGTAGACGGAGTTGCAGGAATTTAAGAAAAGGCTTCATGAACGTGGAGATAATGTGTAATAAAATCAGACAAAATTAGAGGGAGAATTGACAGTGACAGATGACAGATATGTCACAAGAAAACAAAATACAATCTTAAAATAAGCGGCGACGATCGATGAACATAGTGCCAATGCTGGCTGCTTCACGCGCTCCAACACAAAGCCTCAGTTTTCTATCATTAGACGAAGATAGGATGTATGCATGATCTGTCAATACGTAGATACCATAACCTTAATCTTTAGGAGGAAAAAAAAAACAAAAGACAATTTAGCAGTCCTGTAGCGAGCGAAAGTAATTCCTTTTTCCTTTTAAACCTACCAAACCGAATGAAATTTTATTTTAGTTGGTTTTAATCAAAATCGGGACAGCATTTGTATATTTACAAGAGCCGGGTTTCTAGGTCAGTTTATTCAGTCGCTTAATTCGCGGTAATGCTCTTCCGTCACTTGACCCGATTTCCGTTTTTAGCCAGAGTATCTCCTTCTTCCATACTCATCAGTTTTATTTTCAGGCATGGCGTGTTTTACGATCGGTGGAGGTTTTTATTTAATTACCAGCAGACCGGCTCGGTCGCAGCTGGGCTAGGATCCCGCCATTTTTATTTTTTCCATCCAAATGGCATTTCCGTCGGTGCCAACTGGACGGCGGGACTTGATTGTGACAGACATATTATAAATCTCGCGCCCCTTTTTGGCTAATAAAAGCGTTCGGGGAATCTGTTGGTTGGTGCCTATTATTTCAGTTGACTGGATAAAGACTTCGCTGCCAAATTGTTTCGGAATAACAAGGTGTGCGTTTGTCGAATTTCTAAGGGATCCCAAAAAGGTACCCCAGCTCCATCACTGCTCTCCCAAAGGATCCGTAGGTAATCCATTAGCATGCGATTCTTTACTTTGGGGTTTTTCCGTTGACTTTAAAACAAAGAGGGTTTGGTTCGGGTTGGCGTGCTGACGCTGAAGTGTCAGTTACACACAGCAACCTGAGCGACGAAACTGAAGGCAGGGGTAGTTAATTAATCTAAGGGTGGAATAAAAAGAGGGTTTGCCACCATGGCAACGTGACACCTGGACATATCTCAACGTGATGGATGGCCTCAAACGCGCGGGGAGATATGATAAATTTGGGTTGTTCCGTATTCATGACACGACTTTTCATGCTATAGGTATATTTTTCCGGATTCATGGTACGAGTTATTATTATTCCTACTCATGATTATTTTCTATTTAAGTTTCCGTTTTCATTTTACATGTGTTCCGTATTCATGCTGCCAATAAAATACCATTTAATATTGGCACGTTAGTATGGTCAGCATAACAATTTCAATTATAAGATTGGTAAGTCAGACTAGGTACAGTCGGCCACACGCTAGGATACCCCTTTTTGTTCTATTAGCGCCCTTATGCCGCGCGCTGTAAGAGCTGCCATGGGGTATCTGTGACTGTGGCCGACCGTACCTACCTCAGTCTCTCCACTAAGTAACCAAATCATAAAACTAAAACTGCACACGCACGCACCTTTTGATACGCTCGCAGGCACTTTTGGTTATTGAAATAAAAAAAACCGTGGGACTCGCGCACCGAGGATTCCGTTCCACCATTCTATGCATTTATTTGGAAGAAAAATAAAAACTAGGCAGGCTGCACACAGCGCCATCTAGAGTTGAGGTTTGGAACTAATATAGAGATATAGAGGGCGCTAGTTTCTATGTCGTGTTACAACCCTCACCAGCATCATCAGGTATATTCTTTTTTGTTCTTCTAGCATTAGTTCCTCAACTCAGCCAACAGATGGCACTCTACAGTCCTACATCGTGGATCGCGGTATGGCTTGGACTTTCGACTAAAGTATCTTAGTAGACTTCGTATGAAAGTCTTCCTATTGCACTGTACGGAACCCTCTCAACGCGAGTTAAACTCGTACTTGTCCGGTTTTTAGGGTTCCGTTACCCTCAAAGGGTAAAAGGACCCTATTACTAAGACCCCACTGTCCGTTTGTCTATCTGTCTGCGCGTCTGTCACCCGGCTGTATCTCATGAGACGTGATAGTTAGACGGTTGAAATTTTCACAGATAATGTATTTCTGTTGCCGCTATAATAAAAAATCCAAAAAAACAGAATAAAATAAATATTTAAAGGAGTTTTTTGAACGAGCGAGCGAAGTTCTCCGAGTCTACTGGAACAATCCGGCGTTTGTATGTATGAAAGTTCATTCGACGATAACTTGAGTAAATTTAGTCGGATCGTTATGGTAAACGAAATTAAAAGATTTTTTAAGTTCGAACATGAGCCAAAAACATGTTGATTATATTTCTTTATTTTTAAGAACGTTGGTTATTTACATAATTTTTATACAATATACAAGATGATTATTTCTTACTTAATTTGTATGATTTCTATCCTATGATGTCCTATGTCACTTAAAACCTGAGTAACTGGTCATCAATTTGCAAGGTACTATTGACCTACTTGTTTGCAGTGCTGACGTATAACGCATACGTGATTATCCCATTACTCATGACAATACAAATAACAATTAATATACCTCGTGCCAGTGTCCGTGGATGTCTTAACAAAATCCCTTAAGTTTCTCTGCCTATTATTTATTTCTTCCAATATTTTAGATTTTTTTGCTGATCGTACTTAAAAGCAAAGTATTTTTATTATAATGTATGGCAGCATGAATCCGGAAAGGCTCGCGAGACGAAATGTAAAAATTAATAAAATAATTTCCATAGCATGAATACGGCAGTCAAGTAAAATGAATCCGGAAAAAATATTCGTGACATGAAAACTCGAGTCATGAATACGGAACAACCCATAAATTTGCATGATAATTTTGTGAAAAGGGACTGACCAACCGGTTCTTTTGAATGGTTTCTCGGGACTTCGCCTTTTATTTCTTTTTGAATTTGAATAGTATCGCCTTTGGCCGAGGCCTTTCTGCGAAATGTTAAATGCCTGACTCCGAATATATCCGTCCCCTTTTTGATAAGTCCATTGGAATTCTCGGGGAGTTTGTGTCAGCAGGGACCTTTGTTCATGGGCCAAGTTCCCGTCATTAAGCGAGTAAAGCGCGTTCCCTCTTATCGCTACGTTGTAATCATCGTCAAGGCTTGAACGTACTTCCAAACTTCTGTTATGTAGACCTTATCTTAGTATACTCAAACTGTTACGGAAACGCTTACATTACAGTCCGTAAGTTACCCACAATCCGTAAACTGACCCTTAAGGCGCTGGGCATAGTAAATTAGCCCGCGCGCAAAGAAATATGCACAAAATCTATTCATGTATCAAATACACTAAAAAAAATCGAAAATGTTCACATATCAAAGCCTAGAATTAGGTGAGATCTATCTAAAACAGCCAGTTTCGTGTTGATATCCATTACATATAGCAAGATATTTTTTTTCATCAAAAATATCTTCAAAACGTTTACGAATCTCAACACAAAACTGGCTGTGGATAGGTCTCACCTAATTCTAGGGTTTGATATGTAAAAATTTTCGATTTGTTTAGTGTATTTGATACAGGAATCAATTTAGTGCATTTTTCTTTGCGCGCGGGCTAATTCACTATGCCCAGCGCCTTAATTCCACGCATGCGGACTCAACTTGGCAGCCATAAAAAAAAGTTTTAAAGCCGTGACGTATCGGTTGGAAAGTGCAACTCCGACGCGTTATCGACACGTACACTCATCGCCTATTCATCGGTCGGCCTCCATGAATATTGATAGGACTTTCGCCTTGCCCCCGGTGTGCGTCGGCTGCTAACGAAGATGGAACACGGCTACGAAGGGTGTTTACGTCATCATATCTAGTCGGTGAAGCGGGTCGTGCCTTACGTAACCCTGTTCCAGTTTCATTTGGTTCAAAACGGTCGAATGGTGATTAATGTTAAGTGATAAAAGCTTTACCAATAAAAGTAGACATGCGCGAAACAGTGCACTTCGAAGTCATGATATATTTCATGACATTTCATAGCGCGTGATATTACCTTA
This sequence comes from Zelleria hepariella, assembly GCA_949319315.1. Lineage (NCBI taxonomy): Eukaryota > Metazoa > Arthropoda > Insecta > Lepidoptera > Yponomeutidae > Zelleria > Zelleria hepariella. The sequence goes on along the minus strand of OX439380.1, from coordinate 4,782,299 downwards.
TATCATGGCACCAAACATGACACATGACAATTCAGCACACGTCATGAAATGAAACATGACATGTCATGAAACATGACACGTCATATTTCAGCACACTTTCATTGCAGTACAGTTATTTATTTCAGTACACCAGATGACATGAAACATGACACATGGTATTTCAGCACACTTTCATTGCAGTACAGTTATTCATTTCATTACACCAGATGACATGAAACATGACATCATGGTATTTCTTCATTGCAGACATGAAACATGACATCATGGTATTTCTTCATTGCAGACATGAAACATGACATCATAGTATTTCAGCACACTTTCATTATATTACGTACAGTGTGCTGAAATGCCATGTGTCATGTTTCATGTCATCTAGTGTAATGAAATGCTATGTGCCATGCTTTATTCTCTCGTGTAATGGGTAATATTTCATGACACCGTTGTGTAATATGTCTTTTGTAATATTACTAGCATTACCTACACATGTCTAAATAAAAGTAACTAAGAATCGGGATTTTTGATCCAAATTATGAGTGAATATACCTAGTGAGTGAATCATTTAAAGTAACTGTAAAGTAAAGTATATTTGTTTATTAAACATGCGTGTACATAGAAGATCTTAAATAAACTGTCAATGACACGTTTCCAGTATTTAAAAGTAAAATATGCACTAGTGCAGCTCTAAGTTATGGAAATCTATTTAAGAGTAGCCGGCGCAAATCTCATTCGGAGCGGGCGACGTTAATTTGAAACAAGCATCCAATTCGCATCTTTTTCCGACTCCGCAGCTTAAAAAAGGCGTGGACGGTAATGCAATTTTAGTAACTCCCGCGTTGGACTGCCGCTCGGATACTGGCTTTATTTTGTTACCAGAGTGTCGCAACAGACCTCCATCAAACATATTAAAGAGCATTCGACTTCGTATATTATTTTACACTCCACCCATGTATATTTCGGCTCATTCGTTATTGCGGTTGAATTTGACGCCTCTCTCGCCCCTTGCCATGGTGACAAATTCTGTAACATTGTAATCACTCAGGAGCTTTGACAACTTACTCGTGCATTCAATCATCTCAATCCCATATTGCCGTTTCATATGTGTGAGACGAGAATATCTGTATATCTGCTGTAATCACCGTTTCAGAGGCCCGTTGATGGACAGTGGCATAACCTGAGCGATCCACCGCTTCAATTACTTGAAGCAAGCACTCTGGGTTGTACCCAACGTAATTAAAGCGGCTGAAGCGCACTCCAGATGCGGACCCGAATGGGCCTATTCAGTATTCATGAGGTGGCGTCGTAGTTCTCGATTACCCTGATCTGCTTGCAAGTAGTTTCGGATTAGGCCACGTTGCCGGCCCTCCATTTGGCCGGTCGCATCTCGCCCGAATTAGGTTAAAGGCCCAGTCAAGTTTTCCGGCCCTTATTAAACATTAAGTAGGATTTGTTTGGAGTCCGAGTATCGACACGTTCACTGCGTCAGCTTTCAATCTGTCTCGCTTCGCTTAGTTCGCACTGCGTCTAAATTGGACGCCTTACAAGTTTCCTGTTACCTGCCAGTCGTGTGTGCTTTCAATTGCTTTTTCATTTCAACATTGTTAGTGTCAGCCGTGATTGTGTCGGAACGCGGCGAGTGTTTTCTGCACAAACATGAATCTCGTAAATTCTCGTAACGTGATAGCTGACGTCAAAAGTGTAGTTTCCGCATGCAGTGTGCCCTACTTAATGCACTCCTGTACGTTTCGTGCTCCAGTTCAGTTCACTTCTTTGTTCCATTAACTAGAGTTTGGTTTTTCGACTTTTTCCCTCTCTCTGTCCGCAGTCTGCAGCGACAGTTATTTTCCACGAACTTTATACGCTGCGACGCTGTATATTCCCATTTTCATTTGTTACATTTGGGGCACATAGAGCCACGTAGTTTCTAAAGTTGCGAGCGATTCCTTAGAGGAATTTGGTCTAATAAACTTCCAGCACTGCATCCAAGTAAAACCCGTCAGGGCTTGTTTGTGCTCTCGAGTTCTACTTTCCAGGCCGTTCGCCCGTATGTGGACACAGCTCTCTAAGGCCCGCTGCAGTGATGTTCACCTATACAAACTCTAAGTATTTTGCACTGTTTATGCGTTGGATGCCTCAGGTGTACCCAATAAGTAGGAATTTGGGCAATGAGTGAAGGCGAAGGCAAATATTGAGAATAAACTTAAACATCACGCTCGAAACGTAATAAACTAATAGGAAACATATACAGACAAAAACATAGATAAAGACCCGCCGCATCCTATAATATTCAACCGCGACTCCGCATTCGTGAAAAGGTCATCGGTTTCATATTAATTTAAGATTCAAGAATACGTGGCTGATGCTGTTTGTTCATTCCGTATTCGATGGTCATTTGTTACTGAATGAGGTCGAATGATTGATTCTATCTGTACCGTCATCGTCGGCGATCTTTCCGAAATGAGTATTAATTACTTGAGAAGCGATTTGAGTATGTCGCTCATAAAATACGTGTCTGAGAGATGGTCGCTCTATGAACGAATTCCGCGTATTCTATATTTAACCTCAAAAGTTATTAGTCTCTCCAACGTTCCACTGAACTGACATTATTCCACAAAACAAAAGAGCTTTAAGGTCACGGACACGGATTTAGAACTTTGGTATCTAGCATCTACTTACCTACCTACTCTACTCTACAATGCCACGTTATTGGATGGCAAAAAGTAAACTGAGACCTTCACCGTTGCGTGAGTCTGTGAACGTTCGAACAACGTAAGTTAGTCTGCCGAACAACTGGGTTACCGGGCTGGCTACATCTGTACGAGTGTTTACCCTCATTTACATCCTCAGTGCAGTCATTCATAGTCAAGTTCTAATATCCGCAAACGTATTGAACGTTAACCCTAGGAAATCCCTTTACCAATTGGTATTACTTCGGCTCATAGACGCCCTGAGGGTATATTTTTACGCCAATCAAGCGGTTAAGGCCTGTAATATCAATCACAGTTTAAACCAAAAAGGCTAGTTTAAACCCTATCTGTCGATTAATTTTCATACAAAATGTGAGGTTTAATCTATGGTCTGAGTTTAAACTATGATTGATATTACGGGCCTTAGTTGTAAACGGGGTCACCTCACCCACACCCAAACTTGGTCGACACATAAACCAATCTTCGGTTAAATTCATGGCGCCGATCCGAGGTCACTAGCACTGCAATAATCAACGATCGATGGTGATTGATTAGAAATCGCCAATAACCCTGCTTTGAATAGCCACCTGAGTCCTGCTGAGGCCAGTAAGTTCTCGAGAATGTCGAACTCTATCTCAACTATGGGACCAAATCGTTCATTTCCCTCGACAGTTTTTGTGTTTTATTCCCCATAACTCTCAACTAAGATTCGATACAGTTATTTAATTTAAAAAAAAAAATACTTTAAAATTGAAACTATGTACGTAAAGATGTAATGCCACACTAGGCCACCCATTAGTGCGATATCGGAACGGAATCTGTGACTAACAGTTACTGTCCCGTCCCGAGTCCCGACTAGATTGCGTCCTTGAACTTCCGCTGGCCGCAAAATTGCGGGCCGTACCATTAGTTGCCCGAGACAAATTAGTTCCGAGCGGTTTTCTTGCCAACTGCGGGATTTTCATAATAAATCCTCAATCTGTAAGTCCCCAGCTGGCTGTTATAGGGATCGGGTGATGTTGTGAACTCTTGAAATAAGCAAAGTTTCACTACACTTTGTTCTAATTACGCAACTGAAATTTTGAGAGAGCTCATCGCAAGGATGACAGAATATGAGAATACCTATTTTATTACCCTCCGGTCCGTAACGACCGAATGTCAAAACGCCTTGATATCATTGTGCCAAAATTTAATTTGCCTTTGACCCATAATGCCTGAAAGCTGAAATGACTTAATTTCAGTTTGTCTAAATCTCAATTTGCCTCAAACCCAAAATGCCTGATCGCAAAAACCTACGAAGATTATGAACTGTCAGAAGATGATTGTTCCTTCCAATGAGAACTACTCGTATTTTCCAAGTACAGTAAAGTTGACAACTGCAGTAGATTGTTAGCGAATAGGTCGGCTGGTTTTCCTCTATTAAATTGAGCAATCAATACATTTTAGACACGTGTAGTCATCAATTTGTGACGTCACAAGGTCGATTAGTCCCTGTAATCGAAACTCACTCAAATCCAATTCTCTTTTTCACAGAACTTTCATTCGAGTGCGTTTGTCGGACTGATTTGGTGCACGAGACGAGACGTCACAAATATTCACAATACAATACAAATTCCAAATTGGTTTGTCGTTGATATTCGTGCTGAAGCACGAACCTCGGACCTCGGTCTTTGCAAGTTTTAAGAAGGAATGGCGCACAAAAGAACCGGCTGAGTAGAGTTGTCCCGGCTATACAGGGTGTTCTTCCAAAAAGGTCCTGTCGTACCGAACGGGGTAGTTTCGAATTTTACTATGGAACATGGGAACATCAGATACTTTATATTTTCTAAAGCACTAACCCGTGCTAGGGAACTTTATAAAGATTTTTATAAGGTTAAAAAATTCGCTCGGGACAGGATTTGAACCCGCAACCTCTTGCATTCCGTGCAGGCGCTCTACCAATTGAGGTGCGCGGTATTCCCAGCCTCAACGACAGTTATAAATAGATACATTGTGTAGATACTCTCTGTTATGGATATGACACCAGTCGTATTTAAAAAATAAAGTAAAAGGGGTACCTAGTCACACAGCATTTTTCCGCAACATCAGGCAGTGACATGCTTAGCGGTTCATTAGGGCCGCCTCCCTGTGGAGGCTCCGTCGGTCGTCGACTAATACAGGAAGTATAACCCTTATCGCCCGCGTCGTAAGGGCGTGTATCCAACAGCCTCGACATAATACATCCCCGCTGCATGACTTGACGTCGCGTCGCTAGCTACAGATGTTGCAGATAGACACTGTCAAATATGGGGTTGGAATTACATCGCGAATTGGGAGAAAAACTGCCATTTGCTCACTTCAGAATTTCAGATGGCGCTGCGGATGTTCGGTTCTAACGAGCTGTCATTAAACGTAAATTTTTTCGTAATTTCACTAAAATAACAGCAAAATGCCTCGTTGTGTGGCTGTTATTGTAAAAATATAGGAACAAACCAATTCCCAAGAGAAACTAAAAGAAGAAAGTTGTAGTTGAAAGCCCTTAGGCGAAAAAATGCTTCATCACACTCCACCACCACTTCACGTCGGATACAAACGCAAGGAAATCCAAACAACGACGGAATTATGGCCGTTGTTTGTCGGCCGCGTGGTGGCAACTAGCGCCACCACGCTGCCAAGCTTTCAGTTTTTCTCCTCATTCACAGTTCGGGGCGAACTGGTAGTTGATGATGATGATGATGATGTCCTCTTCATCGTGATCCGATGACGGCGACCTCAGCAGTTGTCGTTGTGGGACTTCTTCGGCGATGGGCGCGTATGTGGCTCGAAAAGAGCTCCAACTTGTTCTTGGACGTCCGGTTACAGCGACAGCAGTGTAGTTCAGAATTCCCTACCGAGTTCCAAGCGTGGGAACTCGGCAATGGCCAAGCGCGTGAAACACTGTTTTCTATACCTGTTTTACCCAGAGCGAGACGGGGCGCGGGAAAAGTGAGAGGCAATGCGGCTGTGTCCTTTCGCGAGTATGTAGTTGTAATGTAATAGATCTATTTTCCCAATTTTTTTCGTAGTTCAGCTGCCATTTCTACATTTTATTAGCTATTTCAAAAATCTTTTTTTTTCTGACAAGTACAATACATTATTGATGTTCCCAAGGTAGTTAGACGCATTGCTCTTATTTCTTTTACAATTTTTTTTATTATAATAACTGTTTGCAAACCTCCGTATTGGTCATCTACTGATATAAACCAAGTTTCAGCAAAATCCAGCCTGTAGTTTAGAAATTAAACCTGAACTACGTTTGTATGGGAAAATGGTGCTCTGATAGAAGCTGATAGTTAGCAATAGAAAAATAAAAGGAGTGACAAAAATGGGTGGCAAAGACGTGGCAAACGCAATTTTCATTCATACAGGGCCCTTAGCCTGTAACGCAATGGTGCCAAAATGGGCTCCCGGTTGACGGTTTCAATTACGATTTATTAATGCTGTCGGTCCAGTGTCGGTCCTTTTAATGTTTTTGTAGTACAGCAAAGAATATACGGAGTCTAATTCTAGAGGATTAGTTAGCTGGATGTAGGAGAACAACGAAAAAAATCCGGTTTTGTCCTGGGACGCCAATGATACGCCATTGTGTTACAGGCTAAGGCCCCAGCTAAGCCTTCTGTAGTAAAGAAAAATCTATTACTTGCTGCATCGCTGACCTCGACACACGCGAGCACATTGCGAACGATGTGTCAAAGAAACAGCACCCCACTGCACATTTCCTACGACAGCGGGCTTCTAATAACAGTCTCTTATTGGAATTTATTTTCTCTGCTAGTAATATTGGCATGTGTTTCTTCTCGAGGGGTTGGGCGAAGGTCATTGAGCAACGGGAACGTTTAAACTAGGTTGCATCTATTTGTTTGTTACACTTTATTGCACAAAAAGAAAAAGGTACAAGTAACTATTGAGATGTCAGACATTATGTACAGTCGGCCACACGCTAGGATACCCCTTATTGTTCGATTGGCGCCCTTATGCCGCGCGCGGTAAGAACTGCCATGGGGTATCTTTGACTGCGGCCGACCGTACCTACTACAAGGGCGGACTTATTTTTATAGAAATTTCTTCCAGCCAGCCTAGATTCCAGCCAGTCTATATTTGGATAAAGGGATAAAATTAAATCACCATCATTTTCTCATTTCCCCTCATCATGTACCATCTTCCTCGCATTCCTTTGTCATTGTTGAATACAGGGAAATTATTAGGGATATCATAATTATGTGAAGAAGGGGTCTGAACTTTTCGCGGTTTTCGCGGCTGCCTCTAGCTTCTTCCAGCCGAGTCCAGTTGATGCAGCATCTTTCTCAACGGAGCGCGTCCAGGGGCCTTACGGCGTATCAATGGCGTCCCAGCAGAAGGAGAAAACAGGAATTTCCTCGTTTTTCTCCTACAACCAGCGAACTAATCCTCTAGAATTAGAATCAGAATATTCTTTGCTGTACTACAAAAACATTAAAAAGACCGACAGCATTAATAAATTGTAATTGAAGCCGTCAACCGGGAGCCCATTTTGGCACCATTGCGTTACAGGCTAAGACCCCAGGTATTACAGGGTCGGCCATGCTGCATCACCCATGTAAGTGAAAGTGCCACTGGACGTCATAAATCATCTCATTACGGCATCAATAATGCCTTAGGCTCTGTTTCTGAATTGAGAATTTTACTAAACAAATACTTAAGTATCGTTCTGTCACCCTCTTTTTGTGACAAGTCTGCAGAGGCAGAACGATACTTACTTACGTATAATATGCTTAGTGAATTTCTCAATTCAGAAATCGGCAGTCAGTGTTTTTGTAGAAAGAGTGTGTCAAAGAAACTAGTAGGTACAGTTTCTTTAACACACTGTGTAGCCACGGCACTTTTCTTACTACGACAGCGAACATCTAATAAATAACAGTGTCTTATTGGCTTTATTGGAATGGCTTTTATCTCCTAGTAATATTCTCATGCGCTTCTTCTCGAGGGGTTGGCGAAGGTCATTTGAAATGCGTCGATCTATTTGGTTCAAGGACGGTGGAAAAGTGTGGAAGATGGCATCATATTATTAAAGGGGAATGAAATTACGCATTAGTGCGCTCACACGTACTCATGCTGTCGGGTATTGATCGTATTCGTGTTACTTTATAGCCAACTAGCTTTTGCTCGCGACTTCGTTCTTTTCCCCGCTATCGATATCACCGCGGACGTAGTCGCGGGAAAAAGCCAGTAATTTTAAGCCTATTACGTGTTATTCTAGTGTACATAAGCTATATCTATACCAAGGACCTAAATCTATCCAGCTGGGTTAGAATAAGGTCGGGTTAGAGCGTATCCATGGGTTTATAACTCTATCTATCCCACTCTACGTGAAACAAAAGAGTGAGAGGCATATAATTTTATAACCTGCAGCCGTTAGAGTGTGAAAGTTTAACAAACATCCATTCATCCGTACAAACTTTCGCGTTTAATAATATAATATTAATAATATTACTTTGTCTTCGGAGACAGAATTTCTTAGGAGAGCTAATTCTTATAAATCTTGGGTGCAAAAATTAATTCATAGCCCATATAAACGGCTGGCGAGGAGTCTCATTAATCTTGGCTGGGAGGGTGCGTTCTGAAACGCTCTTTACGACGCCCAGTGGGCTTCGGCTGAAAAATGCCCACGGTACCGCAATTCGCCCGCCCGCTACTAGTAGGTGTGTTCCTCCGTCGCCTGAAAAATACCGAAAATAATAATAAATAAAAATAACCTCTACCTGCCTGTGTTGAGGCATCACGCTGATGTGGCCAAGATTTAGAGATTTAGCAGGTCGTCGGTTCATCTCATCGACTTTTATTTACTCAGTATCAACAATTTTTAACTATCTGAAAACTTGCTCTCCGCTGCCTTGAATAGAAGGTCACGATCCTCAGCCTTGAGAGAACGATTGGATGGACTAAAAATTTAGGTTCGAGGAAAAGTCCGGACGATTGTGGAACCCAACGCGCCCCGCGAAGACTTATGAATCTCTAATGGTTTTCATAAACAAACACTTCCGCGACGCACAATAGATATTTAGCGGAGCGAGGGTAGGAACGAGGCCATAAACTGATACGCTTTTTTCATCAGTTCGTGACGGTTATGGTTATGTTGGTTGCGGAGCGTGCATGATCCAAGGGATTATAAATCCGTGTACAAACAGTACCTACCTCTACCTGCCCCATCCAAGCCTTCACAAGGATCCCTTACGTGAGAAATTTGGCGTGAGCTTTTTCATCCTCATAATCCATACGTCCAGAGTAGGCACAGGTGGAAGGGAACCTGTAATCCTACCAAGTATAAAAGTGATCAGATGCTCTCTTTGTTTTTTGTTACGCCTTCACATTAGTAAAACACTTTACACGAGGACTGCTTCATTGAGAACTAGACTCTTGTACGCGACTTCTTTCAGACGCCTGCATCTTTCAGACGCCTGCATCAGTCCCTGGATGATAAAGCGAGAAGTTCCATGGGCTTTTCGGAGCTGAAGTACACACCTGCAAGTTTAACCTTTTGTTTCTTAATTGAGAATTTGACTGAGGAACACTTAAAGTATTTTGAGAAACTTAAAAGAGACACAGCAATACCTAAGTTTGAACTTTTAAAATTCTCATTCGGAAATCGGAGGTTGAATTCGCAGGTATGTAGTCGTAATTTTGAAGCTCCGATAAACCAATGGAACTTCTCGCTCTATTATTCAGGGACGTAACGCAATGAGGGGCCTGAAAGAAGTCGCGTAAGAGTCTAGTTCTCAATGTAGATCCCGTGTAAATTGTTTTACTAACGTTAGAGATTGAATCCCACCAAAAACATTCTGTAAAAAACTAGCCAGGTCTCGATGGAGCTGCTTGTTTATCTCTAAAAAAGTAATAAAATCTAGACAAAGTCGTGCCAAGTCTAAGGTTCCTTACTGCGATTTCTTTATTATTACAGTTAATGTTGTGTGACTTGGCCGTTGAAGGGTAGTACGTACGGTTGAAGGGTAGTACGTACGTACCCTTCAACGGCCAAGTCACACAACATTAACTGTAATAATAAAGAAATCGCAGTAAGGAACCTTAGACTTGGCACGACTTTGTCTAGATTTCATTACTTTTTTAGAGATAAACAAGCAGCTCCATCGAGACCTGGCTAGTTTTTTACAGAATGTTTTTGGTGGGATTTCACTCCTTTTTGTAGAAACGTGGGCATATTGATTTATTTCATTAGATTTTCTTATTGGAATCAGTTTTTTAATTTGTGTAATGTTCGAGTAGAATAAAGTTAATCGTTCGACTATTTCTTCTTGTTAAATTGTAAGTACCTATAAGTATAAAAGCCAATCTAGTCTTATCCAGAGATTTCCTTTAATTTTATTTATATGCGTATTAAAAGCAGAAGGGGAGGCATTCGCCCAGCAGTAGGACGCTATAGGCTAGATTAAATTAGAAGATGTGTCCCACTACGCAGGATTTCTGCAATGACAGTCGATATTTTTATGTACCAATTGTTGAAGGGGGCATACCATAATCAAGAGATTATAAGATACAGCTGAGACCAGCTGAGGGTCTTCATCAGATACTTCAGACCTTCGATTTTTGACATCAAATGAAGCGGCCCACCAACTTGAATATGTTTTGTAAGGGCGGTATATGTCGATCTATAATAGTTTGGTTGGGCTCTTGTGTTTTCTAATCAGGGTCACCAGGTACTCCAGATCTTCGATTATCCTAGTTTTTATAGTTTTCCTTTTATGTGGCCATTAAACACTAACTCTGTACCAAATTTCAGCTCTCTGAGTTTATGGGAAGTACTAGTTCTATTAGGGCTCTTGTGTTTTCTAATCAGGGTCACCAGGTACTCCAGATCTTCGATTATCCTAATTTTTATAGTTTTCCCTTTATGTGGCCATTAAACTCTAATTCTGTATCAAATTTCAGCTCTCTGAGTTTATGGGAAGTACTAGTTCTATTAGGGCTCTTGTGTTTTCTAATCAGGGTCACCAGGTACTCCAGATCTTCGATTATCCTAGTTTTTATAGTTTTCCATTTATGTGGCCATTAAACACTAACTCTGTACCGAATTTCAGCTCTCTGAGTTTATGGGAAGTACTAGTTCTATTAGGGCTCTTGTGTTTTCTAATCAGGGTCACCAGGTACTCCAGATCTTCGATTATCCTAGTTTTTATAGTTTTCCCTTTATGTGGCCATTAAACTCTAACTCTGTATCAAATTTCAGCTCTCTGAGTTTATGGGAAGTACTAGTTCTATTATGATGATCATGAGTGAGTGAGTGAGTGAGTGTGTGTCATAAATGCGAAACTTTGCTTTCGCTTAAGGCGCTGGGCATAGTGAATTAGCCCGCGCGCAAAAAAAATGCACAAAAACGATTCCTGTATCAAATACACTAAAAAAATAGAAAATGTTCACATATCAAACCCTAGAATTAGGTGAGAGCTATCTAAAACAGCCAGTTTTGTGTTGATACCCATAACAGATTGCAAGATATTTTGTTTGAAGAAAAGTGCGCCGCCTATTTTTTTTCATTAAAAATATCTTCAAAACGTTTATGAATGTCAACACGAAACTGACTGTTTTAGATAGGTCTCACCTAATTCTAGGGTTTGATATGTGAAAAATTTCGATTTTTTTTAGTGTATTTGATACAGGACTCGATTTTGTGCATTTTTCTTGGCGCGCGGGCTATTCACTATGTACAGCGCCTTAACTTCGGAACTAAATGACCTACAGACTTGAAATTTTGGATTTTAAGTATGTGATTATAGCTTACTAGATGACAAAAATTTCTGCGTTCTGGTCGTATCTAGAGGTTCTCAAATAGGGGCCTGAAAATGCGGCGAAATGGTTCCAGTAAAGGATGGTACGGCAATGTTTGCTTCGCGCTCGACCTGGCGGGGGCACTGCCGTGCCCCCAGATAACATTGTGAGGCACCTAATCAAGATTCTGAGGCGAAACAAATCTCAGCGTATTAAACTAAACTAAGCGGAACAGTATCCGCGCCCGGACGCTTGACCCACGCGGACCCGTATCATCGTCAGCGTGTGACGTCATAGCCGACATGGGCCGGGGATGTGGGTGATGCGTTCGATGGGAACCGGGGGCTGAATGTGGAACTTCAACATCTATCACGATCCCTTTCATATTTATCGGTTTACGATTGAAGACATGATGTGCTAGTGTGAGTGACTACTTGGAAGCTGCATAACCTGGGGCATGTTTAGATTGAGTAGACCAGCCCAGAACCTTTATACCATCCTCTCAGCTTGGTCGTGTATGTAAGGACAATGTAAATACGTGAAGCCGCGTGTTTCCACACGTTTTCCTTCACCGTTTGCTTGTTTCAAAATTATTGAAGCGTACAACTGGGAGCCTATCGAGGCACCGTTGCGTTACAGACTCAGGCCCCTCGTATGTAAAGCTGTGCTGCAAGTGAGCGAATAGAATCCTATTCACATGCATGGCTAAAGTAGGGCGATCGCAACAAACTCATCAACCACAATCGTTACAGCCAAAAAGACTAATGTTCGTCTCTCTCTCTCTCTCCCCCAGTTATTTAAATTAGTCGTCTCCCTGAATTTAATTTCCCGTCACGTCGCGTCTATTATTCAGACCTATTCGGGTTGACGTGTCGTGCAAAGGTGCTGTTGCGACACGTACGCCCCACTACGCGCCGGGGTGTAGCCTCTATACTCGCGAGATCCGCAAATGAGGACCGTTAGAAGGATGGCTTTAATATGGTTAGCCAAACGTTTAGAGGTATTTCTACTCAGCAAAACAAACAACTTTTACAATTGGGTTAAAATCGGGTCAAAAAATTAATCGGCTGTTTCATAAGTAAAGCATTAAATAGTAGCATTTCTTATAACATCTTAATAATTACGTAGAAAATAGTGCTCAGGGAGACTAGCGCAAAATATCCCGAAAGCAGCAGAGGTATTAAGTCAGAAGTGGGTGTTATTTAACAGGATGATGATGTCCACACGACTGTGTGACACTGTACTGGAACCGGTAACGCAATGGCGTGTTGATGGCGTCCCAGTAGAAGGACAAAACCGGGATTTCCTCGTTTTTCTCCTACAACCAGCGAACAAATCCTCTAGAATTAGAATCAGAATATTCTTTGCTGTACTACAAAAAAAAATAAAAGGATCGACAGCATTAATAAATCGTAATTAAAGCTGTCAACTGGGAGCTTATTTTGGCACCATTGCGTTACAAACTCAGACCTGTACCTCTGTCTGTAGTTATTGTAAGTCCTCACAACAACCCGGGCACCCTGTTTTGGAATTGGGTCGCAGTGCCGGCTCTGGTACACACGACACCACGTCAGACTGTACATTTTTGTTGTAAAGTCGCCCGTAACGCAACCGAGTAGAGTGCTAGCGTGTAAAGGTCGACGTGCTGTCGTGTGTACGACCGACCGATCCGGCGATAAGTCCGGAAACAGAATGGCCATCGACTAAATTGTTTTTCATTTGTTTTTCTTTGCGCATTAGCATGATTTGTAAAATTAAATAATCTACGAACAATGTAATTGGCATTGTGATTTCGATGTTACTCTCTTGAGGTTAAGGGCGTGGGCGTGGGGCAAATTATTTATTTGATACATGTTATGTATTACTTATGGACACTTTTTTTTTCGACTGTTGTGTGTTTTATCTAACTTGGTTACCTACTTAACGACATTTTTACCCGCGAGGAAATAACGCAGAACTCCAGAACAGATGAACAAATTACAACGCGGTTTTTTGTTTAGCACATGAATTCAGGTTCTTTGGTAAAGGTTGAATGATCTCTAACTATAGACGCTGTAGTGGTCTTTCTAACACAGTAACAGTACAAAAAAAAACTTTAGGAGCCCGTTTGAGTCCCAATGCAGAGTTAGTGCAGTAGTGGTGAATATTAGGGTGTTCCAATCCGTCATTTACACTCGCAGAGCAGTAATATATTCCTCACTTATGCTGATGCAAAATCCTTGTAAGATTCCACCTAACTTGGTCCGAGAAACGTAAATAATACCTGCCCGTGCAACCGCTGCCAACTTCCGCGGGTCTGTTCCGTATTTAACCATACATACATAAATGTTTTTACTTAAAATAATTTTCCTGTTTCGCCCGAATAGATTCGAAACATTCGTCGAAAACTTAATATTGTATTTTATGTTTCAACCATTTTACATATTTTTTTCTACCGTTTACCGTAGCTGATGTATATTAGACTTCCGTTATGATAAAAAAATTGTACCTACCTATCAGTATCACGTATGTTGCTTATTTTTCTAACGCTACTGAAGTAGTTGTCAACACTCATTTCCTAGGGCCTTGGCCTGTAACGCAATGGCGTGTCGATGGCGTCCCAGTAGAAGAACAAAACCGGGGTTTCCTCGTTTTCTTGTACAACCAGCAAACAAATTTGCTGTACTACAAAAACATTAAAAGGACCGACAGCATTAATAAATCGTAATTGTAGCCGTCAACTGGGAGCCCATTTTGGCACCATTGCGTTACAGGCTAAGGCCCCAGGGGAGTAAAAAACGCAAAAACCACTATAATGGTAAAACTCAATGGTTGAATGTGGAATAACCTCTTCCACGGTAGACAGGGCAACTTTAAAATTTCAAAACTTTCACATCCTTAGTTCCCGACTGCATTGTGTTGGAACTTAATTTTCCTCCAAGTTTTCTCATAAGTTCCCGGGAAAGCCCCGCGAGATTGACGTTGATAGAAGCCTGCTGACAACAATACAATGAAAGGGCAGCTACGATTATCTCATAGCCTCATAGAGAGAACGGAAGCAAAAGTGTAAAATGCTATGCTATGTTCTCTCTCTATGAGCCTATGATTGCTCAGAATCTTATTGGCAGCCCATGTCTAGTAACAGTGCCGAACACAGATCTACTGTTTAATCATTGATCTGTGGTGTCGAAGGATAGGCTCTGGACGTCGTCGGCCGGTTGGACGTACCAAGGATTGACCAAGCCTCAGACAAGAGATTAAAGGTTTTTTTTGAAATTTTGATGGAAGTGGCACAAAATACTACTACGGCTCGACCCAGGGTGAAGAAAAGATACCACGTAGAAGGAGACCTGGAAATACCAAAATATCATGGCTTGATAACCTACGCCAGTGGTTTGATCGAACCACGAGCTCCTTGTTTCGTTTGGCAGTTAAGGTTGAGTTCAGAGGGCAAAACAGCCGAACTGATTAGCAACGTTCGATAGGAGACTGCACTATAGGAAGAAAAAGTCCAGAGAACTATAACGTTGGACGTGAGAATTCACAGAAAAACGAGAACAAAACCTTGCACCAGTTCTCGGCTCCACTACAATAATTGTTAGTTGACGGAAATTACAGTAGAGCGATTGGGGGCCGGCGGGCGATTCCATTCGGAAAATTCTCCCGTTTCGGGCGACCGAGCCCCGAATTGGATCACTCGATAGTTTTGATTGCTTTTCGCGTAATGTCTGCCTCGGCCGTTCTATCTCGAGGACGGCGGTATAAATATTCCTTATCAGAAGTTTTACTGAGAAAGCTTCAACACACCGCATAGAAGCATGTTATTGTAAGCATTGTATTGAGGAATTAAATATTTTCCTTCGAGTCAAAACTTCAACTCGCAATCTCTGGCTTACCGCGAGCGCTCTACGCACTTTTGGCTTGACGTGGCAGGCGTCATCGCTATGGCCTTTAACCTTGGACCTATCCTTCAACCCGACCCCTAACACTAGTGGTTCGCCCCGAACTATGAACTCGCGACCCCATATCTCAGCAACCCCTCGACCGATTTGGCTCATGTTCGAAGTTAAAAATTCTCTTGGCCTCATTTACCTGCCTACCAAATTTCATAACGATCCGACTAAATTTACTCAAGTTATCGTCGAACGAACATTCATACATACATACATACATACAAATGCCGTACTGTTCCAGTAGACTCGGAGAACTTCGCTCGCTCGTTCAATTACAATGCAAAAACTTTATGTACCCTAGAAATAAAAGAAAAAAAACATGGAAGAAGCAAAAATGTTAACTAGAGCGTTTTGTGTGTCCACTCTTAATCTATCGTAATAATAATAACAAATCATCATAAAGCTCCGGTAATGAACCAAAATAATGTATCGAGTTTGCCTGTTTGGCAAAAACAACTCCTGAATTGACTTACGCGCGAGCAAACTTAGTAAGCCAAATAACCAATTCGGCTTGACCCCTCTTACCTGCAACAGCACTCCAGTGTTGCCAACTTTTTCGACATACCCACAATAGTATCAATTTCGTAGTGTAGTAATAGTAGTAGTTTGTAAGGTGCATATTATATATTTTTAAATTAATATGTGTTTGACAATAAAGTATATTTATATTTGATTTCTTTGCCGCAATTTTTGTGGATTTTATTTTAATGCAATTCGCCAAACCACCAGAAGTCCATAGTGTTAGTAGTACAATATTATAATAAAATGAATATTTACCATTTCATTACTGAAATAATATTACTCCTTTTAAACTGCCAGTAAGTGACAAAAATTTTTTTTGTGACATGATTTGTAACAATTTCAATAAAAGATTCATTTCTATGGCAAAGTGCGGTCCCAAATTCCACCAGCCACAAGATGTTTGCCCACCAGACAGAGGGTCCAAACCACCAAATATAGTGGCGATTCCACTAAGGTGGCAACACTGCAGCTCTCCTTTACTTAGCTCTCATTCAATTTATGAGGGTCTTGCTTACTTGGCGGCCTTTCACCCGAATAGCAGACTTGGTCCGGCTTGTTTCAGGCTCAGACGAGTATTGCTATTAGTGTTTCGACCACAAACAACAGAATTCAATAGACGCTGAATTACAGGGTTGTGTTCATGTAATTTTTCATTATATCACAATTAAAGACAATTATTATTCTTCCTTGTTCCCATTTGTACACAAGACAGCACGTAGACGCTTACACGCGCCGCTTACACGCGTGCACTCTTTTCAGTTACGTTACGGGCGACTTTGCAACGAAAGTGTAAGAGCGTCTACGTGCTGTCTTGTGTACAAATAAATATTTCATGTCCCAAACACTGCAGCGTCCAATTGGTCGCTTTTCCCATCTAGTGTGAGTAGAGATGGCTTCTGTATAAATAATTTGTCGTAGACACAAAGGCAAAAGTTAGTATACCTAAGTAGTAATTAATGGTACCTAGAATAGAGTTATTTGTTAGTGACGTGATCTGAAGTTTAAAGGGCGCGAAATCGGAGGAAGAACTGGCGCGAGCAACTTAATAAGTCCACTGGCATTCAAAGTTTGAAATTAAAATAGTGTCTCTCACTTAGGTCTCACTTATAGCCAAGGCTTTGACACTGGGTTCAAAGGAACTAGAACTTAATTAAATTGTCTACAGGGTGTTAAAAGACCGCCGACTGACCCGAAAGGCATGCATACTAGACACCAAAACAAAGAACTTTTTCCATAAGTTATTGCTGGCAAGTTATTTTTCTTTTTAAGTTATAATTTAGGAAACAAAAAATTCACGCCATGCAAGAGCTGAAACGCAGTGACGCAATGTAACGCAGAAAAAGAACATTGCGCAAGAGTTGACATTGAGGCGCCAATATTTAGAATACATGGCGGGATGCAATTTGAACGTTTATTTTTGCTAGAAATATTAAACAATTTGATATGGCTTCTTGATTAAAAAAAAAAAAAAGTACTCGACACTGAACACATTTCTAAAAAAATATTTGAAAAGCCCGCTTTTGAACCTCATTTTCTCAGAAACCGTTAATTTCCCGGGCATAGTTTCTTGGGCAAAAGTGTTCGTTGTGATGAGGAAAATACGAGGTTCGGACCTTTGTTGGCGGTCTTTTTTTAACACCCTGTTCAGTATTGTTTGTCACAGCAAACAGTTAGGTAGTGCCGTTCTATATAGTCTATTTCCCTGTTACTTGTTGTTGTAATCAACTTTATTTTGCATTGTTTCAGGTACGGTCCGGATAGCACGAAATGGCACTTCAGCTACGTTTACCAAACAAACCAACTATAGAGGGTGTTCAAAGCCTGGGGTTAAATAATTAGAATACATACAGTTAATGTAATCAACATTTCTCTATAAATTATATTATTAGTCCGTTTAAGTGAAAATTCAAATTAATTGCTCCGCAGCCAATTGGATTGTTATAGTCAAATGGTCTTTGATTATACTCGTATTTATCATTCCGTTTAGTGCGGGCTGAGGTAATAAAATTGTAATCACATTAGGAAACAACAATAAATTGAAAAGTATGCGAAGAGAAATGTGCGATATGCAAGCTGGTTGTTTTTTAACTGACTTAAAAGGAGGAGGTCAATTCGACGCGTATTTTTTTTATTGTAAAATAAAATATTTTTTAAAATCGTTCTAGGTATCACTCAGAACTTTTTTCTACGTGAACCGATTTTGATTATTCTTTTTTCTTTTGAAAGGGTATTGCTTCCCATCTGGTCCCATTCAATGGTGAAGATCTGATGATGAACTTCGGAGATGGAGAATGGAACTCCTCGACGGACGGCAGCAAATCACTCTGAATCAGTGTAACAGCTGCAGAGCTTTATAACGGTGTACCTTTTCACCAGTGACGTCGGTATTTTATTTTTATTTTGTTATGTTTGTATTATTTTCGATCTGGCGATCAAAAGTGGTTCTTAATAAATACACGTCGTATTCGCGACTATTGAAAGCTACATTGCTCAACGTAACGGAATTTGAAGGCAAATTCCACAATGGGTACCAAATGGAATTTCTGATACATTCAATTTGAGATCGCGTTACCCGAGTATCACTGAACTCTGAGCGAACATTTTCTTCGCAAGGTGAATATTATTATAGGTCTCTTGCCGAGAGTAGAAGTTTTTGGAAACTGCGGGGATGAAACTAGAGGAGCGAGAAATATACCGCAAACTACGCGCGAGTCGCGCGGCGCGACTGACAAATCTTTGCGTATGTTTTTACTCTGTCGCGGGCGAAAAATAAGCGACATACACCAATGAAGTTTCAGGTTTAGGATTGCTCACCAAATTAAGTCCCCTTGTCTATGAAGACTATAAAATATGACAAGTTGTAGTCTAAGTTCGTTCCTTGCAAGTTAGTTGGAAGACGTAACATAATATGGCCCGGTTTCTGAATTGAGAAATTCACAAAGCAAATACGTAAGCATCGACCTGTCTCAGCAGATTTCTCGCTAAAGAGCGTGACAGAACGATACTTAAGTATTTATTTGTTTAGTAAAATTCTTAATTCAGAAACCGGGCCTTTGACTTCGCGTAGAAAGAATAAAAAGTACAAGCAAGCTTCGATAAAAGTGGCACAATAAGCCAGCAAGATTGGCGCCAAAAATGGCATATTATTATTAGTGTCGTCTCCTATCGGAAGTTGGCAATCATTTCGGCCTTTGAAGCTGCGAAACGAAACAAGGAGCTCGTGGCTTGTTCAAACGTCTCCAGAACTGCACTTATCTCGTTTGACATCTTCGAAAATTCTTTTTACTTAGCATTCTTCATCATCTTGTAGTGCCGTCTATTATAGGAGGTTGGCAATCAGTTTGGCTATGTTGTTTGAAGCTGCCAAACGAAACCACCACTCCATGTCGGGGAGTACAACTTCAAGATAATAGTTTTATCCCACTATCCGGTAGCGGCATCTCGCTTCACGCGGTGAAATAAAGCGAGATGGCGATAGCCGATAATGGGATCAAACTTTTATCGTGACATCCTTTTCCCCTAGCAGACCTGCATTATCTAGTTTGGCATCTTCGAAAAGGCTTCTCATGTTCCAGATAGCAATCTTCATGCCCAATTTTGATTCACACAAATTGCAAAGCGCACTTCTCGACAGACTATCTAGGTGGAGTCCGAGGTGGGTAACCTCGCTCATAACTTTAAACGATCTTCGAGATGAAGATCTTCGCTGACCTTTTTCTTAGCGAGTCCCGTCTCTTCCAGTCTCTCCGTCTAGTTATTTGCTTTTTGTTCTCGTTAGTCCAATTCTAGAGGGTGGCAAGTATTTTAATTACGCTCCCAAGATTGCAATGACCCTGCGGCTCCCTCACACTTTGACGTATGACGTGACGTTGCGTTGCGTGCGTCGCAGCGTCGCGAGTCGGTGCGACCTTTAGCTAGAAAGGATTGGGTGCGTGTTTGTGTACCGTCGGTTTACTAAGAGTCCTAATAGTCGCACTAACATTGACATTCGTCAAAGTGCGAAGGAAGCCTTGCAAACTACAGTCAAATAATAGCTACTAACTTTATTCATAACCCTCGTTTCGGGTGGTCAGGTAAGAGCAATAAAAAAGAAACAACAATATGCGACGGAATAAAAAACAAAAAGAGATGCCTACTAAAGAAAGATAATTGAAAACAAAATGCTTCCATTGCTAGAAACATTAAATGTGCCTTCTTATCAGATTATTTTTGTTTGTATATATTTCCTTTACACGTGTCTACGGCACTCTACCGGATCGGCAAATGAAACCTCGGTTCGTGTTGTCTCGATTTATTAGATGCTTTCACAATATTGTTTTCCAGGTCTTTCGGATACTTTGATTGCCTCATTGAACTTGTGATTTAGACAGGCCTCACGAAACTTTCCAACAGCTCTGTAACGAATAATTAATCTTGGCCGGCAACTTGTGAAAAAAAAAACTAGCAGCAAACTGACAGAAAATTAATTAAAAAGTGAAGTAAACGTCGCAAACGTGTACATGACAGAAATGGCGTGCGCATTTGTTAACTTTTGACTAGAAATTAATACCTGTGCAAAATGAAACGAAAATACGACTTTGCCCTAGTTTGAAATGTCAAGCCTACTTAAGGGTGGACGATAGCAAGGTGGCGGGAAATTCAAAATTTTCACAGTTTTTAATTTTTGTATCTAAACTGAGCTATTTTTTTTCAGCGACTTTTCGTTCACGGCAATAACATAGTATTCTTTTCATTATTGTAAACAACAGAACATTATGTGCATAATTCAGCCGATTATGTGTTTTCTGTTTTTTGTCTTCAACAAGTTTTTTGGGCAGTGCCACTGCTTCGTAGACCAGAACACATAATCGGCTGAATTATTGTTGTTTTGTTGTTATAATAATGAAAATATTTTTTTAATACAGTTGCTCAAAAAGTGGCGTATTGCAGGGACGTATAGCGTTCGGGATGTGGGCTATTACACACGCGTGCTTTTTTTTTACCTTTCCCGCACTCGTGCGTTCTCTTTCCCGACTGTCAAATCAAAATAATGTCTATTAAAAAGTAAAACCAACCATGAAGTTTTTACTAAAAAAGTTTTTATGATTCATGCAAATATATTTGTGCAAGTATATTTCTAAAAAGAAGCTACTAATTTGTTTCAATATCAGATTTAATGATTTGATTGAATGAGTTTGGTTAGGTTTCATTTCATTTCATCTCATTAAATTTCATTTTCATTTCATATCAATAAAAAACTTCTACTGAAGACTTGGCTGTATGGGCATAGTTGCCTTTGCCTACCAGAATGGGTGAAGAAAAAAAAAACTCTGCTTATATTCTACGGTTGGCGCCATTTTGATTTTTCAGAATTTTTCTTCGCGAGTTTAGTTGTTTTTTTTGCACAAAATGAGTAATTTCGACCCTAGTTTTTTTAAATTAACACCACCGGAACTCAGTATAATTGCACAAAATGCTTCGGAGAACATTTTACCGGAAAAGTAAAAAATGACAAGTTAGTTGAGTTTATTGTGTT
This sequence comes from Zelleria hepariella, assembly GCA_949319315.1. Taxonomy (NCBI): domain Eukaryota; kingdom Metazoa; phylum Arthropoda; class Insecta; order Lepidoptera; family Yponomeutidae; genus Zelleria; species Zelleria hepariella. Next base: position 4,760,871 of record OX439380.1, on the reverse strand, counting down.
TTTATTATTTTATTAAATTGCTTAATTTTTTCGCAACTGTATTAAAAATAGTCGTTCAGTACACGTGCGGAACCGTCATTGCAACTTGTTCCGACTGTCAACCCTCGCCTTCGGCTGCGCCTCGGCTCGGGTAGCCATTTGTCGGAACTCGTTGCAATGACAGCCTTTCCACACTTGTAATGAAATATACTAATGTGTTATTGCCGCGAACGAAAAATCGCTGAACAAAAATAGATGAATTTAGCTACAAAATATAAAAAACTGTGATTTTTTTTAATTTTCCGCCACGTTGCTATTGTCCCACCTTAAGGAAACTACTATAGATACGATTTTTTAATAGTTTTTCTGCCCGAAACCAATACTACCTATACAGTATATGTAGATCAAGATTTATACCTTGAATTTAATTCGTTTGATCGAATTAAACTACGACCCTAATCTCTGTTGTTATCGCTGCCTGTGAAAGAAAACATTGTGGAGAAACCCTCGCCTTAGTTGGCTTCGTACTTGTCAATCCGTGCCGACCAAACTAAGCCGCATCAGCCGTGTAGCTTCGTAGGATATCGAGACTTAAAACTTAACTTAGGCCTTTGCTTCTACGTAATGGGATAATTTATACAGCATCCAGTGGCACCTTCACTCACACTAGGTGACCACTCGGACGCTGCAGTGCTGGGACATTGTTTGAGATGGATTAGGCTTGCCCAGCACCTATACCATGCTGACAGCTTTACAATCGAGACTATGCTATATCGATTTGGAGACTTCTGTCCCAGCTGGGACGTTTAGCCTAAAGAGCGAGTGGGCAAGCTGAACTGCCAAGGGGCAGAGGCTCGAATCGATACAGTCAGCATGTGACACGCCGTCTGGCCACACGACACGAAACGAAAGCGTGACAGGAGAAAATGCTCGACAGGAATAAAATCGAAATTACATAATACTTACGAACGAACGAATGAGTTGTGCCACGGACCTTTAGGCCCTTTTCACACGAGCCGGTTGCCGGTAGTCGGGGTAAGGGCATGTTGTAGGTAGCTTTCACAATTTTGACATGTACCGGCGTAGTTTATCCGGCAACCGGCACGTGTGAAAAGGGCCTTACACGCCACACCCAGGGGGATTTAGACCCGTCCCACAGTCGAGATAGGCCTCGCGAAATTCACGATGTATTGAACAACAAAAAAGTCCGTTCATTACAAAATTGAGGTTTCAATCTGAAAAAGAGAGACTGTGTGATGAAAATTCCTAGGAACAGCAGTGGACAAAGGTAGGCTGTGATGATGATGAATATTTAAAAATAGAAAACCTACTGGTCGGTCATATCACAGTCATATGGAAAATAAAGAATCGTATCTTGGTACAGTGACCACTGACCACTACCGTGCCCACTACCTCATACGATTGCCTACCTAACTGTAGTGATAGTAACCTAAGAGGGCGTCTTATTTTCGTGACAGGTTTCTATACTGAAGCAAACACTGGATACAATGTTAAGAAAAGAAAAAATTAGTTACGGCATTCTGTACATTCGGCAGTTTTAAAGAGAAGCATGTTCAACTGACCAACTAAACTGAAACGAGTGAAATAAATCATTCATTTGTAGCGTGCGGACATGCAAACTTCAGAGCAATTTGACTTGCAAATAGATGGACACGTCTACTTTCAATTTCACCAGCATCTATTTAAATAACTGTATGTGCCGTACATTTGTACGTACATATGTTTAATGTGCGGCAAATGATGCTCCGGTTTCAGTTTCGCTGTTCCGCCATGGGTTTATGAATATGCATCAATAAATTAGCTAAGTGGTATCGCGTTTGTAGAAATGGAGATTCACACTAAAATGTTTCTAATCGACGTTGCTGTATCATCGAACTGCTTGTTAGGGTTCCGTAGTTCCGTACCTCAAAAGGGTAAAACGGAACCATTTTAGGATCACTCGTGCATCTGTCTGTATGTCTGTCTGTCCGTCTGTCACACAAAGCCAATTTTCGATTTTACTGGACCGATTGAGTTAAAAGAAATGTGTAAGTCGGTGACCCAAACACGGGCGTGTAACGGTAATCAATTAATTTTAAACATGGGGACCACTTTTTAGAATTATTTTTTACCACTTTTTTATTGTACATATAGCAAAGAATTACAAAGAAACTTACAACTAATTAGTAGATATAGGTACAATGGGCGGCCTTATTGCTAAAAGCAATCTCTACCAGACAAATTTTATCTTTTGGTGTGACATTTACAATAAAAGGTCTTGTTGTCTCTTAAATTAATTTATATAATAATTTTAAAATAAACAACTTTGAATTAATTTAAGAAAATTGCCGAATTTCGACCATTCCACCCCGCACCCATTATGCGTAGACTACGTGTATGAAAATCTGCTTCGAATATACTAATTTGTACGGAACCCTCTCAACGCACTTGTCCAGATTTTTTGAAAATCTACCATGCCAATTGCAAATCATATGTGATTAAAATATTAGGTTTTGGTGTTTTTTTCGAATATAATGGCGCGTATAAACAACAAATAAAATCACACCTCATGATGACCTCACTAATGCAATAACACACTGCCATAAAAATATTTCATGATGAAAACAGAATAGAAAATGAGCTAATGCATTTCTCGCACACAATCTCAAAGCTAGATTTCGAATGCTGCGGTTAACAAATTGAATTTAAAGTAAGTAAACACGTTTCGTACGGACTGCTCGGAGTGCATTGCGGACGGTTTGCCAAAGAAAAATTTACAGTAGTAACTAGAAAATGTGGTTTGTTGTACTTTGTAACCTGACTGAATTCGTCAGCTTTTGTTAGTGTCTCGTTAATTGTTATTTTGTCAGCAGCTTGTGAAATAGCATTATCGTTTCTGTTATCTGGTGAAAGTGGCAGTTTCTCTTCCAAATACAAATTCGAAATTTCTTTTCAAAAACGTTGAATTAAGTCAGTTTTTTTAAATCTGGGCTTGACTTTCATGTCCATAAAATGGCGTGTCAGCTATCCAGTCTACATCTGAGGTCCTAACATGGCAACCTCAGGTACGGCTTTTGCTTACGCTTGCTGTTAGACATGTGTAGGTAATGCTTGTAATATTACAAAAGACATATTACACAACGGTGTCATGAAATATTACACATTACACCAGAGAATAAAGCATGGCACATAGCATTTCATTACACTAGATGACATGAAACATGATACATGGCATTTCAGCACACTGTACGACGTACGTACTGCAATGAAAGTGTGCTGAAATACCATGATGTCATGTTTCATGTTTGCAATGAAGAAATACCATGATGTCATGTTTCATGTCTGCAATGAAGAAATACCATGATGTCATGTTTCATTTCTGCAATGAAGAAATACCATGATGTCATGTTTCATGTCTGCAATGTAGAAATACCATGATGTCATGTTTCATGTCTGCAATGTAGAAATACCATGATGTCATGTTTCATGTCTGCAATGAAGAAATACCATGATGTCATGTTTCATGTCTGCAATGAAGAAATACCATGATGTCATGTGTCATGTTTGGTGCCATGATATAAAGTAATATCACGCGGTATGAAATGTCAGTCATGAAATATAATTATCATGACTTCGAAGTGCACTGTTTCGCGCATGTCTACTTGCTGTGCGGCTGTCATGTTAGGCTGGCTGGACACAACTGGTTTTAGATTTTAGAGCGATCTTCGGCTTTTAATCCTTATTTAGATTTTCCCAGGCGCTTTAAACAGATGTCTTTCAGGAGGTCACTCCTCACTAATTAACGTTTCAACTTAATTAAAGACAATTTTACAGGGTCCACCTCCACTCCTCGATAATTAAATTGATCGACACAAAAGTTTAATTAACACGGTATTTAACACAAATCGAACTCGGTGTTGTTGTCGGCAATATGGATGGCAATTAATTTGGCTCGTCAGTATTTCGGGGCTCGTAACTAGTCGTAAGTCGTAACCGACCGGGCCCGAACGAACGGACGTCCATAAATAACGTTCAAGAATTTAGATTGCTTGGTTACTTGCCCGTATAAGGAATTTATCGTGTTTGATCACTCAACTATATTTTTAAAGTGGGTGGCTGATGTGTGGAACTTCTTCTTTAACCGTTAGATCAACTGGAAACTATTTCTTGTCCTAAAAAGTTCGCATAATGAATATTTTAATACATACATGGCAGTATTGGCAATTTAGCGAACCCGATCTCTCAGTAAATCAGGAAGCAACAGTACTCGGGTGATATAGCCGAGCCCCAACTGAAGGCAAAAAATCGGCCAGAACGGAAAACTGTTTTAGGAGCCTCTGCGACCCTGATTATTAGGCATGACAGGAATGGATATTATGATAATCGACTGATATTCATATTTCATTGTGTTCATAAACATTATAACTTTTAGGCATAAGGCACTTCCGTAGCGTGTATGCATCCCCTTTATCCCCATTATCTTCTTCTTACTATTATCATACTATTCAATAACCAGATCTACTCCAATGCCCAAATCATTAACGTGTACAGGCTAAGCTGATTCCAGTACATTGTCCGATCTAATCATCTGTGCGCTAACTAATCCCGTTGCATTAATGATGTGTGTCCGTGAGAGATATTACTAATTAGGCTCGACTTAGATTACACTATACTTTTTGGTTAATTGTTAATTCAGGGTCTGATTCTATTACAGTACTAGCTTTTTCCGTTTTCTGATTGCTGATAGAGAGACACAGTGATATTCAGATTATTCATCACCAAACCATACCAACTAACCCTTACTGTGGTAAAATTTGATACCTTATTAGCTCCTTCCTTGCCAGCCTGTTCTGAATGTAACAGATCGGTTACTGCATAGATACATAATTTCAACAATGCATTCTACATTGAAATGTAGATAGCCTATTTATATCCAAAACAAAGCCTAGCTCGAGGTCGGGCATAACATTTCAGGTCGGCATCGGACGCACCCGTATTGTGTGAATCCAAACTCCGACACAGCCTCAGGGCTATGCATTTGGAGCGCTGATTTGTGTTTGCAGCACAAATAATCTGGCGATAGCGAATTCCACTCCCATCCACCCCGCACAGGAAATATCCGGTTTAAGGCGGTTCATTTCGGATTGCATTGGGTCGCGGGAATAATGGCCTTGTGTAAACGTTGTTTTATTGGAATATGTTATTAAAATCCTTAATTTTATATGCTTTTGGGAAATTAGACTTGCTATTTATTTTGTACTGCCAAATGAAACATTTTCATTTCGTAGCCCGCCTGAACCAATTTTTGAAGGAATCGTTTCTCCTTCAATCAAGAAAGCCTGGTGGGTTGCTCACATTGTTTATCCTCACAATATCTTGCGTGACGGAACATATAGGAAGTATTTGGACAACTAAACGCAGTTCGCGAAGAAGTAAAAAAAAAAACGATGTAACTAACAACGATCATCAAACCCCTCGCCTAAAACAGACAATAAAACACCTCTTATTTTATTTAATCAGTGAAATGCAGTAGACCAAAACAGTCACATGCATGGTGGTCGCCCACCCTTTGGACTAATAAATACGGAACTCGGGGTCACTAGAGAGATGTTGTCCGGCAAGGCTGCTGTATGTAGTGCAAATGAACGGAGAACTAGGCAGAAGGTCCGCTTTTACTGAGAGGATATTTTGGCGCTAACTTCCTTTCTTTATGTTATGTATGTGTGACAGGACCGCTATAATATAGAGCTGTAACGTTGGCTACCTTTGGCGTTTGACTGATTTAGGCTCACAATACTAGTGGTTCGCCCCGAACTGTGAACTCGCGACCCCATATAAAATTAACAACCCCATATCTCGGTATCCCCTCGACCGATTTGGCTCATGTTCGAAAAATTCTCTTTGCCTCATTTATCCGCCTACCAAATTTCGTGACGATCCGACTTCATTTACTCAAGTTATCGTCGAACGAACATTCATACATACATACATACATACAAACGCCGGATTGTTCCAGTAGACTCGGAGCACTTCGCTCGCTCGTTCAATTATGCTCACTGAAATGTTGTGCTCACCTATTGTACCGTCGACCCTGCGCGTGCGCTATATTCAGTTGAGTTACGGGCGACTTTCCAACGAAGCTGTTTACGTGCTGTTGAATGTACATCTTTTTAGTTAATTTACTTCTTTATATATTTTGACATTGCCAGGATTGTCAATTTTAAGACCCGTTTGCCATTTTGCCTTCATACATGCAGCCCACCCAAATTCGAAATAAGTCCCAGGAACTTAAACTTTCGTGAGCACTGCACATTTTTTCTATTAAATCACGGTTTTACTACTAGTAATTACTAGTGAGTAAAACCGTGATTTAATAGAAAAAAAAGTCCCAGGAATTTTAAGCACTAAATTGACACGGCGACCACTGGGACGCTTATGTGTAGTGTTGTGAGTACTTGTGAGTTTGTGACTATGTTTAAATCATCTGGCTCTCGGTACGGTACATGGGTAATTTTTATTCATTAGACTTTCGAATTTGCGGTAAACAGATTGACAGTACCTCTGAGCGTCCCCGGTCTATCTGTACTGCGATACAAAATGCAGTTCTAGTCAATTTATCGCCGGACACGGGTGTGTAATTAAATTCAACGCTTGGCCCAGTAACGCGGCTGTTAAACCGCCCCGGTCCGTTACCGGTCCGCCGGTATTGTCCCACGGTTTTGTTCTGATCGTGCCTGCTTTAACATTGCCTTACCGGTGCGGAAACAATCGATTTAGGTACTGTGTTCGATCGCGCGACTTTGACTAATGTTGTTTATTTTCAAAGGCTGCAGAAGGTACCTACTTACCTACACGATGTTAAGGAAAAGGCAGACACACCCTCACACACACAGAGGTCAAACTTATAACACACCTCTTTTTGTGTCGGAGGCGGAGGTTAAAAGACAATAAAATAGTTACTACCGTGCGCTATCTATCTTCTATCTATCTATTTATCTATTTATCTATATATATAAAAATGAATCGCCGTGCATTAGTCTCGCTAAAACTAAGAAACGTCTTGACCGATTTGCATATTTACTGTTTTGTTTAGTTCACCACAGTTCAGGGTAGGTTTAAAAGCAAAGAAATATGGGAAAAGTTAAAGGATTAGCTGAAAAAACGGAAGAAATAAAAATTGTTAATTTTGTATTGGAATCGCCATTTTAGACGCGGAGAGTCAAACTGTTTCAGGTGATACGAAGTTCACCGGGTCAGCTAGTTTCTAATAAAAACAACAAATCAGCATCAGATGTCCCTGAACTTTTTAAAAGTGGGGATCATAAAATGGGGAAACCCAAATTAAATTAGTCTTCGATGCTTCCATATTTTGGTAGGCGTAATGTGAGGGATATTATGTGTGTGTGCCATGTGGCATGAGATAATGCACTCATCAGTTTAAGGTCTGACGTACGTAACGCATGAGCTGTACGGAAGTGTCCAATAAAGAAAGAAAGTCTGGCTAGTCGCTGTCTATCCTATACGTATGACATCCACGTGTTATCTTATCACCTTAGGCCCAATACTGTAAAATTTTCGTCAGTTCGATCCAGTTAACACCTCCATCCAGTGTTATTGTACTTTGTGTTACGGACATTCTATCAAAGAATGAGTTGTTCACGCATGTGTTCAATGCCCACATTCTCAAAAGAAAATAAAACTTGATACACTGTCGCTTTCCAAACAAAAGGTCATTTACATCCAGCACCCTGTTGACACCCTTGTGTTACATAACATTTTGTGATACGGACATTCTATCAAAGAAGAGTTTTTCACACAATACTATGTACGTATTCAATGCCAAACTTATATTCAAACTTCATACACTGTCGCTTCTCTCCCATGCGCTTTAACTAAAATAAAGTCAATTACATCCAGCAGATAACCTTTGTGTCACACTGTGTTCGGACATTCTATCAAAGAATGAGTTTTCTTTCAACGTGTGTGCGATGTCCATATTTTCAAAAGAACCTACACTACCTTACTAACAAAAGGTTCATCGCACCGGAGTTCTGTTTACGAGTACGCCGCGGCAGCGTGCCTGCAACGTTGCATTGAATTAGTTGAAAACACCTCCAACGTTGCGATAACGTTGTCATCGACCGCGGCAACTGAAAGCGGTTCTGTAACAAACTCCACAGTGAATAACCCTTTGTGGTGCCTCGGTGATGTACGTATGTTTCGAAGAAGGACCGCTCCCACATACATTTATTTGCTTCTAATGGTTGTGACCTGTAGCATATTTTCTTACCCTAGCATTTTTTTTTGCCCATGGCTCAAAGGAGGCAAGTAACTTTAGGGCTTTGCCGCATTCAAAGCGAGAGACGACAGAACCGAAGCTGGCGATTTTTTCCGGGCACGATCAATAGAATCAAGATCTAAAACGAAATTACGAACATTATGAAGACCTCGTATGTGTAAGTAGTCTCGAGCGAGCTACATGTCTGTACTGCGTCGACAGCTTCAAGTGTTACAGGCTAGCTCTTATTCACTTACTATACGGATGACTTTTGCAACAAAAATCTGCATCCAGGAAGATCTTAATCAGACGGCAAATGATAACGCAGTCAGCATTGCGGAATACTGGGCCCAAACCACGTAGGTTTTGTCATCGACATGCTAAGAGAAATAACAAAAATGTATAGGTACTTAGAACTTTACTGCAGTCGGCTGTACTTCGTTCCGGTCTTTCGAAACATTCACGCTTGGGGAGTTATTCTCGCAGCGTCTCTGACAACTTTTGTATAGGAGCTAATGGAATTGACGAGTCGACATTCAAGGATAAGGCGCCCGATTTGAAAATTCGTAATGACGTTAAAGCTGCCCGGAGTGCGCTGCATGCGAATGCGATTGAATGAGCTGCGGCTCCCATTGAATATGGACACAACAAGACATAATTTAAAGTATACTGTACCCCAGCAGAAGGACACAATCACATGGAGAAACAACAAAACTTTCTCCGGTCTTTTATCAAGATTGCTTAGCAAAGAATATAAATTATGACGAGATAACAGCCAACCAGCCCGCCAGTCAGTCAGCCAGTTATTTGTGAAGATGCAGCAGCAGTACTCTAGAAACAAGCCTTTTAATATAAGACTTATGTAGAAGGCACTCTAGAAAAAAAAGCCTTGATCAGCAAATTCGCCAGCACACTCTGAATTTATTTTCTAGTTAGTGGTACTCTGCTCAATAATTAATCGATGAGAGAAAAGTTTTATAGTAGTCCGACGATTTAAAGTGGATTGCTGATAGTGACTGGATAAAGTTTAGCCCAGAGCGGAAACGTTGGGGTGACATAGAAGGCTTATCCAGTAGTAGTAGTACATGCACATTGATGAATCTGTGGTGGTTGAGCTGGTACTTGGTACTTCTGTTCTTCTGTCGCGTAGTGACGCAAGCCGGCCTCCCAAACATGTTTTTGTGATAAACATGCCAATAGGCTCTTTATATCCATGGAGACAATGGTTCGTGGCGTGCAACTCCACTGTGTGGAATTCCGATTCATCTCTTTGTTTTAGACTTTGCGTAGGATTCCAACGGGTTTGCAAAGCACTTTGGTTGTCTTGATTGGATGGCTCAAGTAGAGTGGGGGTAATGCTCTCCACAAAAGTTTTCTAACACATTAAGAGTACATTGTAAGCTCACAGCATCTGAAACTTTCGACAAACTATTTAACAGGGATTTCTATTCACATCTTCAATGTAGAGACACTTCTACTAATCGTCTGTGACTTGATCGATTGCCATCAAGTTTAGCCAACTTTACAACCCTAAAAGGGTAAACAGGGCATCGACCTATTTGTCTGATTAGAGATATCGATATAACGGCTATGTAGAAGTTAAGTTAGTAGTTACTTATTGAGACGATATGAAGGATTCACCGCGTGAGGTGAGGTACATTTTTTTTATTAAGGAAGTATTTCATATTTCAAACCTATCGAGTAAGCACAAACAACGATTTACGCCGAGGGCATTTTAGCGACATAAGTTAGCATCAAAGTAAACTTTACATACAATGTAGCTGTCATATATGACAGTGTGTCTGGCTGGCATGTCCATATTGTCCATGTATATTAGTGATTCATGCCCCGACACCCGCTGTGAGGTCGCTTAAGGTTAACTGTGGCATTCTAGCTGATCATTTCTCCTCTTGCATCACGATCATTGAAGAATTAGCTTCGGTAGATACGAGTAGATCCTCGGAGGTAAATAATTTGTTTTTAAATCTTTGTATATTTTTGTTTGATCGAGGACTCAAATGTTGACTCAAATTGTTTGATCAACACTGTAATTTATGAAAATTATGTAGCTACTTTCGTCTAGTACCCTTAATAACTGAATTTTTCGAGCAATCTTACTTTGTGCTAAGCTGCGCTGAATCAAAGACTCAAGAAGTTTTATGCACTTGGCGTCAGTGCCCATTCACGGAATGAAAAATGCCTCAACTTACGAAACAATGGACTAGAGGGGAGGGATAAAGATGAATGTAGCAAATCCCTTGAAACGTTTCTCGCGGGGCCTTTATTAAATGTCGATGTGATTCTGATGTGAAATTGAAAATGCGGTACCTTTTTGTAAGAGGAGGTCGTTTGTTTTTATGTTACAGTTTTATTTTGCAACAAAGTCTGTTTTTGCCAGTATTTAAGCATCACGATGTCTAGGAACGAAGGCTGCAAGAGAGGAAAATAATTAATCTGGTGGTGATTATTAAGCCTAACAGACTACATTATATAATAACGTACATAAATAGGTTCTAATCTTTGAACAAGCTTTGAAGTAAAGCATCAAATCAAAAAAAAAGATTATAGATTGTGCGTCAAGAACCTAGTAGAGCATCAAATCTCGAACAAAGATTACGAAGAAACTTTTTTCGGAATGAAACCGGAGAGAGACCCTAAATCGGAAACAATCATGGCAGCCAAGCAATAAAATAAACTTGAAGAGTGATTAACTCAATAATTGTTCTTCAAAACACACATAAATTCCCGTCGTGTATTATACGGCGCACTCCGATAGAACTTCCGACATTATAAAGGAAGTTTAAAAAAATAGTTCTCCACCCGTTCCCAGACCATCCCTAAAGTTGTATCGTAAAAGTTTTCCCAAGACAAGGCACGGGTTTCGAAGAAACTTTGACCTCGGTGGAATTAATAGACCTTTCAGTTTCTTTTTTTCCTTAAAAAACCCCAGAGTTTTCAGCTAGAAATGTTTCAAACAAAACTATGCTAAGGCTGCATTTCCGGTGAATGAGCGGAAGCGAATAGAGGGCGTGATGGAACCGTATTAAAATATAAATAAGTCTCTCCATTATACAGGGTGCACTCTAAGTCGATAGCGAAACTTGCAGTAGGATGTCTACTGATCAATACAAACAACTTGTACTAGGTGGCAACAAAATTGGAGCGAAAAAAATATCAGCTATTTCATACATTTGGCGCAGTACTGAGGCGACCTTTTGTATGGAACAGCTGATATTTTTTTCACTCCATTTTTTTCGCCACCTAGCACAAGTTGTTTGTATTGGTCAGTAGATTGCCTTCTTAAAGTTCCACTATTGACTAAAAGTGCACCCTGTAGTAGTAAAGTACGCTCTCCCTCCAAAGTTGACCTCTCTCGAGAAGTAGAGACAGTGGTCTTTCACACTGATTCGTGCTAGTTGTGCTAAGGACCTAGACTAGACTGACCTAGAGTCATATCAAATTGTTCCTAGCGAGGTCCGTTTCTGTAGTGTCGGGTCAACTCGGGTTAGCTCCTAACGTCACATAGTCACATCGACTGTTCGCTGCCTAAAGTCACAAAATATGCCACTTCTAAAATAAAATAAGATAAATCGCCGCAGCCGAGGTCGCCCAAAAAGACGATGGCGGGACGAACTCGACCAATATCTGCCGGAGTGGTTAGAGGTTGCTCAGGACCGACAGACCTGGTCTGAAAGGGGGGAGGCCTTTGCCCAGCAGTGGGACACCCAACAGGCTACGTAAAAAAAAAGATAATATAAGATATATATAATTAACTAAACTAAGAAACCTATTGTAGTTTATAAGTTCTTTTTACTAACAACCTGTTTTGATTTTATTGTGTATTTACTAACAAATTATGGATCTCAAGTTATCTGAAATAAATAATTATTATTACTTCTGTTGCCCCCAAACATGAGTTTAATCGATTTGCTTTGTCTCTACATTTCCTTGGCTTGCTGCGGTGCACTCACGTCGTACTATTTTTTTTTGCATCGCGGAAGCTTTTCTATCGAACTGTACTTCCCTTGTTCAAAAGGGGTCTTAAAACTATATTTATTTTCTGTATCATTGCCCAATCCGCGACTCGCTCTCCCAAAATCGCTCGCAATGTTTGTACGGAAACTTCATGAAGGAACCTCTCTCCCCTTACAGGGCTGCCTATACACGTCCGTAGGTATATGGAGCACGTGTGCTCACGTCCCAACATGTTCACTCGAGGGGGTCAAGCAAGAGTCAAGACAACAGTTGTATGTATTTTATTAATGAGTCAATTTCCGCACCGGGCGAGCGGGCACGAAACAAATGGTGTAAAACGAAAGAACCTTTGGATCTGGTTCTAAAACTATAGGGACAACTTAGTCCGGTCTACCTATCTACCTAATGATCCCTACCTATCTACCTAATGATTTATAAATACTACGTCCAGTAGCACCTTCACTCACACTCATTAGCTAAGAGAAGTGACCGGTCGGACACTGCAGTGCTTGGGGCATGTTTAGCCGGAGTAAACTAGCGAACTGCCACGAGTTCAACTTTTCGATTTCTATTCTATCTGTCAAAGAACATGATCGATCTTAGGTCCAAGGTAAAGAAGGATCACCCACCAATAAGCAGAAAAGCAGCAGCGTCTTTGGTAGCCCTATGTTTTTCTGGTTGACTTTGGTTTGTGATACACGCGCAATTGGTGCAAATTGTCTGAGAACATTCTCAGCTGAGGATGCTGATTGAGCTTCCAGACTATATCAGGATTGGTGATTCCGTCGGAACAAATCCCAATATAGCCAGAGAGAGATCACTGTAAATTGGCCGCGAGTAGCTTGAGATCATTTCATCAGACCCCTTACGCATCCATCGAGATTTCGATGATCATTGCTGCACTTTAATCAAATTACGAAACTGTTAAAGGTCAAACAAAAATGGTTATAGATTAAATTACCGGAGGTTTAACGGCACAATAAAACTAGCGTAACAACTAGTTGTGTGTGTAATGAAGAATTACTCATTCGTGCTAATCTCCGAACAAGGTGAGTTACCTATTGTGCGTAGGTATCAATTACGAAGTACCTACACAGTGTAGCGTATAATGGGGACCGGTTATGGAGACTCCGCCTTTGGTCTCTGTACTCTCTGTTTATCGGAGGCGTCCGGCCTCGGTTGCGGGTCAACGCGCTCTGTCTGACTCACTTGATGATACTGCGCGCATGCGCGGCCCTCACATTTGACGCGGCGTGCGTGACATATGCGCGCGCGCATGGTATACTACGTTTATACCGTAGTAGGCTTGCAGTGTAAAAGACATCGCCTCTGTTTAACGAGACTAGATTTTTGAATGCCAATTTTTATACATTTATTCGACACTTTTATATTGTAGCCTCAACCGTTTTGTGCCCGGTGCGGCCCCATCTATTGTTCTCACGTTCTTTCAATAAAATTGTTTTAATAACACCGGCGCTAATGGTTTACATTAAAATATGACAATGATGAAGATCCTTTGCGTAGGTTAGTCACACCATTTTCCTCCACGATATTCTATTCTGAGCGGTTTGTTTTGTCTTCAATCGGCTTCCAACTTGTTCCCAACTCTTACTTGAAATTTTTTTCCACCATACTGCAATATAATGGAATGGAACACACCAACACATGGCAGTTACTACGGTTCGAATCCTAAATAATTCCGCTTTAGCCCTAGAGTTTTGTGGATTCTGCACGGATTGCAATTTGATGTAGGCGCGTGTTTCAGAACACCAAGTTTAATTAAACGCGCTTGTGATTGACGCTGGCTGGCATGACAACGGAACAATAAGAACTACAATAGAAGTACAGAACAGATGCAGTTTCTCGTATTATCTGAATGAGGTGACATGCGAGGCTTTAGACTCGTGGATCGCGTACATACCAAATGTTGTCGTCACCCAAAGGTTGATGGTGTTGGTGATCGAATCACGTGTCAATATGGGTTAATCAAAGTGGTAATGGGCAGGACACCTAGCGAGGCGGGAAGTTGGCTGGTGGACAAAGGCAGTGACAGTGTGGTGACCGAAAATGGACGGCCATCGCTGGGAAGACCGATGTGTGACGATGATTAAACTGCAGTTTTTTATAAACAACGAGTGATAAATCTGTTAAAAGTGTAGCTCGATCCTAGATAGGTGGAAGCTGAAGCCATGCTTCTGCTCTACACATTTAGTGGTGCAACGTCAAAGGGGTTTAGGCTGACGAAATGAATCGCGAGTATGTGCTAGACAACAAACGTGCTCGCTAAATCCCGGGTGTTGGTGCAATGTGGGGTCGGATAGTTTGGATTTCGACCTTTACTTGTGCACTCATTGGTGGCCCATGGAATCCGGTCTGGGAGGTTGGAATAGTTGCATTTGGATAAATATTGCCAAACCGATAGGAGTGCTAAAGGACGTTTCTATTCCTATTTATTGTGCTGATATACTGACTGGCTGTCGAGGCACAGCCGGAACGACTGAAGACAGAAACGTAAATTGTAGAGCAGATGTAGATTTTGAGGTGAAAGGATTTCTTGAAAATCTTCGTCCGATATGGTGGAACGGGGTCCTGAAGTTTGTATTACAAATGTTAATGGAGACGAAGACACAGCTAAATAAAGGTTGAATGGATGCCAAAGGAGTCGAGACTGCAAAAATTACAGAATAACGTCTTGAACGTTTATGAACACGAGACTCGTGACATGTCCAGAATTTCCATTTCCTTTCAAGGTCGGACCCACGTCACACATACTCCAGGTCACTTTGCCGCGACAGAATACCGCAGGTTAATAATTGACAAGTCGACGAGGGTACGGCTTCATACAGGGGCCTTAGCCTGTAACGCAATGGTGCCAAAATGGGCTCCCAGTTGACAGCTTCAATTACGATTTTTAATGCTGTCGGTCCTTTTAATGTTTTTGTAGTACAACAAAGAATATTCTGATTCTAATTCTAGAGGATTAGGTCTCTGGTTGTAAGAGAAAAACGAGGAAACTCCGGTTTTGTCCTTCTGCTGGGACGCCATCGACACGCCATTGCGTTACAGACTAAGGCCCCAGGACTTACGGCAGCAGGCGGGGAATAACCAATGCCTCGCCTCGCGATCACCGATATACAGTATGTCCACGGACTGCACCGCGCCACTTAATTCTGTGGTAAAGCATCATTAGTGGAACACGAATAGCATAAAATAAAAATAAAAAAAAAATAAAAAAACTCAGTATTCAAAATAAACATTAGCAAATTTAATTCATAATGCATCAAACTGACATCAAACTTTCATCTACGCGATCTAATTTCGATAATTCGGTGCACTGGTTGCCGCTTTTGGCGTCAGCGATACACAGGTTGATGCATTATGAATTAAATTTGCTAATGTTTATTTTGAATACTGAGTTTTTTTATTTTTTTTTAATTTTTATTTTATTCTATTCGTGTTCCACTAATGATGCTTTACCACAGAATTAAGTGGCGCGGTGCAGTCCGTGGACATACTGTATATTGTCGGTTTTAGCTCGTGACTAATTTTCGCATTACGAACGAGCTTGGAAATTCTAGACCCCTCAAAGGTCGCGGAATGGATACGTGTATACCATATTTGGACTATTATAGATAGAGAAGTCTTTATTGCACAACAGAAAGAATATTACAGATCACTTTTTCAGCAAAGTGTACAAATGGCGGCCTTATAGCTAAAAGCTATCTCTTCCAGACAACCTTGGAATGGACAGGACTGGATGCGGAAATAAAGTAGCAAGTAGATGCACAATAAGACAGAGATATGGTAGGATTAAAATACTTAGATATCACTAACTAGTTTACGTAAAGTTTTATCCTTGATCGAAGTAAGTAAAGGTTAATAAGTGAAGGTTACTTGGGAAAATTAAATTGTACTCCTAAAATAATGTTCATTTTAGCCCTTTACCTCGATAAAAGGTAACACGTAGTGGTACTTTACTTGGCCCTCGTGGAGAGGTAATATAATTTGGGTTAATATCCAGTAGACATTGGAGCTTATATTCAGCTTATTATTTGTAATTGCAGACCTAAAATTTATTGAACTATTTGCGAAGCAAAGACTCTCTCATTATGTCACATAAATTTGCTTCCGCCACCGAAATTAGGTTAACCGCAAATTATAGTGTTACCAGACTCATACACCACGCTTGGAGCTCATAAACCTTTCCGCGGAATAAATTAAATTCGTGGACACAATAGATGTTTCAGAAATTCTCCTAAAAACAATAACTTTGAAAACTGTAGTCCCTGACAGCGAACGAGCGAGGAATGTGATACCAGATCCACGCGCAAACAATGCCGTGGAGCGATCAGATTCCGTTAGCAACAAACAAACGAGGTGTAAGTCGGAGGAGGCTAGATAAGGGCCTTATTCTCTACCAGGATAAAACCCCTAACAAATGAGCCGACGCTGGGAGTCGAGCTCCAGCCACTAGATAACCGTCTTTACGAATGATTCCCGGGTGCTTCGGGAGATATTGAAACTGTAAAGCACGCAACAAAACATTCCGGCTCACTGTTAATCTTGATCGTAATTTATACTGAGGCGAAAGAGCGAGCGCTTTGATTAAAGTGGGAATGAAGCAGCCAAAGTAATTTGAAGATGTAATTCGGTACGCAAAGTTTTTTGTTCGAAAGTCCGTTATTGGCTTAATCTTATCTTTAGACAATATTGAGAAACTAATTTCAATATTTTTTATTTTGGTTCAGTTGTTTGGATTTTACAACGTTTCAAAGATACGGTTTTATGACGCCACGCGACGGTCTGCATACTGTTGGCGGTCATAGGAACAAAACATTTTAGCGCATAAAAACAAAACTACTGGACCAAAATAAAAAATATTGAAATTAGTTTCTCAATATTGTCTAAAGATAAGATTAAGCCAATAACGGACTTTCGAACAAAAACTTTGCCTTCCGAATTGCACAAATTATTTGAGAAGTTAGACTGAGCAGCTTCGACCAAGATTAATTCAATGAATGTGCATCGTCATTCAATGCGTGATAAGTAGTATACAAGAGAAACAATGACTTTTGTTGGCACAAAGGTTAAGGCTCGTTTGCATGAAACGTTTAATTTAGACAAGGCCGCTGCTATTTGTGAAAGTCACGGAGATTAAACGTGAGGTCTTGGCGATAAAGAAAACTTTCTGCTTAATTAAACAAAAGAAACACAATAATGCCAATGTCACCAGCAGAAATGCTCATTTAAGAAAGAACGAATTGAAGTAATATAAAAATAAAAATAGAAAAAAACCTTGAAGGATATTCCTCTTATTGGCGATATTCAGCGACACGTTTTGAAAAAATAATATTTTTCGTAAACGTAACGTTAATTCATCCTTGATGTCAGAGAAACAAAGAAAAACAAGGACGCTGATTTCTGAAAGTAATTTATGAAAAGAAAAATCTTCCAAATGCTCACCATCTATTCTGTATGTAGGTGTAGAAAAAATTTTCGTAATAAGATTTACTAAATTTCCATTTTGATTGAATTTTCTCTTTTAGATATTCACGGCGAAGATTTTTTTACAAATTTTACTTTTCTTTTCCCCGAATTTCAGTTTTTTAATGAATAAGTATACCTACTTTTTTTTGCTTCAACATTGACTCAAATACTTTTGTATTATCGATTCCGGAAAAAGGTTTCCTATTCATCGCGAATTTATATAGTAAAGGTCGCTGTTGCTGGCCTTAATCCAGAATTTACGATGATTTCATATCCTTCAGGGTTCCATAAAGTTAACCGAAAAACCCGATTGATAAAGTTGGGACTATAAAATGGTCACTTCGCGTCCTCCTTTCAATGCCCGGGCGATATTTTATTTTCGAACCCTATTCATTCTTCCATTCTTTCTTTCGTCTTTACCCTTTGTTGAAGGGCCTTCACTATGACTATCTTTGTAGTTACAAATCGACCTCAATGGATTGAAGAGCCTCCATCAGTTGCATGATTGCATCTAAAACACATCTGGACGACGTAACATTTTAGTTTTATTTCCCTAACTATCATTTCCTCTCCAACTTGACGGATGGGCGGAATAAGGCCCGGTTTGTGAATTGAGAAATTCACTTACTGCCAATTTCTGAATTGAGAAATTCGCTAAGCAAATGGGTAAGTATCGTCCTGTCTCTGCAGATTTCTCACAAAAGAGCGTGACAGAACGATAGTTAAGTATTTGCTTAGCAAAATTCTCTATTCAGAAACCGGGCCTAAGCAAATACGTAAGTATCGTCCTGTCTCTGCAGATTTCTCGCTAAAGAGCGTGACAGAGCGATACTTAAGTACTTGCTTGTAAAATTCTCAATTCAGAAACCGGGCCTAAATCGACCACGTGTAGGTAGTGGGGGGTCTCTCTATCTACTCTTTGAAGATAGGCCAGTCGGAAATATTTCCATTAGATTCGCGCTCGCTTAGATTAGTGCGATATTACAGTTGACTTTCATATTTTGCGCATAAAATTTCGCTAAAATAAGTTGGCTCGACGAAAATTTTGTTACCCTTCCCCCTAACACAATATTGTGTGCTCTTCTGCATATTTTTACCGGAAGATGTTATATTAACCAGTGTACTTTATATTTATAATCCACGTGATATTAGATGAACAAAGAGTTTTTTATCGCTATTCCACAGAGTGTTAAAATAAAAAGCGTCATAATGAATACTCTATCAGTCAGTAGAGTAATAACGAAAATGGTTTTTAAATAACACTAATATTATGTAGATGCAATCTCTTGTATGGTTTTCCTCACACAAAAATCACAGTATATCTATCTAACCAGCCCATGAATGACGCCCATTGTTGGGTATTGGCAATAGATTACCATATACCATGTATACCGGTATAGGACTCCTCTTTGTCCCGCCAAACTCCCTAAACTGCTAGTCGTGTCCACTGCTATCCAGCTGACTTTTTGATCCCATCGGAAACCACAGTAACCTGGGAAAAAAAGCTACGAGGCCGATGTCCTCCTGGCACAATTCCTCCTCATTAGAACCTAACTAGTGACGTCACAGCAATTAGCCAGCCGCGGCCCAAGGGCCCCGGGGGAAACTGCGTCCGCGATAGTTGGAAAACTAAAAATACGACGATGGAATGGAACCACGTCGCTGGAGTTCCGAGTGGTGCGACACAGAAAGACAAGCACAAATATGGAATTTCAGAAGTTACTGCCAGCGCTATTAACAACATAAACTAAAGTTGTAAACTTTATTTTTTTTTACGCAGTCAGAAGGGCGGTTTGCTATCGCAATTAAATCAACCACACCACGACCACAGCATCGTTAAAACAACGACGAATATTCGAGATAAGTCGGACGCTTCAAGACATGCTAATCAAGCTATCACCCCAATCTGCCGTCACCTTTATGTCCGGAGAATGCGAAACCATAAAAATTACGCAAAGTAATACGGAGCTGCGTCAAAGCCGAAGGACGCACGGCACGGTGAGTAAGGCAATGAAAACTTAACCGTAAAAGAGCTGGGGCCTTAGCCTGTAACACAATGGCGTCTCAATGGCGTCCTATGTAGAAGGACAAAACCGGGATTATTTCGTTATTCTCCGACGACCAGCGAACTAATCCTCTAGGATTAGACTCATAATATTCTTTGCTGTACTACAATAACATTAAAAGGACCGACACTGGACCGACAGCATCAATAAATCGTAATTAAAACCGTCAACCGGAAGCCCATTTTGGCACCATTGTGTTACAGGCTAAGGGCCCTGAACGAAAGTAAAAAGATGAATGTGAAATCATCTGAGATTGAGAGAGAAAACTTACTGACGCAGCGATGTCAACAACTCCAAAAACCGCGCTCTTGTCCCTCTACGAATAAGATCCAAAATAAACAAGTTCCAGTGAGGCAAACTCGACTGCATGAGGGGGGTGGGCTCATCCACACGAGACGAGGGTGAACAATGGAGGATCCAGGTCAACCCTGATTAGAGCGATGACGGCATTCTAATTCTGGAACAGTCGGAAGGAATACTATTGCCTATGGGGTTTGGTGTTTTGCATTCGTTGGAGATGACATATTTTGTCCGGTTGGTTAGTGTTGGCTCCGTAGGAAGATTTATGGCATAGAATGATGGCCAGTTCAAGTCCCACTTCACGCTTATCTTTGAATTGCAGATGTCTATACAGGGTGTTAAGTTAGATAGCACTGGATACGATGCTTCTCCTACTCTTTTCAACTACATATTACAGCGGTACTGACTGAAATATAGTGTATCGAGCTGTAAACATCAATATGGCCATGCTGAAACAAAAAGTAGAAGTTAAAAACTAAAACCCGACTACTAAAAGGCTTAAAACACCACTTTAGGTCCACCACTTTAGGGCGCAACACAGCGGCCATCTTGGTTTTTTTCAAAATTAAACTATCCTATGTTACCTGGGCGATTGAGAGGAATCCAACAACACCTCATTTGTTGAAATCGTCCGAGTAGCTTAGGCTCTGCGAGGGAACAGATGAACACACAAACAAACACACATACATACCCACATACATACATACAAACATATATACATACGCTGCTATAATCTTATCCCTCCTTTTTGCTTCGCGTAGTCGAGTAATAACATTTGAAAATTGAACTTTAACTTTACTTTGTAGCTCAATTTTAAACTATCCAGGTCAACTGCACACGACAGCACGTCGACCCTTACACGCTAGCACTCTACTCGGTTACGTTACAGGCGACTTTACAACAAAAGTGTACAGTCTGACGTGCTGTCGTGTGTACTACAGAGCCAAAATAAGGATAAAACTCGCAGGCAAGTTGTGAGCCGTCGCAAAAACTCCGCTCCAGAAACGTGCGCCTAATGAAGGAATCCACAACAACAATAAATTTTCACTTGGCGCGACATTAGCATACATTCAGCGGTATCAGTAAGAGGCAGTGACATTGCGGAGAGATTAGCCGCTGTCAGCGAGGCCGTCTGAACGAGGCCGCGGGCTGAAACACTGCCTGCTGGGCTGCTACTGCGTGGTAACTTTTGTTGAATGATTCGCCATAATCGCTTACAGGGCCGTCGTCGAAGACCTGGCCCTGTATTATCTTAAAATAACTAGTGGTTCGCCCCGAACTGTGAACTGGCGACAACATAAACTTAACAACCCCATATCTCGGCAACCCCTCGACCGATTTGGCTCATGTTCGAACTTAAAAAATATTTTAATTTCATTTGCCCACCTACCAAATTTCATAACGATCCGACCAAATTTACTAAAGTTATCGTCGAACGAACATACATACATACATACATACATACTACATACAAACATACAAACGCCGGATTGTTCCAGTAGACTCGGAGAACTTCGCTCGCTCGTTCAATCACCGTAAATATTCACGTTTTTATATTTCAAAAAAATATTGTCCATTTCAATAAGGGCTATTTTCCAGTGTTTTGACATTCGACGCGTCAGTGGATATTTTAGAGAATAGACGCGCCACCGAAAAATCATAATTATCATCAGCCTGTTAAAATCCACTGCTGAGTAAAAGGCCTTTTTATGGTCACGCCGCCTCTGCTGTGCCTGATGCAACCACTGTTTTCCGGCTACTTGGGCTATCCTACTTCCTATCCTATCCTACTATACTAACGCGAAAGTTTGTAAGTATGGATGGATGGATGTTTGTTACTCTTTCACGCTGAAACGGCTGAACGAATTTGGATGAAATTTGGAATAGAGATAGCTTAGACATCAGAATAACACATAGGCTACATATTACACTTAGGAGCAAAGTAAAGCATATATCCTTTTTCTGTAGTCCACGCGGACGAAGTCGCGGGCAAAAGCTAGTGTAAAACAATGGCTCCAAAATCTCACTGAATGGTTGACGTTTCGAGTTCGCGAGTCCGCGTATTGTGTAATGCAGATTACCTCCGTTTCCACGGTGATCACCGCAAACAAAACCTTAGCCCGTAACGCAATGGCGTATCGATATCGTCCCAGTACTCCCAGTAGAAGTTCAAAACCGGGGTTTCCTCGTTTTCCCCCTACAACCAGCGAACTAATCCTCTAGAATTAGAATCAGAATATTCTTTGCTGTACTACAAAAACATTAAAAGGACCGACACAGCATTAGAAAATCATAATTGAAGCCGTAGCCGTCAACTGGGAGCTCATTTTGGCACCATTGCGTTACAGGCTAAGGCCCCTGGGTGCGTGCGCGTCAGCGTATATTGTGGATTTTATTTTTATCTTCTAAATAAAATAAAAATTCTGTACTTAAAAACCTAGGTCTCTCGCTTCCGAGTCCATGTTATCCCCTAGTTAGTTTTTTTTCACTAAAAACTTGAGATAAGTTCTTACCTTCCCAGGGATCGGCATTTCTGACCATGTTCGATCCAAATTCCACGGCAGCCTTGACCTAGTTAAAGCCGCAAGACACGAAGGTCGTGTGCGGATGTGATACCAGCAAGGGACAGCTAATTTAATTGTAATCTCAGCTGGGGTGGACGGCTAGGGGCCTTATCCTTGCATAGGCAAAGGCCTATGTCTAGTGAGTGAACAAAGCATCCCTAATAGACTATATTAACCCTATAGACCCTTGATTTCACCCAGACTACCTAACTTACTAAGTTTGCATCCAAAATAACATAAAAAACCTTTGCGAGGTCTCTAAACGTATGTACTATTGGGGTCAACGTGGAAGTTCACAACTTCACAAGTGAACATGGCGAGCCCGCAGCACTGCAGTTATCGGGGGTTTTTTTTCTCCCTTCAATCCACTCACTCGTCTTCAGAGGTGGGGTTCGACAATATGACTTTACAGCTGCATAGCATAAACATAGTACATACTTGATTTTTTTGCGGGCTGCCGTCGCTTGCACTGCACTGTAGCGTTCGAATGATCACTTCATCTAGTAGTTTGAGTGGAGGTGTCATCTAATAAGATGCAAAGGCTTAAGGTTGATTTTCCCATGCACACATTTCAAATAGTTACATTCTCTGGCTGATAAAATATATTTTTTTATATACTGGAAGACTGCCAATTATTGCCATGTCTGAATTTAATCCACCACTTCCGACCCTGAGTAGACACCCTTAGCGCCATATTCAGGTCATCGCTGATTAGTGCACTCGAGGGGATGCGCGGGCAAGTCGAGGATCGCAACTTTTACACGACACGAAGTAAATAACTCTGGGAAAACAACTAACGATCCGATTGGCAGTTCCAAACAGCTGAGAGTTGTAAAACTTCGGCGCAGTTCGATTGGTGTTTGTCTGCGGTGTCTTCTTGGGAATATTTTGTTACGACGCCGCCGGTACGATCGTTTGTCGAGAGCTGGGCTATGTGGTTATGTGTGAGACCCTGCTGCGTGCTGCCCTCATTCCGTTCCGCTATGGGGCCTGCATCTCATGTAACCCATCTCTCAATATGTTATGAAATATTACACTGGTGTAGGGATACTTTATGGAGCAAAAGACTCGCCATTGCTACGAACTTCATTCGTTTCATCCCACTTTCTGCTTTTCTGTGTTGGTTCTTAAGACTTAAAATTTTGACTTTTATTTATTTATTTATAGTTCGCAGTGATGTAGCAGTGTTATAAATAGGTACTAATTCAAGATTATTTTGTTCTTTGCAGGTAATACCATCAACATTCCTGTCGATCACGATTAGGGCGTGCAGAACCGGTTCCGGTTCCAGATTTTTGATACCCGGTTCTGGGAGCAGTCGGAACCGGGTAACCCGGTTCTACCCGGTTCCGACAAATAAAACTGTAAGTTTCATAATAATCAAATAAATCACTGAAAAACTGGAAGGATAGGCTGGATATGACATTATTAACAGGTATGAAATAAAAACTGGCACTGTTATCATGAAATAACAGGAATAAAGGAACTCCAAAAATATATTATCTTATACAAAATCAGACTACACAGTCAGGATCAACAACTAACCACGTCTAAGCTCCTGTCACTTAGCGAGCTGCGTAAACGATTAAAAATTTAGCCTGCTGAGGAGAATATCCTTTCAGGCACCACAGATTGTTAGGGGCATAGCTCTTAAATAGTTATGCTCATAGGAATGGGAACTCAAGAAAGACGGGAAGTACCTTAGGTTTAAGGACGTGCAGAAACGCCACATGAAAAGCAGTGCAATCGGCCATTTGACATGGGAAGAGCAGGCTGAAGACCGAGCCGTGTGGCGGCATACAGTCAAATCAAACAAAAGTAAAAGTAAGTGAAACCGTTAAATCCATATACAAATCAAACATCTCCGAGTTCGCGGCCAAACGAAGAGCTGTCCTTGATGCCAGACGAAGAGCTGTTCTTGATGCCAGACGTGATGAACTCAGATGTAGACTGCCAGCGGCCATACAGTATGGAATTTTATTCAGTCCAATGGAATTTTAACGTGTAGGTGCAACCGCAAGGAGGGATTGAACGGGATGTTGAAAGGCGTATCAAAAAAGCTAGACGAGCCTTTGCCCAACTAAAGGACATCTGGAAAAGTCCTAGCATTCTTAAAACCAAGAAGATCCGCTTATTCAATTCCAACGTGAAAACGGCCCTACTGAACGGCTGCGAAACCCGGAAGGTCGGAAAAGCTGTGTCACACAAGATCCAGGTCTTCGTCAACAACTGTCTAAGAAGCATCTTACGAAGACACTGGCCCAACAACTGGCACCATCTCAAATGCCGAACTGTGGCAGATCACCAAACAAAAACCCGTAGCCCAAGACATCAGGAAACGCAAATGGCGTTGGCTGGGATATACCCTGCGTAGACCCGATCACCACATCCCGAAGGTGCCTCTCGACTGGAAACCCGCCGGAAGCTCACGACGACACAGAAGACCGTTCCAGTGGAAAAGATAAGTTCTCTCTGAGACGAAAGAGAAGGGATCAACTTGGCCAGAGCTACCCTCCCTAGCCATGAAAAGAGACAAATGGAAAGCCCTTGTGTCAGCCCCAGACTCCACGGAGGAGTAAAAGGATAAAATAAGAAGGTGAAACCGCCCTTTTACAGCCAACATAGGCTACATAAGTCACATGCCGGCAAATGACCGACGCCTTCCCCAGCCGCAACAGTCACCATGACCGAATCCGGTCGGATGGAATCATCATCAAATATACATATGCCTACATATGCTAGCGAAAGGATGCTAAAACAACTTCCACCATTTTCAAACGTCGCCATTTCTATACTGATTGATGTCTACGTCTACGTGGTCTCGAACTTGAGGCTGTCCAGGTTAGGACAAGAATAACATCGTTTTTGCTGACATTTCCCACCTCATCTGTGCTGATAACTTCATAATTTTCGTTCCTTGACAAGTGCTGTACGAGGTTGACAATACCCCTGCACTTATCATCGGAATTGGGCCGAGGAAATACAGCTATTACTGCGGAATTAAGTAACTTTTTAGATTTTTATAAAGAACCGGGGGAACCGGGTATACTTTTTCGGAACCGGTTCTGCAGATACCTCGTCAGAACCGGGTATACCCGGGTATTTCAGAACCGGGTGGAACCGGGTGCATGCCCTAATCACGATGCATCGGTAACTACACTAAACATCCAGGGCACACACTTAATATAATCCGTGCGGAATCAGAATGGGATAATACCTTTTGGAACTGAATCGAAAATGACAGTTCTCAAGAAGCATCAGTAAAAAAAATTTTGTTCTACGTTCTATCATAGGGTTATGAAATTGGAAATACACAAAAATGTTTAATGGTTGGAATCTAAAAGGATTCAATGTTATTGCATTAATTGAATAAAACGTGATAAAACTCGAGCAGACACCCACGCACACAGAAAACACAAGCAAGTTTCGACGCGAGTTTGCCATAGACAACTAGAGTTTGCCGAAATGCTGACGCTACAGGACCGCGAGCTTCTCAGTTCCAAAAGGTATTATCCCATTCTGATCCCGCACGGATTGTACCAAAAACCACGTGTAAATACCTAGTTCATAGTTGTACCTCCCTACAAGTGAACTCATTAGTGGTATTGATTTACAATTTGAGTGATTGGCACTGCCGAAATGTCTTCTCATCTGCAAAAAGCGCATCAAAATATGCATATAGTGTTGACGCACATGATTGCGTTCGTTCCGTACGGCGCGGATTAATCAGTAGCACGCTGCGCACCTAGTGATGTACGCTTGGAAACATTGCCACTCCCGGCAATGTTTCCACTGGAAACATTGCCGGAAAGTTTCCGAAAGTTTCCCAATGTTCCCATAAATTCCCAGTAGTGTTTTTGTTTATATCGCGTTCGTTAATCACGTGACAATGCATAAGCGTCTTTCCTTACAGTGTTGCCATATAGAAACTGCATAAAATCGGTATTTTCTTTTAAAATTCCATGAAATCCCTACTTTATGCCAATAAAAGTGAATTATTCTTATGATTGACATATATTAGTGAAGTCAATCATGCTGATTCTTGAAATATCGCGTTTGTTAATCACGTGACAATCCATAGGCGTCTTTCCTTACAGTGTTGCCATATAAAAACTGCATAAATCAGTATTTTCTTTCAAAATTCCATGAAATCCCTACTTAATGCCAATAAAAGTGAATTATTCATATGATTTACATATATTAGTGAAGTCAATCTTCAATGAAACTCAGAGTTATTGTGTTTTTTTGTCTTCAACCATTGGCTACCGATGTTATGCTCCTTGACAATGGTCAACAGTGGGCTGATTTGATTGACTGATCGCGGGTTTCTATAATATTCAAAATTATTAATTCTAGTAGGTCGCCCCGAACTGTAAACTCGGGATGTATAGGTACATTTCCACAGGTAAGCCATGAAACTTGGTAGATGAATGAATTAGACGACGGGGTAGTTACTCTAAGAAAAAGGCTCGACGAGATCTACTCGATAAAAGTATCAAAACTTTAACTGTCCATATCTCCTAAACGGCTAATGCTAGACCCATGTTCATGGTACTCTAAGAAAAGGGCTCGACGAGATCTACCCGATAAAAGTATCAAAACTGTAACTGTCCATATCTCCTAAACGGCTAATGCTAGACCCATGTTCATGGTACTCTAAGAAAAGGGCTCGACGAGATCTACGCGATAAAAGAATCAAAACTCTAATTTCCCATATCTCCTAACCGGCTAATGCTAGACCCATGTTCATGGTACTCTAAGAAAAGGGCTCGACGAGATCTACCCGATAAAAGTATCAAAACTGTAACTGTCCATATCTCCTAAACGGCTAATGCTAGACCCATGTTCATGGTACTCTAAGAAAAGGGCTCGACGAGATCTACGCGATAAAAGAATCAAAACTCTAATTTCCCATATCTCCTAACCGGCTAATGCTAGACCCATGTTCATGGTACTCTAAGAAAAGGGCTCGACGAGATCTAAGTAAAGTATCAAAAAGTTTTGATACTTTTATTGGGTAGATCTCGTCAAGCCCTTTTCTTAGGGTACCATGAACATGGGTCTAGCATTAGCCGTTTAGGAGATATGAGCAATTAAAGTTTTGATACTTTTATCGGGTAGATCTCATTGAGCGAGCGTCATGGTCACTTTCACTGATTTGATTAGTCTAATCAAGGAATCTCTAAGATTAATGAATAAGCTCTACTAAACTGTTAGTGAGAAGAGTTTAAACTATGTTATCAATGAGCATTCTGTAATACCACCGTGAAACCCTCATTTCTTATAAACGACATAAAATGGCTGAACACACATGCCACCTGTATAATTTTTAGTTTATGAGCAAAAATAAAAAATAAAACATTTTTTTTTCTTCTAAGTTTATGTTATGCATGTATGCTACGGAACCAACGCTGCGCGAATCCGACTCGACCTTGGCAGGTTATGGTAGTGTGTGGTTAGTTAGGATTTTAAGTTTTAGCTGTTTAAATCCAGAATTCCGTACTTTATGACATATCATAAAGGGAAACTGTAACCTTTTTAGTTGTTTAAAACGTTACGGGCGACTGTTCCATTATCTTCTATACTTATAATAAAACTCTAAATTTTTGTCTCTGTCTGACTCTACCTGTCTCTCTCTGTCACACTGTCTGTCCCTATGTCTGTGTGTTACCTCATCACGCGAATACCGCTGAATAGTCTTCACTCAAACAGTCGTACCGTGATAAGTCCTGTTTCCTGGCACAATCTAGCCTATATTATATCACGCTACGACTTTTGGGATAAATAATAAAAGTTGAAATAAAAAGCATTGTTGAGCGATACCAAGGACCATCCCATTTGCCATGGTAAAAAAAACAATATGACTGTTAATAGGAAAACCAATCTAAACTTTATACCAGATAAGGTTGTGTTTTGCATACATGCGATCGGCATGGCCAACTCGATTATTTCATTTTTCCAGTATTCGAAAAAACGAACTAAGCTAATACGATATAAGGTTGTGTTTTGCATAAATAGAAAATCCATGACCAATTGGATTTCCTACTAAAAGTAATGCAAGGAACTGATTGCATTTTTCGTCAAGTCCCAATAAGTAAGCGTAGCTCAGGCGGTACTGCTTTGGCTTCGTAGTCGAAAGGTTCTGGGTTCGAGCCTTGGCCTGGATGATTGTTTTTTTATTTTTTTATTTCGGTTTAGCGCATTTTTATTTTTGTATTTTTTTTGTTGTTTTAATTGTTAAAAAAACTTAGATTTTGTTACTTAGAATTCAAATATTCAAACTTTTGTACTTTTTTGTGATGATTGTTTATTCAGTTTATTCATTCAAAATTAAATAAGCCCTTTGATAATTAACACGATAATTATAATGCCAATTATCCCCGCTATTATTGATGATAAGTGGCGCGTTCACAGAACAATATTGGTGCGTTCCGAATAGTTCCGATACACGCAGTCGTTGAATGCAAAAAATTACAAGTGAAAATATTTTCGATTTTAGTTATGAATATAATTATCAACCTATATTTATCTTGATAATTATCACTTCGAACCCTGTTTTTCAACCTGTGCGAGCTTTACTAAGGGCAATAAAAAATATATATTTCGTGAAACCCTCCCAATTTCTTAAAGTGTAGCATTTTTAAAACTAGAATTTAACCACATTTTCATTTAAAGTCTTCATTCGTTCGAGAAACTTTGTCTTCCTTCCTGAAACGCTAAATGCATTTTGCAACCCTAAATACTAATACTTACTTAAATCGGAGGTTTGCGATTTGTGGGTACTAACATAGACATAATATTCTATACTTATGGGTTCTCTATCTGCCGGTTTCTGATTTGAGAAATTCGCTAAGCAGGCACTTAAATATCGTTCTGCCTCTGCGGATTTCTCACAAAAGAACGTGACAGAACGATAGTTAAGTATTTTCCTTAGTAAAATTTTCAATTTAGAAACCTATGTCGTCTCCAGTGGTAGCAAACATCAAAGACTGCACCGAGGGCATGTGCCGTTAAAGTGACCCGCAAGGATACCCTCTACGGCTTAGCATAAGAATGGGTTAGACCTTATCTATGGGCCATGGGCGTACTTATAACTCTATCTGTCCCACTCTACGTCGATCAAAAGAGTGAAATGCATATAAACTCCTTAACTTCTTAAGCCATTCTAATGCTAAGCTTTATCACGTCTAAACAATACATTTATAAACCCGCCGCGTACGTGGCAAAGTTCCTGCTTTATTATAAAATGTATAAATATGTCGTATTGTTTAGATTAAGGATTTTAAGGCTTAAAAAATGCCTAAAATGAAAATAATTATGTATTTAACAAAAAGGTGTATCCTAGATTCCTAGCGTTTTACGTACCTACTCTATTTATTGTTCTCTTTTGAGCCTTGATGCCGCAAGTCATGAAGTGAAAATAGCCTTTCTTTTGAGTTTTCCTTCACAGTCGGATTAAAATTAAATGTCTTTGTAATGTAGTAATTTTGCGTTCTAGACTCTGAGACTAACCCTAAAAAAAAAACGGGACAAGTGCGAGACATATTCGCGAGGAGAGGGTTCCGTACATTCAAAGTTTATTTACGCACAAATGTTGAGAAACCATACAGCGATCCGTGATGTAGGACTGTAGAGCGCCATCTGTTGGCTTATATGATCATTTTCCTATATTATTTTATACACCGTGGACTTCTTATAGATTTTCCTGTAATCTATAGGTAAATAACTATTACATGTATTTTTAACACGCTTTTATAAGCTTGGCCTGTATGTATGTATGTATGTAACGGAATCTTTGAGCATAATTTTTACCAACTTCCAAAAGTCTGATTAATTTGAAACTTTGCATACGTATCAAGGACCAATGACAATGCAATAATTTGATAACAGTTTCCCATTATACCCCTACAGTGCCATTATACAGGGTGGTTTTTTGAGACGGGGCAGTAAGGGCAGGTACCTTAACCGTTATAGTTACAGGAAAACTTTCTTGGGAGACCTTCCATAACTTTTTTAGATATTATGAACTGCATTCACAGATTTTGGAATAAATGTACGGTCGGCAAAAAAAAGCTAAAATACCAAATTTGTTTTTTATGCCAATCGCTTCTCTTTCATGTAGCGATCAAAAGACTCTAAGGAGCCAACTGATGTTTGAGTACTAGAAATGTCAGAAATTTACAAAAAAAATTTAAATCTAACTAAAAAATTTTAAATAAATAACAGTTTAAAAAAACACGCTTTTATAGCTAACCGAACTTAAAAATTTAAGTTATTAACAGAATAATACAATACAGAGTAAAAAAGCGTGGGGTGCATCTCATAGATAGTTGCCAATAGAATGATTATAACATTTAATATATCAAGCACCCCACGCTTTTTACTCTGAATTGTATTATTCTGTCAATAACTTAAATTTTATTATAATTTTAAACTCTTTGTAATTAAAAATTATTTTATACTTTTTAGTTCGGTTAGCTATAAAGCGTGTTTTTTTAAACTGTTATTTATTTTCAATATTTTAGGCTCAGTAGTTTCTTAAATAACTTCAAAACTGTTTATTTAAAAATTATTGAAAAAATATTTGAGATCCTCACAACGGGCCCTTTCAACTTACTTATGTGTCCCAAATTTAAACACGGTCGGTTCAGTAGTTTCGGAGTAAATTGGCTGTGACCGATGGACAGGCAGAGGCACGAGTGATCCTGTAATGGTTCCGTTTTGCCTTTTACGGTACGGAACCCTAAAAACGCATACGAAGTCGCGGGCACAGCTAGTCTTTATCATAAAATTCATCACAGCACTATGCAAGATCATCGATATTTGCATAAATAATAGTAAAGTTTACCAACAAATATCCCGAGAAAGATTGCTTGGAAACTTTGCCGGAAATAAACTGGAAACATTGCCAGGAACATTGCCGGGAACATTCCCAATGGGAAACATTGCCGGAAATAAACTGGAAACATTGCCGGAAACATTCCCAATGGGCTGGAAGTTTTCAAAGTTATGGGGTTTTTATTGCTAATTCATTACCTGGTGTATAGAGAATCAAAAATCATGTACAATTCAGCAAACAAATATTGGAATATCTCAAGATTTGAGCAAAGTTCCCAGTAAATTCCCAGTTGGGGAACATTGCCGGCAATGTTGCCGGCAATGTTTCCAGCGATTGGCAATGTTCCCGGGAACGGTACATCAATATGCGCACCCATTGCACTATTTCGAGCACCCGATATACGTCAAATAATAAATGTCTGGGGTTCCCAAACATGAAGCTCGAAACCCACCAAAGTGGAGACGAGATTTGTTGTCAATTTATACATCTAAGTTTTAAACACTTCAACCTGAGACGAGCAAGGTGGAGCGAAGTTTTCATTACTCTCGTCCCCTCTCGACTATGGTGGATTACATATAGGTCTAAATCGCTTCACGGGTTTATAATTTTGTCAGCTGTGAAAACTTTGTAGATAAGTTTACAATGTGGCTTAATTAAGTATATCATAACGAAAATGGACACGAAAATACAATAAAAAAATGTGAAAACGCCATGGCAAGTTCACTGGTAAGCTTCGAAAGTTGTCCTGTGAAAAGTTAGATTAGGTCTCTTGTCTCCTGTGAACTTTATTTGCCTAAACGAAATAGGGATGCCTGGCGGCGCCCCTGTTTACTCTCCATGGCGCCTTAGGTGCCCCGAGGCGCCACGTCCCACACATTGTGAACCGCTGTATGCAAATTCTGCCGGCGGCTGCTCTATAGTGTAATTTGTTTGATGTCACGCGCCGCGGTCCCGCAAAGCGCAAAATTGACAATGTAAACGCGCAACCGCTATGTTTGCTAATAAATAACACGCACTGCGCGACAGCTAGACGGACGACGCCCGAAATGGGGCGGATGTCATTCTTCTATTCCAGCCTTTCCTAACCTTTTTTTACTGCCGAACCCCTGGCGCAGACTTTCTATGATCCATCATCATCTTGCTTGTCCGTGCAACACTCTTCACGCACTCCGGTCACAGTTCACTGCTCGGTAGGTCACGACATCCACCTTCTCTTTAATTCGGTCGAAACAGCTTCCATGATCCGCGGACACCGAAAAAAACTTTATGCACATGCTCACATTTATAAGTAAGTATAACAATACTCTAAAAATATCAATGAAATGTGGAATGCAATGTTTTGGTGGGTGCTTAGCTACCGAATCGATTCACCTTTTGACTCGAAACTAAAAAATCTTCTGAACCCTATAGAAACTTAAAAAGTGGTAACCGTGAGCATGTTTTTTTTTTAACTTTCATAGTTGTATTTTGTTCGCGGACCCCACGTTGGGAAAAGTTGTTCTATTCCATTGTACGTTTACTATTTTACTGCTCTACCGGGAAATTACTTTACGCCACATGTGACCGACTTCGCTGGACCTTCGGAAGATAGGATCTTGCTTGGGGAAGGTCTCTTTAGTGCGACTGAGCGAAAAGATATGTCAAGGTTGGTGAAACAAATCAAAACAAGTGAAGCCATTCCAAATGCATATCGCGAGTTACAGTCGGCGACGATCTAGGGTATCCCCTTTTTGCCGACTTCAAAAATGAGAAGGTACAGTCGGCCACAGTCTCAGATACCCCTTTTTGTTCGATTGGCGCCCTTATGCTGCGCGCGATAAGAGCTGCCATGGGATATCTGGGATTGTGGCCGACCGTACCTACTCAATTCGAACCGAATGTTTTGTTTTAATGTGTGTTACATCAGAACTTTTTTCTACGTGAACCGATTTTAATGATTCTTTTTTTGTTTGAAAGTGTACACTTCTCATGTGGTCCCATAAAAAATGGTAAAGATCTGATGAAGAACTTCGGAGATGGAGAACTGAACTCTTTAAGGACTGCAGCAAATCACTCTGAATCACTGCAATAGCT
The DNA here is from genome assembly GCA_949319315.1 of Zelleria hepariella. Lineage (NCBI taxonomy): Eukaryota > Metazoa > Arthropoda > Insecta > Lepidoptera > Yponomeutidae > Zelleria > Zelleria hepariella. The sequence goes on along the minus strand of OX439380.1, from coordinate 4,727,310 downwards.
TAATGACAGTGTACGTTTTCACCAGTGAAGTCGGTTTTTTTTTTGTTCCCGTATTACTGTAAAGTTTCTTCAGATCCAATGCTTTTGCAATTCTAATGATAATTCTACAATACCAAGCAGAAACGCGAAAGACCGCAACTAGCTTCATAAAGTAGCATTAATCCGAACGTACCTAGTTATGTTGCTACTCTGTTGTGGCAAATAAATAAATTATAGTGCTGAAATTCTAACTTCGGGATAGTTTCTACAATAATGAAACATTATTAGAATGCTATACTGAGAGCAAATTGTTCTGGTTTCTCCAAAGTGGGCCATGAAGTTGTGGCTGCAATCCGAGGCAATATTAGAGGAAAATGTTAAAGCTACGTTCAGTAATTATTAGTTGCTACGAAGGTTTAGTTTATTTTTTCAGCTCATTCCTTTAACTCATTTCAGTTTAAAAATATTAATAATCTAGGGGTCTTTCGTTGTGTATGTAGATCAACGGAGTGAGGGAGATATTAATGGATTGTACTATATCGAACTTAAATTGGTACGGTCAGCAACATGCTAGATTACCCGTTGTTGTTCGATTAACCCACTTATGCTGCGCGCGATAAGAAAGAACTACCATTTTGCATCACAATATGTCCTAGTGTATAGCTGATTGTAAATCTACTACAGGGTGCACTCTGTAGATAGCGAAACTTAAAGTAGGCTGTCTACTGATCAATACAAACAACTTGTACTAGGTGGCGAAAAAAATGGTGCTAAAAAAAAATCAGCTGTTCCATACAAAAGGTCGACTCAGTACTGCACCAAATTTATGAAACAGCTGATATTTTTTTCGCTTACTTTTTTTCGCCACCTAGTATAAGTTGTTTGTATTGATCAGTAGACGTTCCACAGTGGTCGATTTGTACGATTTAGGCGGCCAAAAGTCCATTTCTCAAAGTTAACTTATAACAAAACTAATTGATTCCCGGAAAAATAGACACCCCGACTGCCCAATCCCCACCCCTCCCCAGTTCCTAGAACTGCGTGCGCGCCCCCACAGGTAGTCGGAACTTGATCGTCGCGCAAGCTGTACGCGTTCGTTCTCGACACTCTTAGCGCAACCGATATTCTAAAGTGAATATTTCATTGGATATTATTCAGTTACAAGTGAAAGTGATGGAAGTCGAAAATTCAGGTAAGCTCCTTCAAATATAATTTAAATTAAGATAAGGAATATCAATATTTAGTGCAGTTACAACGTATCAAAGATCGCCCTTTTTCATAGAAAATATTATCATTTTTTTATTTTCAATAGTAAAAATGTTGTACTTCCGAGACCGTCCGAGTTAAATTCCTTATGGTTTCTAATAGTATAGCTCTTTGAGCAGATAACCACAAAAAAAATAGCCACCACCTTTGACCACTTCGCGAGAAAAATAATAATTCATTAACTTAGGCAGAAAGTGAGAAAAATTCCTTTTTTGTTTCTTTTGCGTTAAAATTCCTTTTCGTTGTTCTAGGTTCATCAAGTTACTCGGGCATGGAGGTAGTAACTCGCAGATATCTTTTTGATAAGATGATTGAGGAAAACTCTCCATCAATAAACGACAAATTGGAATACTTACAAAATTATTTGTTAGTGTCTTACGGGGACTCCAACGAAGACAAAAAGTATATAAATCATAAATTTTCATATTTTAAAACAGAAATAAAAAAGAGATGGTCCAAAGCACGCAACACGCTAGAAAAATTTCTTATAAGCAATGATGCATGGTTAGCAGGAACGTTCGAGATGCCCATAAAAACGCATAATAAGCCAGGACGACCTAGCAAAACATTCAGTGAATGTAGTGAAAGAACTAAAAGGAGGAAAACAGAAGAAGTTCGCTCCTCTGTAGGCAAAGAAGTGATAGTTCACGCAGCGCAAGTAATTTTACAAAAAGAAGGAAAAAGAAACGCCTCGCAAGTCCTAAAAGATATTACAAATTCGCCTGCAGCCGCAAACGAATGTAAAAAAAGACATTCCAAATCAAAGGCACAAGATCCCCTTACGCCTCGGGAGGCACTGCGAATGTGCGTGGACGCTGATTTGACACGAAGTCAATATGAAACCAACAAACAACCAACAGAAGCTTTTACCCGTGCTACGAATTAGTGTTGAAGGCTAAACAGGAATGTTACCCACCCAAAGAGACGCTACGAGTGACCGCTTCCTGTGCTGAAAGTGATCTACAATCTTTGTTAGATCACACCGTCACGCGATTATCAATTTTCCTCGAAGAAGTACTAATGACTCTTACAGAAACTGAGAGAAATTCCTTGCAGATTATCTGCAAATGGGGTTGTGATGGTTCACAACAAGCTCAATACAAACAAAAGTTAATGAATGACGCCGACTCGGATGCAAATATATTTTTGAGCTCATTCGTGCCTCTACAAATTGTTTGCGGTGAAGACAAAACAAAAATGGTTTGGCAAAACCCGACTCCTTCTTCACCACGATATTGCCGCCCGATACGATTCAGATTTATAAAAGAGTCTACAGACATTACAAAAGATGAAATAAATTACGTTCGGGACAGTGTGAAGTCCCTAAAAGCCACGGAATTGGAACTGAATGGGCAAAAATTCTCGGTTAGCCACAGTCTTAAAATGACCATGGTGGACGGCAAAGTTTGCAATGCGGCGACTGACACCAAATCAACGAGTAGATGCTACATATGCGGAGCCACTTCAAAAAACTTTAATGACTTAAGTAAAAAAAACGAAATTCACCCAGAATCGCTTGAATTTGGCCTATCAACTTTACATGCCAGAATTCGATTATTCGAGAGTATTTTACATTTAGCTTATAAATTGCCCGTTGGGAAATACCGTGAAAAAAGAACCAAAGCAGAAAAGATGCTAGAACAACAAAAAAAAAGAGATTCAGCAAAGATTCAGAGAAGAAGTAGGTATCTTGGTAGATATGCCAAAATGTAATTTTGGTAACACAAATGACGGCAATACTAGTAGAAGATTTTTTGAAAACCCACATCTGGCTGCTGAAATAACGGGAATAGACTTTAATTTTATTTATAGAATTAAAGTTATTTTGGAAGCCATATCAAGCGGTCACAAAATAGATGTCCCGAAATTTGATGAATACGCCATGGAGACAGCAAAACTGTATGTAGAGTTATATGGTTGGCATTCTATGACTCCTACCATGCATAAAATTTTGGTACATGGTGGAAAAGTTATAGAAAATTCTCTAGTGCCTATTGGTCAACTTTCGGAGGAAGCTGCAGAAGCTCGTAATAAGCACTTTCGCTCATGCCGTCTAAACTTTGCTCGAAAGTTTTCACGCGAAGACTGTAACCTTGATATTTATCACAGGTTACTCTTGACATCAGATCCACTCATCAGTTCAATGAGAAAAAAAAAGAAGATCCGATCAAAACCATTCTTGCAGGAAACTTTGGAGCTTTTGCTTCCTGCAGAGCCAAATACAAAAGGCACTTGTGATAAATGCATGGAAAGTGACGGTGAGGAAGAATTGTCTTTTAAAGAGTAACATAACAATTTGTATGTTAAACTTTCATAAAATATTGTCTTATTGTTTATGATTCGGTACCTAACATTGTAAGTAACATTTAGTATAATAATGTGGTAATAACTGTTGACCATTTAATTTTAGTGTATACTGTATTTTTTTGTCATCCATATTTTATTTTCAATTTAAATAGGCATGCAGACTGTAGAGAATAAACATTTTTTTTTTATGTACGGCCGTCTTTTACTTAACAAATTGTGATAATTCTTAACCCAAATATCAAAAACTACTAAGCCGATTTCGATAATTCAAATGAACTCAAAATATATATTTTACACCAAAGGGAGATTTAAAGAAAATTTAAAAACATTGGCGCTATTTACAAAAATATTTTCACAGAAATGTTTTTTTGTATAGAAAAATACGCTTTCAATGAAACGAATAGGGATAAACATATATATTCACTCTAAAATACCAGATTAGCATTTGTTGTCGTATTTATTACTGAAATAAAGCATAAAATAGTTTTGGCCGCCTAAATCGTACAAATCGACCACTGTGCGTTCCGCTATCGACTTAGAGTGCACCCTGTAGACATGTAGTGTAGAGTAGGTAGAGCACAGGCTAAGGCCTAAGATACAGAAAAGAAGTCCTAGTATGTTTGCTACGGACTTATAACATGGTGTCTGACTGTGAGTGTGCATAATCTATACTTATAATAAAACTCTAGCGAAGTCAATTCTGTACTTTGAATATTTTTAGAAAAAAACTAGCAGGGGTTACTAAGTAAACTATACTGAAGCCAAAAATGCAAAAAAAACTGTCTATGTCTGTCTGTCTGTCTGTCTGTCTGTCTGTCTGTCTGTCTGTCTGTATGAACACGATAAACGCGAACACCGCTGAATAGTTTTCAACCAAACTTCACATGGTCGTAACTCACGTTTCTGGGGATAACTTAGGCTATCCGATGTTTAGAATACATTGCGGGTTGCAATTTTAACTTCGTTTTTTGTAAGAAATATTCATAATTTGGATATGACTTCTTGAGAAGGTATGTTAAAAACGTGATACTGAACATATTTCTGCAAAAAAAAATTTAAAGTCCGACTTTGAACCTCATTCTCTCGGAAACCTACATTGCGGGTTGCAATTTTAACTTGATTTTTTGTAAGAAATATCCATAATTTTGATATGGCTTCTGGAGAAGATATGTTAAAAACGTGTTACTGAATACATTTCTGAAAAATAAAAATTAAGTCCGACCTTATTATCTCGGAAACCGTTGATTTCCCAGGCATCGTTGAGTTCCTTGGGAAAAATATTTGTTATGATGAGGACTATACGTGGTCTCCCGCTTTGTTGGCGGCCTTTTAACACTCTGTATAATATCACGCTATGACTTTTGGCATTCGGGGCGCCATATTGTAAATGAAAAGTCGGCATTTGTTTTTATTTTATTTTGGCGGAATATGTTATTTCTACAAGCTTAGCATAAGGCCGGGTTAGAGCGTATCTATGGGTTTAAAACAATAGGTATCTCACTCTTTTATTTCACGTAGAGCGGGATGGACAGAGCCATAGATACGCTCTAACCCAGCCTTATGATGCTTGCTGGAGGGAATTGTGAGTGGTTTTCGGTGGAGGTCGGACAAAGTTTATCGATGTTAAAAATGTAGTAATGTTGCGTCGCGGTCGAAAGGTTCTGGGTTTGAACCCACGCGAGCTTGACATATTTTTTTATGCATTTTTTTTATTTTTACGTTACTGAGCCCAACTTAATATTAAAAAAAAATATTTTGTTTGCCGTAGAGAGGGATAGACAGAGTTATTTGCCGTAGATACGCTCTAACCCAACCTTATGCTTTGCTTGCTGGCTTAGCTAGACCTTATCTATGGGCTTATAACTTTATCTATCCCACTCTACGTCGAGGGAGATACATATAAACCCCTTTACTTCCTAAGCAATTCTTATGTATGTTACACAGGCGATACCTTAATCTAAACAAAACATATTTTATCATAAATGTATTGTGTAGATTAGGGCACACACAAACAGACACACAGACAGGCACACCCTCATAAACACATAAACAGACACACACACAAAGCTATCAAACTTATGACACCCGTCTTTTTTGGTCGGGGGTTAAAAAAACCTTCCTTTTGAGTTTTCCTCCACAGTCGAATTTAAATTAAATGTCAAATGTGTAAAAACGCATACGAAGTCGCGGGCGCAACTAGTTTATAATAAACCTTCGACGAGCCGTAAGTGAAAATATTCGTAATCGTGTACTTTCACAGCTGAATAATACATTATTTAGTCAACATTTAGCACACCATTTGTGTGTGACAGCGAATGTTACGTATAGTTCGGCTTATTGGCTACGAATGGAACTGCCCGGCACCGCAGCGAACAATGTACTCTCTAGTGTATTTACATCATCCAGTATTCCCAACAACAGTTCATTTGTGGCAGCATTTGATTTATGTTATTGCTAATGTCAGCGGCAGTGACGCTGCTGTGTACATCCAACTTCAGTTCGAATTGGCTACAGTTTGTTAAACCACTAAACGAGTTGAAAATGTGTATAAAATTGTTTTTATTATGTTGATACTTATCTTCAGAAAATATCTCTTCATTTTTAGTGGCGATGTTGATGATAGTTGGATTCGAGATTTAGTAAGATTTCAGATAAGTTTATTTACCGCGCTCAATCCCATACACGCGTAGGAAACGTTTGCTACCCCTAAATATTATCTGATTTAATTATTGTTGGTGTCAATCGAATCTGCAGATTTTCATCTTTGTTTACTCTGTTTGTATGGGCGTAAGCGCAGTTCACACAATCCTCTTATCAACAGTTCACGTTGCCCGAGTGTTGTTTGCAAAGCTCACGAGGACCTTGTCTCTCACACACAGTGAATTATTTAACCCCTTTGAAACGTCTTGGCTTAACTATCTTTATTTGTATTGTGTGCATTTCCTTTCTCACAGACTGCAGCGTATCTGTTGTCTCCATACGATTTTATTTCCCTTCCACTACGTCTGGCGCATCAATATTTATCTTTGTTTTATGTCACAAAAGTAGAAAGCATCAAAAGGGCGATGAAACCGTTGCATTTCTTACATTTCGTCTTTCTTCCATCATTTTCACACACGATGTCTTTGTATTGTAGTGTGTGACACCTCAGTTCACCTCACCCACACATTCGTATTGATATAAGTAGCATATCAGTGTATGTTGCGGCTTCTCCAGACAATACTTTGACCCTTTAACACGCCTTTCAATCACCGAACCTTACATCACATGGCGACCCAGTGAGGCAGAGCCGGAAGGCATAAAAAATTAAATAAATAATAATAGACATAATAATTTAATGAATTCGTATGTATTATTCACTTTTAATGATTCGCGATATTTAAACATTATTGTATTCGAAACGGGTCGAATCGCGATTGGTTTTTAGGCAAATTAATTACCTTATTTATCCCGACGTTTCGGCCGCGTTACAGCTGCCGTGGTCGCGGGTAGACTTCCTTCGTATGTATTTCCTGTGTATTTGGATGAAGTCCTGTGAGAGGTGTATTTCTTCTTCTTGTTCGTTTCACTCTTGTCAGAGCGGTCGTGGTCCTCGTGTGGCACCATCGGTGTCTGATTGTTGCGGTGAACTTCTGATTCTGTATCACAATTACTCTACTTCAATAAAAAGTAAGATGTAGCCTGTACGATGGTAGTCTGGCCTAAACAGTATACATGTCCCAATAGGCAAAGGCCTGCTCTCAGAAATAAAGAGAGCTTGATCACCACGCGTGCTCAATGCGGATTTTCGCGTTACACGATGTTGTCCTTCACCGTTAGCCAGTGGTATTGCTACTACAAATTCACAAATGTACTTAACTTTGAAATTAAGTCTTATTACTTCTTCAATAAATAATATTATTTATATCTATCTGTCTTCTACGTTTCACTCCTGTGTATTGATCCATTGATGTATATCAATTGATGTTGTTGCAGCTTCTGGCCCTACTTATATCACGATTTTGTTTAGCGTAAAAGCTTCTCCCCCACGCTCTGGGATTAAATCTGATCGGTCAGTGCCTTCCGAGTTAGTTTAACGACAGTTTAACCGCGGCTTTATACGTCAGACGAATATGTCGAAGTTTTTCATCGCTTTTTACGCTTGAATGAAATATTCAGCTTGATCTGATCCCCTGTTATTGGGGTCCGGTCCGGCAGTCAAATAACCGAAGCTCTAGTTACATACTTCCTTTTCCTATGTATCCAACCCATAAATGACCTCCATTGTTGTCACGCCATCCAATATAAGAGTTACTTATTATATTTAAAATATTATGTTCTTGACTTACTCGATTCAACCACATGAATTTTTTTTTTCTAGTAGGTATGAACTGCTTTAATTTAAAAAGTGCCTACTAATAATTGATGATTAAACGAACTTACTTGTACGTGAAGTTCGATCATAATTATACGAAGTGCTTCGTTCGAAGAGATTAGTAACCTGAAATAATAAACATTACTTATTTACACTTGTAGTATCACCCAGGATTCACCACATAGCACTGTATTTGAGAGATAAAAGAGTAGATTTTTTTTTTTTTTTTTGCGAGGTAGGTAGGTAGTTGTGTCCCAAAACTTCTCTTGTCATTTAGTTTAGAGTAATGTAACCAACGTCTATCGTTGATATTTTTAGAATGATTTGGGTTGGGCTGGGAGGGACTTACTAATCTCTTCGAACGAAGCACTTCGTATAATTATGATCGAACTTCACGTACAAGTAAGTTCGTTTAATCATCAATTATACTCGTGCTTCGTTCTCGAGATTAGTAACCTGAAATAATAAACATTACTTATTTACACTTGTAGACTTTGAGAGGTATAATTCTGAAAATATCAACGCTATTAAATCAGAATCAATTGATTGATGCAATCAGTTCATCAAATCATTTAGACTAGTGTCTAATTATTATTTGTGAATAGTATTTAGGTTTTATGTAAATGTAAATATAAGGAACTTGTTTTTATATAAAAATTTTTAGACATTTTATTAAATTAAAAAATAACACCCAGAGTTATTTGTCACTGTTTGGTAATTTTGATAAAAATCCTCTTTATGTGACAGGTTAATATTATTTATAATTGCCTCTTTTTAATTAACTGATCATGTCAACAGTTTACAGTAAAGTCTGTATGGTAAAGTTATACACCTAGGCTTTAGATGTAGCAGCGTTTCTCGTGCTATGCTCCGAGAATACCTATGGACACGTGGATACCGCTCGCATGGAGCGTACCTACACTTGTTACAACAAGACAGCACGTCTGTGTAGTCGCCGCTTTATAGGGCATCGTATGTTAATCTTTGTTTCGTTCCTGTAAACAAAGTAAAGTAAAAGATAAAAAGTTGTCTTTTTGTCGATGAAACCCTATGGTTTATAATATCTCTATAGATCTAATCGGTGCTGGACAATGGACAATACATTTTTTATATATTTTTTTTTTTTTTTTTGCAACAAAATGTGGGGCAAAACTAGGAGAGGTTGATTGGTCTCTGACTTCAAAAAGGCAGGTTATTAATTTTGTTTAAACATCCCCACATACGATTTTTTTTTTTTTTTTTTTATCCAATATATATATTTTTTTTTATTATTATCGGATCCAATGGGCCTTTAACAAAAAAACCTACAAGGTCTACGCTTTCCTAGTTATTTCATAGAGCACAAATGAATGTTTCATTTTGATAACAAGTAGATAAGTGAGAGACTAGGCCCCAATATCGATGACAAGTAGGTAAATAGATATTCACTTCCCATAGAACACCTGAAAAAATATTAAAACTTTCGTATTTACTACTGGCATTACATGATTTAAAACCTGAGTTTGCACTATTTAAACCCCAGTTTAAATATGGTATAAAAATCAATATTATAGTTTAACACGAAATCGAACCACTTCTAATAGCAAACATTTACATTCTACATTGTTTGATAGAACTGTCGCCTTAATGGCGAATGTATCGATGACTCCGGGAGTCCAGGACGCTTCATCGCTGATAAAATCAAGATGGTTTTGAATTAAGCGGTTGCTGGAATAATCAATAAATTATTATGTATGTTGTAACTATCCGATTATAGAGTAATACATTTCGAAAGGGGAACCAAGGCTGTCTAAGTCATAAAAGCACTATATCGAAGCTTGATAATTCTCATAATCCAATCGAAGCCTTTTTTTTTTTTTTAATTTTTTAATATGCATATCTATATGTATATATTTTTTATTTTTTATGTTCTACTGCATAAAAATACATAGTAGACCAGCTTATGGTAAAAACATCTATTGCAAAGGTTTCCTAGATGTTTATGACATTTTTTTTTTTTTTTTCCGTGGATTTTCTGTTAATACAGCTCGCGAATAAATCAATACAAAGTGTGTAAAACTCTTGGATGGTTTTAGAAAACATATTATCCGTTATAGACCATCCTATAATATCTGGATGGTTGTAGGTATCTTGTTTGATTGATCTGCTATGGTGCTGTCGGCAGATTTTAATGTTATACGCATAATCAAAAGACTATTGCCAAATATCTTTTCAACCGTGGTCAGGTGTAGAAATTTAATTCTACCCACATTTTGGTAATCATTAAATCCCTTAGAGACTTTAGTGCAAAAAAAATGGCTGTAAGTTCTAGGTAATTTACGTGTCGATTTTGCTCTGACAACGACCACCGGCCACTCGCAGTCTCTGAGGCCTATGCAGCACCCTACCCAGTAGTTGAGAAGTTAGATAAGTTTTACCAAGTAGGTATCATCATTGATACGGTTCTCGGGCTTTGCTGCGGCAAGTCATAGGGATATTCATCTAAGTAATGATTGTAATCATCGTGACCCTTTAAACTAGGGTACTTGCAACGTTCTAATTCTTTCGTGTAAAGCCAGTCGTACGTAAGTACCTACAAAAAGTAACAAACCGTTACTATTGTTATTTTTCTTTTTTGTGAAAACTTTGGTTTGATTTGTTTTAGTGTAATAAAAATAATTATTAATTTCATTAATAAAGCAAGCATCGGGTAAAATAATGCTAATTGTTGGGAGTCAAGAATTAAACCCAAAAGTTTGCATCTTATAGAATTCAACAAGTGAAACTGAAAGGTTGCAATTCCAGTGAATTGAACGTCTTTCCTTGTCTAATTAGAAGATGATAAGCAGCTTGTTATTATTATTATTTTTTTAAACAGTTCTCCTAGCAGTCGAGCTGAAATAGTATTGTTGATGGAATCGTTGTATGAATATTTGCAAATAAATAGATATTATAAAGTCAGCCAATAATCCAATGACGGGCGTTTTATTAGTATAAACGTAAGAGCGGTGTTCAAACCGAATGGTGAGAAAATTTATTCAAATTTTGATTGATTGTGGATAAATCTTTTCTTGCACAAGAAAAAATACCAATATAAGCAGATCAGCGCACAGAGTTAGATAAAGCGACTTTTTTTTTTTTATTTCATCAGCCTACTTTATAGGCTAATCAGCCTCAAAGGGAGAAATAAACAAACGAATCGCCATTCTCCGACAGGAGACGACACTACGAGTAAAAGAATTCATCTCCGTTTGTGTCAATATATGAAACAGACGTCACATTTTGTTGCGAAACTTTTTAAGAAAAAAGTAATTAATAGAAAAATTGTAACCAAATATCATGGTAAGGTGAGACCATTGTACTTTATTTAGGTACTTGCGGCGCGGCGCGGGGCGGGTCGGACGCGGCTGATAGCGTGTTATCCTCGACCAGCTGATGTGCGGCGGCGGCGGCGGCGGTCGGCTCGCCGGCGGCAGCGGTGGTGGCGACGGTGGCGCCCTCGGTCCAGCGAGCGGGAAACTTCTACGTTTAAAATACGTGAAGTGGATGGCTGCGGTTGGGTCGACTTGCAAAAGGGTCTTTCTCCTTTTCTAGCATTTAGTGGATAGGACGTCACGCAAACAGGCCAGCTGTTTTTGCCTGTTTGCTATCGTTTGTCGTGTTTCACGCTTGCTTCGGGCAAGGTGGCTTTTACCTGATTGAGAATCAGGGCAGCTGGAATTAAAATGTTTTTCAATTAATTCCTTCCGCGCGTCGTTGTCCGGTCCATTGATAGATAGGCGGCTAACTAGAACAACGTGAATAGCATTGTCATACCCGGTGGGATGTGTACGATCAGCACCTAATGTGTGTCTATCATGTCATCATCAAGGGTGACAGTCATGTCGCTGGCGGTAGCAGCGGTAGCGCAAGGCTAAGCGATTGGGCAAGGCTCGGTGGCTTGCAGGGTCGACGGCGGGAGTAGCGCGGGCGGCGGGGCGAAGCCGCGAGAGGGGGCGAAGTTGACAACGGGTGCGGCTGTGGCGCCGGCGGAGATGGCGCGCATGGCTGCGGCGCGGGGGCCAGCTTGCGTAGCTGCGGTGGCGCGAGTGACGGCGCGGGGTTCGGCTCGCGCAACTGGCTCATCCATCTAGGATGCCGGCACGTACAACTGATAACCATCTAGGCTCAGCCACGAGTTCGAGATATCCATAGAGTTTACCGCCGCAGCAAGTGAAACAGAAAGGTTGCAATTCCAGTGAATTGAACGTCTTTTCATGTCTAAATGGTAGATGTTGTAATTCCAATTAATTAAACGCACAATAGTAGCTAGGTTCTGCCACATAGCAGTCATCGCTCGAGAAGATGTCCATAGAGTTATCCGCCGCAGCAAGTGAAACAGAAAGGTTGCAATTCCAGTGAATTGAACGTCAATCCTTGTCTAAATGGTAGATGTTGTAATTCCAATGAATTAAACGCACCATAATAGCTAGGTTCCGCCACATAGCAGTCATCGCTCGAGAAGATGTCCATAGAGTTATCCGCCGCAGCAAGTGGAACAGAAAGGTTGCAATTCCAGTGAATTGAACGTCAATCCTTGTCTAAATGGTAGATGTTGTAATTCCAATGAATTAAACGCACCATAGTAACTAAGTTCAGCCACATAGCAGTCATCGCTCGAGAAGATATCCATAGAGTTTTCCGCTGCAGCAAGTGAAACCGAAAGGTTGCAATTCCAGTGAATTGAACGTCTTTCCTTGTCTAAATGGTAGATGTTGTAATTCCATTGAATTGAACGCACCATAGTAACGATTTAAACATCCCTTTGTACTGTTAGAGTTCGAATAAAAGTAGGTATATTATGTCAAATTCAAATGAATTTAACGAACATTTGTTTGTATAGGTATATGTCACATTCCAATGAATTCAACGAACCTTTGTTTGTGTATCGCATCGCATGGCCAAAAGAATGGTGTACAGTTCGTCTGTAATGTGTAGAAGTAACATACCTCCATATTTTATAAAAGCGCAGATAGCATGCAGTCCATCCTTGACGAATACGATACTGGCGACCGTTGTTGCTTTTCATGTTTTAATTTATTGCCCCGATTTACGAAACTATTGCTTCATTTGTCGATGTAACTAACACACTTCCTCTTCGGCATTTTCGTTTTGGTAATAACACTGGAAAAAACACTTTTAAGGCGCTGGGCATAGTGAATTAGCCCGCGCGCAAAAAAAATGCACAAAAACGATTCCTGTATCAAATACACAAAAAAAATCGAAAATGTTCACATATCAAACCCTAGAATTAGGTGAGAGCTATCTAAAACAGCCAGTTTTGTGTTGATACCCATAACAGATTACAAGATATTTTGTTTGAAAAAAAGTGCGCCGCCTATTTTTTTTCATCAAAAATATCTTCAAAACGTTTATGAATGTCAACACGAAACTGGCTGTTTTAGATAGGTCTCACCTAATTCTAGGGTATGATATGTGAAAAATTTCGATTTTTTTAGTGTATTTGATACAGGACTCGATTTTGTGCATTTTTCTTGGCGCGCGGGCTATTCACTATGTACAGCGCCTTAATCCGTATTAACATTAGAGAGTTGTGCAGTGGTGAAGCACTGTAACGTGAATGACAAGAGAAGTTTTGGGACACAACTACCTACATACCTTGCAAAAAAAAAAAAAAAATTCTACCCTCTTATCTCTCAAATACAGTGCTATGTGGTGAATCCTGGGTGATACTACAAGTGTAAATAAGTAATGTTTATTATTTCAGGTTACTAATCTCGAGAACGAAGCACGAGTATAATAAAACCTAATCGATACGAGGTAATATCAACGCAGTTGTTATTTTCTTCAAGTTCGTTGACATGCCACCACGCAGTCGTTAACAAAAAACTACCTACTTCTTAACAAACAAAAAAAGGAGAACAGAAAAATCTTAAGTTAAATTGGATAGAAATCCTAAAACCTTACGTTCAATAACAGATAGAGAAAAAACGTTTAGACCTGAAAAAGCTGACGCGATACGTGAAATGTCTCGTATAGATGTATTGTATAGATTGTTTTATTTCTCCTTCGCCCGAGCTAAGATCAATGACGAATGACGATAGATAGAAGGCCAGCTTTGGCTCAGTTTCAATATAAAGATATAATTATCTTAATGCGTACTGCTGCTGCCATAACGTCAGGGTCATGATCATTGTGGAGCGCTTCTTGGAGCTCATGATCATCATCCGCCCACGAGTGCTGGGCCGGTCACCGGTGGCTAACTTTACTAGCCTATCGAGCCAGTAAAGTTAGCCATGTTAGGCTTTACACATACACACACACACACATACACACACACACACACACACACACTTAATTTAATTTTAATTTTATACAACGGTAACGAAAAGCACGATAACTTTTAAGAAATACTCCATAGCGACCCGGGCCCCCACGACACAGGGTATCCTAGTGTGGGGACCTCTGGTAATTCTCACCTGTCATAAATTTATTACTTATAAGTGTTATCTATAAGAACTTCAATGTACAGACCGTGTTCCTTTTTTTAAATAAACAATTTTTTACTTTTACTTTACATGTAAAGCCCACTAATGGTCATAGGATATAGGACATAGGGACATGAAACTCTCCATTGTCTCAATCATCCATTGTCTTCCCGCGTGGTGTCTCAAGTCTCTTCTTTCGTGGCGAGCTTTGTACCAAATATGGAAACAAATGTGGTGGCGAAAATCGGGCTCAAGCTATAAAATAAAATACCTGAGTATAAAGAGGGTCGATCGAAGGTCAAATCTCTGTTAAAATGTGCAAAGGGCCGTACTTCTGTTAAAAACTTATTTTGTATTTTTTTTGTCCCTAAACCGGGAGTCGCAAGTTTAGGCTCAAAACTGCTCGGGGCTATGGCGGCAATATATTTCTTATCGGTCTGGGGCCCTTCCAACAGAAAGGGCCGCGACAAAACCGCAACTTGTATTGTTACGATAACACATTTTATTTCTTCTTTTCTTCGGACCGTTCGCTGCAAAGGCGGGACTTTTGTTAGAGAGAATAGTGAGGCTTTTGGTGATCAAAAAATTGCTTTTAAATGGGAGTGCTACTTTTGTGGTCAAATGAGAAACATGTTGATAGTTTTTTTTGCACACGATGCCGCTTTTGTGAACAAGTTCTTTTGACAACTCCACCAAAATAACGAAAGTGAAGACAAATACATGATCTTAAATCAGCTGTTTATGGTTTTTTTGCATCAAACTTTTCTTTTAGTATGTAAATCATAGCTATTAAAGTATTCGTATAGTATTTACTTATATTCACTGGAAAGAAGTCATTACGCGTGGACTGTACACAGCACATGCACAGCATCGACCGAGTGATCTCTTCATCCATGTAGTGTGAGTGAAGGTGCTACTAGACCCTATACAAGGTGTTACAAAAGATACTAACTCTTTTTACAGGGTAGTAGCACCTGGTGATAGGGATCACAACCTAAATATTTTTTTAGCTCTATGACGTTCTGTTAATTTTTAAATTAATAAAATGTGAACGCTGTAGCGCAGTGGTTCTTAACCTTTTTTTGACCACGGACCACTTTGATAATTTTTTTCTTAGTGCGGACCACCAGATCCAAGGTACATCGTGTTTCACCTGACCTAAAGTATAATGTATGTAAGTAAGTTGAATACAGGTAATTAATATGAGTCGGTTTTGGAACAATGGAACATACACGCAAAAATTCACCAATTTTACTAAAATTATTATGGATATTTAATTGGTAGGCGATAGCAATGCGCGCGCAGCGCGCCCGAAGATTAACCGATTTTACCCTTCTTAAGCCGCAACATGGCCAGATAATCTTCCGTCAATATCATCAAGATTTCAATTGTTTGTAAAAGCGCGCGCAGCGCGCCCGAAAATTTAATGATTTAACACTTAAAAATCAAGTTTTCCTTAGCACGTGTAGTAGGCGCGTGAAAAATGCGCGCGCAGCGCGGCTGAAAATTTACTTATTTAAGTCTTACATTTCATAATGGAGAATTCCTTTGTTTTGAATAGAAGAAACGCGCGTCGCGCATTTGAAAATTCACTGATTTTAACCTAAATATAGTCTACGTGCGGTTTGACATGGGCTTACGATATTATACTATGAGTGAGCAATGATTACTCGATTTTTAAGGGTTTTGATACTATTACAATTTATTATTTTTTGCGTATTGAACTGAAGACCGCAACTTTACATCGGAGCCTGCCGCAGGTTACGTTTGTGCTATTTATTGTATTATCCTGTCAAAATCTGGCGCATTCGGTAATTCCTTGGCGCGATCTGCAGTCAGGCGGATCTTTGGAGGTTCAAAATATTTTTCAATAGGGACGTGCGCCAGCGCGCACGAAAATTTCAGTTATTTTATTCATTGGGAACTTATTCAAACATGACCTTCAAAATCAATATTAAAATTTATTGACAACTATCGGTATGTGCGCTGGACTGCAGGACCCTCTCGCGGACCACTAGAGAGGCCCTCGCGGACCACCAGTGGTCCGCGGACCATAGGTTAAGAACCACTGCTGTAGCGGGAGAAAAGTATTTTTTAAATATTGTTATCATTGACTTTCACAATGTTTTAACAACTCAAACCCATGCAAATGCACATACACATACATACATATTTTTAAATTTGAGCTAATACCAAAAACAAAAAAGTTATTTAAAAAAACTATTTTGAGGTTATAAAATAAAATTTGTTTTTTTCAACTTTTTTTACATAATTGACATCCTGTTGATCAGTAGGTTACACCCTGTAAAAAGAGTTAGGATGTTTTGTAACACGTTGTATACTATCAATTTTCTCAACTCCAATCAAACGCATCGGAAGCCTCATTGACCTCCGTCGAGTCAATCTCAATTTGTTGAGGGATAAATGTCCAGCTTCTGCCTCAGTCACTTGTAGATCTCAATTGATTAACTATACTACTTGGGCTGAGTCGGTCTCTCGTTCAAAGTACGATCAGCGACACGTTTGAGTACCCCACTATGGTATCTCTTATCGTGCGCCGCCTAATAGCAGTAACAGACGCTCGAACGAACCTGGGGGCTAATTCGGTACGCAAAGTTTTTTGTTCGAAAGTCCGTTATTGGCTTAATCTTATGTTTAGACAATATTGAGAAACTAATTTCAATATTTTTTATTTTGGTTCAGTAGTTTGGATTTTACAACGTTTCAAAGATACGGTTTTATGACCTTCACGCGACGGTCTGCATACTGTTGGCGGTCATAGGAACAAAACATTTTAGCGCATAAAAACAAAACTACTGGACCAAAATAAAAAATATTTAAATTAGTTTCTCAATATTGTCTAAAGATAAGTTTAAGCCAATAACGGACTTTCGAACAAAAAACTTTGCGTACCCAATTCTCGGCAATCTAGAATGTGACTTGTTACTAGGATAGGTTTTCATCGTAGAATCTCGACTGTGACATACCTACCCGAGAATTTGCCCCCTGGTGCGGCCGAACCAACGCACTGTGCGGTGCGCTGTTCACGCCACACGACCGTACCGAACCCATTCGTATCGTATGCGTTCGATGTGCAAACGCTTCGAACCAACCGAACTCTCTCTCTCTTCCGAGCTTCAGTCCCACATGGTGGTAGGGTCAAATTTCCTTATTTTCTCTCTCCACTTCGCCCTGTTCTTGGTGTCGTCTTCGGAGGCTCCGCATTCTATGAGGTCTTTGTTGACCACGTCCATCCACCTGGTTTTCGGTCTTCCTCTGGATCTCCGCCCGGGTATGGATAGACGCAGCGCCTCGTTTCCGATGTAGTCAGGTGGCTTCCGCTTTACGTGCCCAAACCATCTCAGCCTACTTTCTTGCACTTTATCGGCGATGTCGCGCACTCCTAGGCTTCCTCGAACGTACTCGTTTCGGATTTTATCGAGCCTCGTTACACCGCACATCCACCTCAACATTTTCATTTCGGCTGTTTCGAACCAACCGAACCGTAAATAATAATAATAATGTTCGGTGTACCATGCTACACACGATCGAACATGGTCCGACACCGCACCGCGTTCGTGGTTCGGCCGCACCAGGTTCGAGCGTCTGTTACTGCTATCAGTACGGTCGGCCACAGTCTAGGATACCCCTGTAGCTCTTACAGCGCGCGTCATAAGGGCGCCAAACGATCTTTGCGTGTGGCCGACTGTACGTCAATTGAAAAGAAGGCGAGTCGCCGATTGACATGGCTCTGGTAAGGTGATAGAACTTATTATTGTATTTATTTTACAATTCTGGTCTGACTGGTCCAACATATTATTATTTCATTCTCGATGACGGCGTGGCACTTACTTACTGCCGATTTCTGAATTGAGAAATTCACTAAACTTAAGTATCGTCTTGTTGTCTCTGCAGATTTCTCACAAAAGAGCGTGACAGGACGATACTTAAGTATTAGCTTAGTAAATTTCTCAATTCAGAAACCGGGCCGCTTACTAATCTTGGAGAATGGATAATATACCAAATTGTTAGATGGGAAAAATCGTTTCAAACATTATCTTGTATATATTTTATTTCTGATGTACGGTGGGCCACAGTCACAGATACTCCATGGCAGCTCTTAACGCGCGCGTCATTAGGGCGCCAATCGAACAAAAAGGGGTATCTTTGGGTGAGGCCGGCTGTACAATAAAGTGTTTTCTATCTTCATGGCCAAACCCCCAGATATTTGAGTTAAAAAAAACCAGTTTCAATATCATATGCTTGAAATAAGCCTCATCTCTTCTCGCCACCCTTCGTCCTCCTTGGTCTTAGCTCAGGCAAAGTTTCCGCCTTCATAAACTATGTTGTAGTTGCGCAAAGTTTGGCTGCAGCCCGTCGTTAGTCTAATGAAGGTTTAATCGTCCAACGCCGTGCGTGCAGTTGTGTAATGTAACACAAACCGCAGGAAAGAAAAAAAATCTCCCATGTATCATAATATGTAGTCAAGGGCGTCGCCAGCCGATGGCGCAGGGGGGACAAGTTGACTTTACCTACTACAATTCATACTTTTCTCATTCTCTATGAATGAGAAAAGTAGGTATGAATTGTAGGTAAAGTCGACAGCACATGAAGCTTTTCACTTGTACTACGAGCCTTACATCTACAGCGATTGTAATAACTTCCCCACTCCACCTCTCCCGCTTCAACGATAGAGTAGAGCAGAGCGTAGTTGAGCGTACGGAATATTAGGAGTGGAATTGGTGAATTCATTCGAGTATCGACGTACGGGAATGATTGTTCAAGGCTTGAACTTCAAGCAAATTAACTCAAAGACTTAGGACTTTGGTTGCATTATATTTGGCAACTTTTTTAGAATCTCTAGGGGGGGCAGCTGCCCCTCCCTGCCCCCCCTTGGCGACGCCC
Source organism: Zelleria hepariella (assembly GCA_949319315.1). Lineage (NCBI taxonomy): Eukaryota > Metazoa > Arthropoda > Insecta > Lepidoptera > Yponomeutidae > Zelleria > Zelleria hepariella. The sequence goes on along the minus strand of OX439380.1, from coordinate 4,708,032 downwards.
TTGTATGTATTAGAAATACTCTCTAACGGTGAAGGCGAGAAAACCTGAGCCTCTGAGCCATAACACTCTGAATGCGAAAATCGCCAATTACAATACGAATAAAACACAATAACATGCCAAACTGCCAATCAGGCCAAAGTATAGCTTTATTTTAAATTAAACCCCCTTAAAGGTCCGGTTTCTGAGTTGAGAATTTTGCTAAGCAAATGGGTAAGTATCGTCCTGTCTCTGCAGATTTCTCACAAAAGAGAGTGACAGAGCGATACGTAAGTATGTGCTTAGAAAAATTCTCAACTCAGAAACCGGGCCATAGCATGCACTTCTCCTAAATTCTAACTTCATTGCGCTTTATTTGCGTTAATCTAGCTGCTAGCAATTAAACAGTAACTCGCAAGTCCATCTAAATCACTTTAGGATCTCAGAAGCCCCAACTGTCTTAAGTACGTTATCCTCAAACAACATTAATGTTTGTACGTTGCATTCGGGACGTTGCAAGTCTCCGTGCCGCTAAGATACACATGCTGTATTCCATATTTGCTATAGCTAATTAGCTTTGGGATTTGTTTCCTCCCCCCGAGGTAATTAATAATGCGCTAAGCGTATAACCCGTGTCAGTAAAGAAAACATTTAGGACAGAGTTAAAAACCTAGCGTTGTCTCGCTTTGACTGTATTAATCAGAGCAAGAGGGCGAGTGTTTTGAAGTCCATCCTAAATGTTTTCTTTGAGTAGGCGACATCTCGGACAATTTATTTTCGGACACTTTGTCCGAAATGTCGCTTTGTATTTTTAATATTTTTGAGGCGACATCTCGGACACTCTCAAAATATTGAACCTGTATCGTACAGTCAGATACTAAAGTATTCAAATATAATACACAGAGAAAGAGCGTTATCACAGCTGCCTATTTAAGGATAGCTAAAGAGGCTTAAATGAGCCGTTTTCCTTGACGGTTAAAGCCTGAATTTAAGCAGTCAGATCGCGTTCGGCTCATTTTGATGAAAACGTACAAGGCTTACATAAGGTGCTAGGAGGATAATCACCTCAGTTCTCAAATCATTTTGTTCCTAACTAACCCCGCGTAATGATGTGTGAACTGAGGTGGTGATCCTCCTACCACCTTATGCAAGCCTAGTACTTTTTCATCAAAAATGAATTGATTTAACGCTACGCTACGTCTTGATAACTGACTTATTGGCTGTGCTTAGCCTTTGTTACCTGCGAAGTGACATGAGACGCGGGGGCAGATTGCAAATATTTTAAACATAATATAGTTAAGATAATAATTATGCTAACATAGAATCGATAAAATAAAATGTGTGTCACGAGCGACACACTTGCGGGGGAGAGCAAATGTTGAAGACTGCATGAGTACACAAGATATTATTTGCATGTGGGTATGTAACATTTTTATTAGTATCTTCATAAATAAAACCGTAGGGAGTTTTTTTATCCGACTGTACAAAACAGCTTTATTTGTTAGTGTCCGAGATGTCGCCTCAAAAATATTAAAATAATAAAGCGTCATTTCGGACAAAGTGTCCGAAAATATTTTGTCCGAGATGTCGCCTACTCTTTTCTTAATGACACGGGTTATAACAAATTGCTGCGTTCTGTTACGTTTATGACGCTGCAGTCCGATGTAGGTACACGTTGATTTTGGCTCTTCTTTTGTTACTCAAGATTCTTGCCTTTTTCGCGTTTCAAACACTGCTTAGTTTGTATCATCCAAAGTTTACTGCTTGCGGTATCTTTGAGGTAAAAAGTCTAGAGAACAGTTATTACTTTTTTAAGCTTGTTTATAGTGACGCGGATTTCGACATTCCGATCACACAAATTATGCAATGCGTAAAATGTTTAAAACACGCGGCACAGTGGTCGATTTGTACGATTTAGGCGGCCAAAACTATTTTATGCTTTATTTCAGTAATAAATACGACAACAAATGCTAATCTGGTATTTTAGAGTGAATATATATGTTTATCCCTATTCGTTTCATTGAAAGCGTATTTTTCTATACAAAAAAACATTTCTGTGAAAATATTTTTGTAAATAGCGCCAATGTTTTTAAATTTTCTTTAAATCTCCCTTTGGTGTAAAATATATATTTTGAGTTCATTTGAATTATCGAAATCGGCTTAGTAGTTTTTGATATTTGCGTTAAGAATTATCACAATTTGTTAAGTAAAAGACGGCCGTACATAAAAAAAAATGTTTATTCTCTACAGTCTGCATGCCTATTTAAATTGAAAATCAAATATGGATGACAAAAAAATACAGTATACACTAAAATTAAATGGTCAACAGTTATTACCACATTATTATACTAAATGTTACTTACAATGTTAGGTACCGAATCATAAACAATAAGACAATATTTTATGAAAGTTTAACATACAAATTGTTATGTTACTCTTTAAAAGACAATTCTTCCTCACCGTCACTTTCCATGCATTTATCACAAGTGCCTTTTGTATTTGGCTCTGCAGGAAGCAAAAGCTCCAAAGTTTCCTGCAAAAATGGTTTTGATCGGATCTTCTTTTTTTTTCTCATTGAACTGATGAGTGGATCTGATGTCAAGAGTAACCTGTGATAAATATCAAGGTTACAGTCTTCGCGTGAAAACTTTCGAGCAAAGTTTAGACGGTATGAGCGAAAGTGCTTATTACGAGCTTCTGCAGCTTCCTCCGAAAGTTGACCAATAGGCACTAGAGAATTTTCTATAACTTTTCCACCATGTACCAAAATTTTATGCATGGTAGGAGTCATAGAATGCCAACCATATAACTCTACATACAGTTTTGCTGTCTCCATGGCGTATTCATCAAATTTCGGGACATCTATTTTGTGACCGCTTGATATGGCTTCCAAAATAACTTTAATTCTATAAATAAAATTAAAGTCTATTCCCGTTATTTCAGCAGCCAGATGTGGGTTTTCAAAAAATCTTCTACTAGTATTGCCGTCATTTGTGTTACCAAAATTACATTTTGGCATATCTACCAAGATACCTACTTCTTCTCTGAATCTTTGCTGAATCTCTTTTTTTTTTTGTTGTTCTAGCATCTTTTCTGCTTTGGTTCTTTTTTCACGGTATTTCCCAACGGGCAATTTATAAGCTAAATGTAAAATACTCTCGAATAATCGAATTCTGGCATGTAAAGTTGATAGGCCAAATTCAAGCGATTCTGGGTGAATTTCGTTTTTTTTACTTAAGTCATTAAAGTTTTTTGAAGTGGCTCCGCATATGTAGCATCTACTCGTTGATTTGGTGTCAGTCGCCGCATTGCAAACTTTGCCGTCCACCATGGTCATTTTAAGACTGTGGCTAACCGAGAACTTTTGCCCATTCAGTTCCAATTCCGTGGCTTTTAGGGACTTCACACTGTCCCGAACGTAATTTATTTCATCTTTTGTAATGTCTGTAGACTCTTTTATAAATCTGAATCGTATCGGGCGGCAATTTTTTGCAATAGTTTCTGTAAGAGTCATTAGTACTTCTTCGAGGAAAATTGATAATCGCGTGACGGTGTGATCTAACAAAGATTGTAGATCACTTTCAGCACAGGAAGCGGTCACTCGTAGCGTCTCTTTGGGTGGGTAACATTCCTGTTTAGCCTTCAACACTAATTCGTAGCACGGGTAAAAGCTTCTGTTGGTTGCTCGCACAATTTCATATTGACTTCGTGTCAAATCAGCGTCCACGCACATTCGCAGTGCCTCCCGAGGCGTAAGAGGATCTTGTGCCTTTGATTTGGAATGTCTTTTTTTACATTCGTTCGCGGCTGCAGGCGAATTTGTAATATCTTTTAGGACTTGCGCTGCGTGAACTATCACTTCTTTGCCTACAGAGGAGCGAACTTCTTCTGTTTTCCTCCTTTTAGTTCTTTCACTACATTCACTGAATGTTTTGCTAGGTCGTCCTGACTTATTATGCGTTTTTATGGGCATCTCGAACGTTCCTGCTAACCATGCATCATTGCTTATAAGAAATTTTTCTAGCGTGTTGCGTGCTTTGGACCATCTCTTTTTTATTTCTGTTTTAAAATATGAAAATTTATGATTTATATACTTTTTGTCTTCGTCGGAGTCCCCGTAAGACACTAACAAATAATTTTGTAAGTATTCCAATTTGTCGTTTATTGATGGAGAGTTTTCCTCAATCATCTTATCAAAAAGATATCTGCGAGTTACTGCCTCCATGCCCGAGTAACTTGATGAACCTAGAACAACGAAAAGGAATTTTAACGCAAAAGAAACAAAAAAGGAATTTTTCTCACTTTCTGCCTAAGTTAATGAATTATTATTTTTCTCGCGAAGTGGTCAAAGGTGGTGGCTATTTTTTTTGTGGTTATCTGCTCAAAGAGCTATACTATTAGAAACCATAAGGAATTTAACTCGGACGGTCTCGAAAGTACAACATTATTACTATTGAAAATAAAAAAATGATAATATTTTCTATGAAAAAGGGCGATCTTTGATACGTTGTAACTGCACTAAATATTGATATTCCTTATCTTAATTTAAATTATATTTGAAGGAGCTTACCTGAATTTTCGACTTCCATCACTTTCACTTGTAACTGAATAATATCCAATGAAATATTCACTTTAGAATATCGGTTGCGCTAAGAGTGTCGAGAACGAACGCGTACAGCTTGCGCGACGATCAAGTTCCGACTACCTGTGGGGGCGCGCACGCAGTTCTAGGAACTGGGGAGGGGTGGGGTTTGGGTAGTCGGGGTGTCTATTTTTCCGGGAATCAATTAGTTTTGTTATAAGTTAACTTTGAGAAATGGACTTTTGGCCGCCTAAATCGTACAAATCGACCACTGTGCGCGGGCTCACACAGATAAGGTCTCGCCCACTAATTATGTTGCCTAAACCGTCCCTAAACTATGTTTATCCACTTTAAAAGATCAGCTTAATATTCATGAAAGCTTTCCTAAATGGGAAGTCGTTTAAAAACCCAAAATAACCATATGTCATCGACACTAACAGAAAGCATCGTCGTACGGTACGTAATCGAACATTTATGACTGGGGACACGGAAAGAATATAAAAAAGAATTTTTATCACCTATAAACCTATTTATACGACCACCATAATATTAAGATAGTAGGTATTACGTTTAACATGTAAGTATAATGATGAATCAGTGGGGTAATTCCCATGAACATCACCTTCGAGAAATATTCTATTCGCTTCCATATTATCGTGATGTTCCTTTCGAAATTACGTCCTACCTTTTGAAATATCAGTTGGTTCGGTTCGCTTGCGGTATGCTAGAAAATTCTTTTACGAAATGAAGTTTTGCATTTCGAGCGTCGTTGGGTGATTTGTTAGATCAATTTCCTAAAAGCGATTTTTCCTTGCACTGAAAGGCGACTTCAACCAGACGCCATTCCATAAATGTTGTGGTTTTAATTCAACATAATAGAAATATTTTAACTCAAAAAGTAGTGGCTATAGGCTCTTTGTGTGATGTGAGCGGAGCTTCGTCGAGTTCGTCGTTGGTGGTTTTAAAAACCCTCGTGCCTGTAACTTAACACTTAACTGATGTTTGTTTTGAGATATTTTATCACATCGCATTGTTGCCTTGTTATTCATAGCGGACATCGTGTGGGATAAAAACTCTACATCGTAGTAAATTACATGTTCCGAATTGTCGTAAAAGATAAAAGATGACGACGCGAGTTGGGAAAATATTATGGAGAATTGTTTATTTATTTTGGCCATAACTCTTTTTCACATTTGGTAACTGGTCTATAATTTCCAACTCTCTTTCTGTATCGCTTTCTGATCGCGAGCAATCAGCCATATCTTTCGTATCGTAACTAATTTCATTTAACCTGTAAGATGGCTTGTGAATGGGAGTCGTCGCCATATTGCAAAACGTTTCAACAAACTTTTACTTTGCAACTCGTAAGCGAAGTAGGTATCGCATAAATATCTTTTTTTTTTACTTTTTTCAAATGAACGATTAAAGTACCTAGAGATGACCTTGGCGAAAAAGGCTTATACCAGCTGGGGAAGCACAACTTCGAGATAAAAGTTTTATCCCACTATCGGGTAGCGGCGTCTCGCTTCACGCGGTGAAATAAAGCAAGATGGCGATAGCCGATAATGGGATAAAACTTTTATCGTGAGCAGCACAACGAAATGAAATCCAATTGGCTCTGTATACTGTCTGGATAGAAAGACAAATAACTAGTGGTTCGCCCCGAACTATGAACCCGCGAGTGTGTAACTTTTTGCTAAACCCAATTGCGCAGGCGCGCGCGCATTGCATATAAACTTTACAACCAAATATCTCGGCAACCCCTCGACCGATTTTGCTCATGTTGAAAGTTAAAAAATCTTTTAATTTAATTTACCCGCCTACCAAATTTCATGATGATCCGATCAAATTTACTCAAGTTATCGTCGAACGAACATACATAGGTACAAACATACATACATACAAACGCCGGATTGTTCCAGTAGACTCGGAGAACTTCGCTCGCTTCGCTCGCTCGTTCAAATAGACGATAATTTAAAAACACGAGGAGCATTCCCAGATACACCTCGTCCCAAAAGTAATTGAAACGCGTCTCAATCAGTCGCCATTAATTGCCGACCCTTATTTACCCCGGGGAGACAAACGCCTCGCGCGGAGCCGTGTTGTCGTCGTTTCTTACAATTCGCGGTTCTTTGAAAGAGTCTACTCTCTCGCAGCGAGAAGAAAATTACCTCTTAGAGGGAACACTCGGTGAGCAAAAAGTAAACATTCAGTGAGCAAATGCTCAAAGCCCAAAAAGGTTCACTGCCGATTTCTGAATTGAGAAATTCGCTAAGCAAATGGGTAAGTATCGCCCTGTTTCTGCAGATTTCTCGCTAAAGAGCGTGACAGAACGATACTTAAGTATTTGCTTAGTAAAATTCTGAATCCAGAAAAGGGGCCTCAGTGTGTGAAAGCGTAAAAGCTCAACGCCCAAAAACGTTCAGTCAGTAAAAGCTGAAACCCCAAAAATGTTCAGTGGGCGAAAACTTAAAGCCTAAAAACGGTCAACGAGCTAAACCTCAAAGACCAAAAACTTTCAGTACCTAAGTCAAAGCTCAAAGTCGGAAAACTTCCAAAATGTTCATTGTGACGAAGTCGCGAGTGAAGGCTAGTTTACTTAGGTGTATCAGGACTTAACAACAACTCATATTGGCACTAGATCCAAAAGGAGAAAGTTGGTTGTGTGGTTAAGTAGGTGGTAGGGGCCCCAGTGACCCTTCCCTCGTGTTCCGCAGGGTTAATTAAAGAATTAATCGCAAACCGGGCCGGGGAGCCGCCGTGACTGAAATTTGTCACAGGGGTTAGAAATCGTTGGGACGTTCGGTTTTTAGATTGTTCTGCTGATGATATCTGAATGTTTGCCGCGGCCATTTGCATTTCTGTTGGAAATGTATTCCCTTAAGGGTGGACGATAGCAACGTGGCGGGAAATTCAAAATTTTCACACTTTTTACATTTTGTAGCTAAACTGAGCAATTTTTGTTCAGGGTATTTTCGTTCGCGGCAAGTATTCTTTTCATTATTGTAAACAACAGAACAACAATAATTCAGCCGATTATGTGTTCTGGTCTACGAAGCAGTGGCACCACCCAAAAAACTTGTCGTAGACCAGAACACATAATTCCCGCCACGTTGCTATCGTCCACCCTTAATACACAATCTCCATAAAACATTTCAAACCCATAAGTCAAAAATACCAATTAAATGCCATGAAATGTCAAATATTTTAGAGGGCCAAAGAAGACTTTGTTTAAGGCTCCTAACTCCCCATAAAAGTCAACAACATGCGTTCTTTATATCTTAAATATTCCAGTCCAGTCTCCTAGGCGATTATTTAGTCGCAAGCCCACCTAAGTTTAGCTGTTAGCAAACCCAACCTAGAACTTTCTCGAAGACATTTTAGCGAAGTCAGTTGCAAAATTCCGCCACAACAATTCGCAGATTGCGATCCAACATTAGAAATGTCAGAATAAGAAAGCACACTCGACCCCGACATGTAAAACAGTAACCTCCGAGTAGGGGTACCATGTGTCTGGGTTTTCACGGATTTGTCCTAGTTTTTTGTTCTGTACAGTTTGTCCCGCACTAAAAGTGGCTTGTATTTATGAGTTTAGCGGTCCGCTTAAGTTTGACGAGACCTTTGTGTAACACCCTGTATGTCCCTATACCCTTTATCTTGGAAAGATTAAAGGAGAAAAGTAAGTAGAAGAGCAAATATCTATAGCCACTTGCTACGTCATGATAAATTCATAACGAAAAAAAAAGGTGGAGCGTAAGATCTTACAAAATTGAAGGAAAGATGTTTATTGACACGTTGCTTGGGACGAAATTCCCGGAAAATGTGGGCCAAATTCAATTAATTTTATTTGTGCGTTTACTAAGCTAGCTAGATAGTAACATAATCAATTTATCCATCCAGCCATACATAAAGCCCACTGCTGGGCATAGGCCTCTTCTCTTTCATTGGCCCTGATTGTCCCTCAGTCCAATTCCGATCTCGACCATTGTCCTCCCGCTGTCTTGACAATGTCATCGATCCATCGAGCTTCCGGTCTACCCACCGACCGTTTCTAGACTAGAGGTGCGCGAAACGCTTCAGTGAAAAGAAAAGAATGATATAGTTCATTTCCTTCACTGAACTAGTTCACTCTTTTAGTTCATAGTTCACTTATAGTTCATTCATAGTTCACAGCTCATTCATAGTTCATATTTCATTCATAGTTCATATTTCATTCATAGTTCATTCACAGTTCATTCACAGTTCATTCATAGTTCATAGCTCAGTAGTTCGCTCACGTATCTTTTGACTCACGGTAGTCCGAGAATGACAAAGGTGACAAAGGCGAGACACATGAGTTACAGAATTTTGGTTCTTAGTGTGGTAGATTTAAGAATGTTTCTTGAAGAATGAACTACGTGGACTAGAGTGAATGTGATATATAAAGATTTACAGAATTTTGGTTCTTAGTGTGGTAGATTTAAGAATGTTTCTTGAAGAATGAACTACGTGGACTAGAGTGAATGTGATATGTAAAGATTGGTAGTGAATGAGTGAATGAATGGTTTCATATAACGAATGCATTCAATCGAAGCATTCATTCGCGAACTACACACCTCTATTCTAGACCCATTCTAGGCCACCATTCCGTGACTGCCCTAATCCACCGGCCGGCCTCCCAGCCTTGCCAGATGCCCTGAGAATACACGTATTTATTTATCACAAGAACTTCTCGTATCTTTGTCCTGGATTTGTGACTGTTCTTGATGGCAACCCTACCCCGGCGTCAAGGAGGAAATGTCGCTATCGCAGATTATTTAGATTCATTCCTTCACAAATTCAAGGAGCCATAAACGTTTGCCACAGAATATCTAGCTCTACCTATCAGTAGATGTACATAGTTCAGTAGATGGACACAAATGCTCAAAATCTTCAAAGCCCAAATACACTCGGCGAGAAAAAGCTCAAAGCCGAATAACCAAAATCTTACAGCACTAAATCGCTTAGTGGTCACTAAAAAAGCAGAGTCCAAAAACCTTCAGTCAGCAAAAGCTCATAGGCCAAAAACCTGCAGTGAGTGATAAAAGCTTAAAGCTCAAGAAATTTCAGTGAGCGAGTCTTTCGGTGTGAAAAGTCCCAGCGCTTAGAAACATTCAGTGAATAAAAAATCGCAAGTCCAAGAATCTAATAAAAACGGTCATTGAGCCCTAGCGAAAAATTGGTGTTGCTGCTTTCAAAATTTAGCCACAAAGCCCCAAGCTAGCACAATTTCTGTCATTATGTAACAGACACTTACACTACACAAATCTCCTCGGACGTGGAAACCATGCATTATTCACATGATACAAGAGAAGCTAGACCGAGGCATGTAACCGCGTTTACCGTTAAATTCGATTTACATCTCAGGCACTCACATTCGCGCGCATTAGACATAATGACAGTTGAGTGGAATACTAAAGTAGTTATGGAGCGATACCGAAATGCGTGTGGCATCGAATTGCGGTGGGTGGGTGGTAGACTGGTGGCCGTAATCTTGACAGTGCATAAAACGCTGAGCAATAAATTAATAGGATTCGTAATTTATTTATTAAATCAAAGCACAAAAGTGCATGACAATTTTGTTAAAGTTCAGGTGCACGTTTCATATAACTGACATTAATATTTTATTATGACAATTCGATGTATAACCCGTGTCATTAAAGAAAACATTTAGGAAGGAGTTAAAAACCTAGCGTTGTCTCGCTTTGACTGTATTAATTAGAGCGAGAGGGCGAGTGTTTTGAAGTCCATCCTAAATGTTTTCTTTAAAGACACGGGTTATGCGTAGTCGATTTGACATGAAGTTACAAAAAAGGTTTCTTTACAAACTGTCCTATCAATGAACATCGAATTGTCATAATAAAATATTTATGTCAGTTATTATATGAAACGCGGGCCAGGTGGTTTATATTCTTTGAAAATCTACAGCCGTTGTCAAATATCAGTATTTCACTTCACATGCAAACACTTTTTTGCTGAAATATTGCTCTTATTGAAAGTTTTTTTTTTTCACTTTAATTTGTTAAAGGGTGGATCCACGGCGAATACAAGGGACGGTAGCTACAAAAAAAAGTGCCAGATCACAACTATTAGGAACACTAAGGGTGGTATTCTAGAACGCTACTTAAACTCAGTTCAAACTAGAAAGCTACTTAAACTCTGTTTAAACTCAGTTCAAACTAGAAAGCTCCTTGAACTCTGTTTAAACTCAGTTTAAGTAGAGTTTAGTAGTGTCGACTGTCGATAAAACAGTGCTTGTTTTTTTTTAATATCCCTCCCTTCATATCAAAACATGCACTGCTTTACGACAGTCTGAACTCTGTTTAAACTGAGTTTAAGTAGCGTTCTAGAATACCACCCTATGATACTAAAATTAGTCTGGCGCAATATCTATCTCTACCGCTCTACAAACCAGCCTTGAGTTTACAAGAATACCATTCCTCCTTGAGATGTCCTAAAAAGTGCAATAAATTCCCGATCAGCACATCGCGGAACAATGTAGTGTCTGCTGCGGAAGGATTTATAAGCGGAATGAACGTCGCCCGTCATATCCAGGTGCCTCGTAATTTGCTTACTAGAGATTTATGAGAGGCCTAGGAATAGGGAATGACTTGATCTTGTGCCCTGTTGGAATCTGCCATGCTTCTTTTTCTCCAAGAACGATCAGAGCTAGTGAAGCTGGAGAAAAAAAAGTAGCTAGATTCTTAGTATTAGATAGTAATAAGTATGAATTATACATATACTTTTCAAATGACTGGAACTTGCTGATTATTATTTTGAGTAATTCGTATGAAAATATCTGTTTTTAAGAGCTTAACACGTGGCGTTTGACCTAGTAAGCCCAAAAATACAAAAAACCGATTTAAAAAAAAGTTGAGTTACTAGGTTTTGATATTGGGCAGCCGAGATGTACGTGTTTTAGGGTTCCGTATGCGAGGAGTGCCAAACGGGACATATTTGACTACGGGAGTGGTTTTTTTTTTTGCGAAACAGCACCTTACTTTCGGTTATTTGAAAGTTAGACTGCGCCACTTCGTACGTGCACGAAAAGGGATTTTTCATACCAACTTTAATAGCTTGTTTCACCCCCTTAGGTTGCTTTTCAGACTCCCTTCTGTTTACTGTACCTACTGTTTGTTTTATAACTACAAAGATTTATTATTTTCTTTCGCTTCTAATTTTATATTCCCGGTGTTTGTTCTAGTTCTACAGCTGAAGTTCTTGCAATTATTTCTTTGTTTACCTACTTTGAAAGGGGTTGTAGTCAGAAGAAAGTAATTCTTAATATTTCACTTGGCAGGGCAATAATTTTCCTAAGGCTGGGTTTCCATTTAGGTTTTCGTTGACAGAAAGCGTTCAGCGAATTATATTTGGTCAACCCTGAAATTTAAAATCTGGTACTCACGACAGCAAGTTGACCCTTACACGCTAGCACTCTACTCAGTTACGTTACGGGCGACTTTACAACAAAAGTGTACACTCTGATCTGACGTACTGTCGTGTGTACGTCCTTGTAGCCACCTAAATAAATACTCCGAATGAATCCAAATGACCTGATGACCACACCTGCCCCTCTACCCTTGACGCATTTTTCCAATACGGCCGCAATATGGCGCAATTTACAAAATTTAATATTTTACTAATTAAGGCGCATTTCGTGTTTTTATTGAATAAAACAGGCTTACCTTTGAATAAACATTACAAAGTATTTAAAATCAAAACATTACTATGCGAATTCAAAGAGAAATTAATTTTAAAACTTTTTCCCCCCTGATCACTTTGAGACTAGAGATCTTTACATTGCATAAGTAGTATGACTGAAATATAATTATTATTATGGAAAGCATTAAAAACTAACAAACTATCATGTCCCAAAATACACACAATTTAGAATCATAGAACGAAGCTATCACTCTGAAAACGGTTACAGAGCTAAGTGAACGCCCAGCTTTAGAAACTCTTGATTTAGTACCAATAGAACATTGTTTATTTCTGCGTCGTAAATAATCAACTAGCTTGATTAAATAATCTAATTGTTTAGGTACTCTGTCTGGCAAGTAAGCCTGGCCTGATTCGAATACAAAGTACAGCGCTCTCCGTTGAGAATTTTAATTAATTAGCATTCTGAAAGACAATAATCGCGGTGTTTCTTTCATTGTCGCTGGAATCTGTTCAAATTTTCATAGTTCACCTTATCACCTGAAGCCTTTGTTAAGGGCGTAGTTAATTTGTAAAATCTCCTGAAGAAGAATTGTAAAGTGAAGAACTGAATATGAAAGCGTGAATTATATTCCTTTTGTGTAGAAAGAGATGCACTAAGAAATGATTTCTTGATAATCGTCATTTAAGGGGGTCTATACTACGTGCTTGATTGTTCACGAGGACGAAATTTGTAGGGAGAAAGACCATTTTACTATTCGGGCTTACAACAACAAACCAGGTAACATTAGGTCATGCACGTGAACTCAAGGCGGCGTTATTTCTCTGGCAGGTTTCCATACGGCATTTAAATGAAACCAGCATACATAGTACTACGAGGGCGCATGGTAATGAACTGGAACAAGCTCGGTAACATTCTTTTGCATCGCGACTCGACCGGCGCGTGCGAGGTGTGACGACCGGTTCTTGTTTTTCTTCCCTCCCCTTCGTTTATAGGCCTCCGTCCCGCTCTACAACCTTTTCTTTTGCTCTTCCTTAACCTTTTTAATTCGCACTTTAGTCTGCTCTTTAACTCCAGCGCTCCCTTTGTTCACATTCTTCTATGCTCGGTTTACATTGCGCCAGCTGCTGTGAGAGCAAGCCTGGGAAGTACGAGAGGCGAATGCACTGTAATGTAAACATGTTACTCGCTCATCGCTTCGGTGACGGTTTATATGAAAGTTAAACGACTGCATCTGTATAAAAACTTACAATAGATCGACTTATATTTTCCAAAGCTTTTTTGCTACATCCGCATCATAGGGTAGTGTCATACTAACTTGGGATGAATTCCATTCTACTTTTCAACTAAACCACTTTTACTAGACATAAACACTGAAAAGTAATAAATCTGCTGTTCCATACTGAAATTCGTTACCTTTACGGACACAAGACAGCACGTAGACCCTTACACGCGTGCACTCTGTTCACTTACATTATATGCGACTACAACGAAATTTAAGCGTCTACGTGCTGTCGTGTGGACAATTTTTTTTTCGAGACTTTATAGTGGACCTAAATTTCACGTAGTTACTTATGCGCTAGCCAAAGCATGAAGGCATGAATGTAAATGGATATTAAAAACTTCCATGGAATGCTCACGAACTCATGAATGTCTAATAAACCTTTTGGGTGTTTGTTTTTATTCGTCGAAATAAGCTCGGAGTTTGTGTATCCAAACATGCTAAGATTGCTAAGAAATGCTTACATTAGATACGAAAAGGGAATAAATAAAATATTAGGCTTCGCGTCTCTGTCAGTCAAGCCGAATTACCTACGAAATACAATTTACACTGATTATTTTTTGTGACATAACCTGATCCCTAAACCATTTGGAGTAATTGCAGAAAAAACCCGCGCTTTAGTGCTCTCCAATCATATTGACCTTGTTTTTCCTGCCTGCGGATTAGGCCGACTAAACACAGGGGATAGTATAGGTGCTGGAAAAGCCTGGGAGGCACAGCTCTGACGCTTCTGACACAGCGTTAGACAGAGTTATCACTTCACCCATCTACAGGGTGCAATAGAATTCGATAGCGGAACATCAAGTAAGTAAGTAACTCTTTATTGCACAAACGAAAACATTTTACAAATAAACATTTAAAACAGTACAAATGGCGGTCTTATCGCTAAAAGCGATTTCTTCCAGACAACCTTTGGATGGACAGGACTGAGAGCGAAAACACAGTAGCAGCAGATGCACAATAAGAAATATATGATAGGAAAAGAAAAAATAAATAAATATACATTTACGTAGATAAAGTACTTACGAGTAATAATACATAATGTTAACTGATTACTATAAACAACTTGTACCTACTAGGTGGCAAATAAAATGGAGCGAAAAATTTTCAGCTGCTCCATACATAAGGTTGACCCGGAACTGCACCAAATTTAAAGTTCCGATAACGAATTTGATTGCAGCCTGTAGTGTCTTCACCCAATCTTTCCAAGTGGCCTGCCCATCTAAGCCTTTGTTAAATAGCTTGTTTATAACGTAGCTACATGGTTCTCATTTATAGAGTGTGCAGATATTTACACCGGTAGTAGCGGGGCCGTTAAATCCACACTGTATATCACAAATCTTATCATAAAGCGTAATAGCTCAACCGTTACGAACGACTACGAGTGCCCGTCGGATAACGGTCGCACTCCGGTTGACACAAAACACCTACATTAGAAGGGCAGCTCATCGTTTTGACAAGACTTCCTTACTTTTAGGAATTACGAAACTGTCTTCTATACAAGGTGTTACAAAAGTACCTAACTCTTTTAAGTCAAATCCGTAAAAAAAAGTTGAAAAAAAACAATTTTTATTTTATAACCTCCAAATTGAAAAATTTTCATAACTTTTTTGTTTTTGTTATTAGTTCAAATTTAAAAATATGTTTGTGCGTGTAGGTGCATTTACATAGCTTTGAGTTGTTAAAACATTGTGAATGTCAATGAAAACAATATTTAAAAAATACTTTTCTCCCGCCACATCGGTCACATTTTATTAATTTAAAAATTAACGGAACGTCATAGAGCAAAAAAAAAAATTTGGTTGTGATCCCTATCACCGGGTGCTATTACACTGGAAAAAGAGTTAGGTACTTGTGTAACACCTTGTATTGTCTGATCCTTTATTTTTTATTAGTATAGCAGCCGTAACGGTGTCTCTAAGGCGCCGGATACACTGCCCCGGAGTTCCGCGTTCCGAGTTCAGAGTTCTCAGATTTGCTTCACGAGAACTTCGCGTTCTGAACTTCTGACCGCTTCAGTGTGAACGGTTCCATGTAACCCCATACATTACAAAGAACGCGGAACCCAGAACTTTGAAGGCAGAACTCCAGGCGGTGTGTAAAAAGTTACCTAAAAGTTAGAAAATCTTGGTTCCCTTTTTTAGATGAAATATTAAAGAATAGGGTATAATTATTCAGCTTAGATGACTAAAATGAACTATCCTGAAACGCCGAAACTGTATGGTAGTTCTGTTTGGAAATCTATCCATCTATCCAGCCCTGTTGCCCACGTCATGACAAAGTTTATTTGATCATCATCATCATCAGCCTGTACACACCCACTGCTGAGTAAAGGCCTCTCCATGCTCATGCCACCTCTCACGATCCTGTGCCAGACGCCACTACTATGTTTCGGCTACTTGGGCTATGTCGTCGGACCGTTCGAGTTTATTTGATACATTGATACAAACTAAGCTAATAAAGTAATACAACGTAAGCTAATAAAGTATAATACGAGTACAAGTCATGGTTTCTACAGGATATCTTCATTTTGTAGTTCTGTTCTTATTATTTTATACTAGTAGCCCGGTAAATTGCACCAGTTAACCTGAACTTTTATGTAGCCAACTTCGCGATCACTGCGGCCGGCTTGAAAACAAGTAGAGGATTTAATAAGTTTGTGGTTTCCGTAACACCACAGTGCTGCAGGTAATGAGGCATAAAGTAGAGATAGTGAAGACCAGAAAAGAGGAAGCTAGATTTCTTTGACCACGTCATGCTATAGCCTCCTACGATTTATTGGGCAAATGGGCACAGCAACAGCTAAAAGCTTGAAGCTTCGTCCGCGCAGACATCAGGCGCCGTGCATAATGAAGACCCCGCGCGCCAAGAAAAATGCACAAAATCGAGTCCTGTATCAAATACACTAAACAAATCGAAAATTTTCACATATCAAACCTAGAGGGTTAGAAAGGGTTTAGGTAAGACCGATCTAAAACAGCCAGTTTTGTGTTGAGATTCATAAACGTTTTGAAGATATTTTGCTTGAAAAAAAGTGCGCCGTCTATTTTCTTTCAAGCAAAATATCTTCACCTTAATATACCTTCGCCTTAATTGTAAAAGTTGCCTACACAACGTGGTACAAAAGTTCCTAACTATTTTTGCAGGGTGTAACCTCCTGATCATAAGGATGAAATTTCAGCAAAAAAATATAATTAAAAAACAAATTTTATTGTTCCTATCTGCGGTACCTATGACATCGTAGATTGGAGCGGGTTTGGTCGGTCGAACCAGTCGGGCATCTATTCGAAAACCTTGTTTATCTGTGATATCAGATTCCCCCAAAGCACAGTGTTCTCGCAAGTGAATGAGGACCGGTCCATTGCATATCTGAGCCGGACAAACAGAGGAGCGTTTAGCCTGCAAACATGGTAAGTGTTATGTGCAACACGCGAGGGAGGGTGTTGTCTCAGTTGCACCATTTATCTCTGACACGTATGTCCTCTACTTCAAAGCTATGCCAAGTTGCATAAAAGCTCTAAGTTTACCTTTGGGTGATTTATCTATATACTTGTAGCGACCCCTGTCGGGCGCTCAGGAAACTGCTACATACTCGAGCTGTCAATCGCTACTCGCTACAATCCTGTATCGCGCCAGCAAAATATCTTTCGTAGCTGTAGAACGTCCAAATATGTTCAGTTGGACCCGGCCGGTCCCCAAGCACAACATCTGCTTGGCGGGAAATTTCCCTTTGATAGTGAGGAGCATGATCACTAGACATGCGCGAAACAGTGTACTTCGAAGTCATGATATATTTCATGACATTTCATACCGCGTGATATTACCTTATATCATGGCACCAAACATGAAACATGACATCATGGTATTTCTTCATTGCAGACCTGAAACATGACGTCATGGTATTTCTTCATTGGAGACATGAAATATGACATCATGCTATTTCTTCATTGCAGACATGAAATATGACATCATGGTATTTCTTCATTGCAGACATGAAATATGACATCATGGTATTTCTTCATTGCAGACATGAAACATGACATCATGGTATTTCTTCATTGCAGACATGAAACATGACATCATGGTATTTCTTCATTGCAGACATGAAACATGACATCATGGTATTTCAGCACACTTTCATTGCAGTACGTACAGTGTGGTGAAATGCCATGTGTCATGTTTCATGTCATCTAGTGTAATGAAATGCTAAGTGCCATGCTTTATTCTCTCGTGTAATGTGTAATATTTCATGACACCGTTGTGTAATATGTCTTTTGTAATATTACAAGCATTACCTACACATGTCTAATGATCACCCGCTCCTCCTACATACTCAAAACGACTGAAGCAAACCGACTAGGTATGTATATTATGTGTACGACCTGGCCGTGTCAGAGAAACTTGACTTGGTGGATTGCAATATTTTCGTATTGTATGACTTCTTCTCAATAAATACATGCATAACGGACGCAGATATCTTGTTTTGGAAAATTCTATAATTTTTTATGTACATAATAAAACTGCGAGTAGCTTTGCAGTCAAAAGCCAACTTATTCGTATGCGACTCAATCATAGGTTTCAAAGATTGTAGAAGATAATTCCCAGCATATCGAAGCGGTCGTCAGTTTTCTATTGAACTGTCACGTTTACTCCGTAATTTATTGTGTACGAGTTTCTAAATAATTCGAAGAAGGATAATCCCGAGTAGAGGCCCAGAAGATTGTTTGTATGCGCCAGGCAGTTGGTGCACTCCGAAAACGGTCTCTTAGGAGGAAATGTGTGTGCGATGCATGCAATTCTGTGCGCGATACGTGTGTGTGTTTGCCTTTCCTATGACCCCAGCATTTATGGTAAGCTCATTTTGCGGTGAAGCCATTGATACGGGTCAAATAACCCTCATTAGGTTTAATTTCACCGATCTACAAACACCGCCAATAACACTTTTAGATAGTTTTATATAAAATCTAAGATTAAACATTTGTAAATGGATTTCACCGGCCAGATTTCAGAAGACAGTTATGGTTCTATCGATCAAACTGTAGCTTTTTATCGAGATCCTCCGTCTGTGTCTATGGCGAACAAATTTTCCGCTTTTTGAAGTACGCGTGCTTTGTACCCTTAAGGTTTTTCCTATAAGTACACCAATACACCATATTAATTCTTATCTCATACTAATGATGTTGTTTCTTCATTTCCAGGTATGTATCCCAGAACCAGAATCAGGTCGTATGGACAACGAGCAATTATGATCACGTATGTTTGATGCTCTAGTTATTAGAAACCTTGATCAAAAGTAACGATCGAGTACCTTCTTCCATCCCACGAGCCAATCCATACTTAGTAAAGAGGCACGAGTAGGAAATTAATCATTACATAGTACACATTTCACAGTGAAATTATCCACTACTATGAGCGTATAAAATATTCAAGATCAGAAGATAAACTCAGTACGAAGCGGACGGACGAACGCACACAGACACGCAACCGCTTCATCAAGCGCGATAAAGCAACCTGGAGCTTCATACGTGTGTGGTCCACTTAGGCCCGTAATATCAATCTCAGTTCAAACCAAAAAGGCTAGTCACCCTATCTGTCGATTAGTTTTCATACAAAATGCGAGGTTTAATTTAATCTAAGGTCTGAGTTAAAACTGTGATTGATCTTACGGCCCTTAAAGGTTCACTTTTTCTACAACGGATGTTGATTATTCAGCAGATGTGGTCACTCGTTCGAAACCAAACATTTTAAAAGCGCCTCCGAGCCTAGTGTGTACGATAGATTGGCGGCCAAAGTATAAACTTAGACAAAACTAGTTTAATGGAATATTTTAAGACCCTGAGCGAGACGCGTTGAACTTCTGTAATGTATTGTGGTTAGGGTTGCCAGATGTCCGGTATTTTCGAGGCCTATTCGGTAAAAAATAAATGACAAAACAATGTCCGGTATTTTGAGGAAAGTCGGTACCTACTACTGGTAAGAAGCGCCTACAAAAGTAGGAATATGAACTCCCTCAAACGCAAATAACACCATCCCTCCTAAAACTAAAAAACTACTTGAACCAAAATTGTCGTGGGCTTCATCTCTATCTAAGTTTGAGAAATAGCTGATTGTTATTGTTATGCTACTTAATTAAAAATATACGTCTTGCGACAACACACAATGAATTGTCAGTGATTCGGGCTTTTATATCGTATTAATGTTATCGTAATGATTTAATTTTTTTCTGAAGTTTCTACCTATGTTTTTGTTAAGTAAGGATTAGATTAAATAATATTCATACCATTGTTTAATAAATAATTTCTCAAAGTTAGAATAGTCTTGGCGACCACAATTTTATGACTGCATTATATCAGTGATGTTGATTTATGCAAATATTAGTATTAGTTGGGGTTGGGGTTGTCCGGTATTTTTTCGCGACTCACCTGGCAACCCTCATTGTGGTAGGAGGCAGGTTGGGGTTGCAATAACGTTAATGCACACTGCATACAGTTGCACACGAGTCGATAATGTGATTAGGCGTCTTTCAGACGCTCGCTCAGGCTCTCTCGTCGCATATCGTTCATCATACTATACTGACACACTTAGGTACTGCTACCTACTCTAATCGAACTAGTGGTTCGCCCCGAACTGTGAACTCGCGACCCCATATAAACTTGACAACCCCATATCTCGGCAACCCCTCGACCGATTTGGCTCATGTTCGAACTTAAAAATTCTTTTAATTTAATTTACCCACCTACCAAATTTCTTAACGATCCGACCAAATTTACTCAAGTTATCGTCGAACGAACATACATACAAACGTACAAATATCGCTTCGCTCGCTCGTTCAATTAGGTACTATTCTACGTAAGATATCCTTATGCTTAAGAAACCTGAAGGTGTGGTCAGTAATTCCAAGGGGCCCATTCTCGGCATTACTGAATAGGACTAAATATCGAAGAAAAGTTGCAAGTTTCCTTCGATAGTTGCGTGTTTAATATTCCCAATTATTCTTCAAGTATATTCAAGGCATCGGTTGGCAGACCACCAGCCAGATGGTCCGACTACATAGCCAAAGTAGGCGGAAAACATTGGTTGCGCCTGGCGCAGGATCGTGAGAGGTGGCGCGAGCATGAAGAGGCGTTTACTTAGTAGTGTGTGCTAACAGGCTGATGATGATGATGATATTCAAGTATTCCAAGTAATAGCCCAACGCAATGCAATTGCCTCCCAAGCGCTTCCAGATAATATTTCTAGGAAGAAAATTATTCATTTCCTCCTAGCATACAAGAGTGCCCCGTCTACGTTTCATAATATCCGAAATGGGAGTCGTCGGGTGCCGATTTCGGAACGCACCCGTACGGCATTACAAATATTGAACTGAGGAAATTGAATTTGGTACGTTGAATTCTAAAAACGAATTTTGCACTCTGTCGAACTCGCGAGTTGTGTCGGGGTTACTACGGATGCGTGGCCTGGGTTTCTTACTACTTCGTGTTTAAAATTACTGACCATTAGAGACGTACACACGACAGCACGTCAGAGTGTACACTTTTGTTTTAAAGTCGCCCGTAACGTAACCGAGTAGAGTGCTAGCGTGTAAGCGTCTACGTGCTGTCTTGTGTACTATATCGTTCTTTCTATAGTTGACTTAATAATTCCATTCAGACGCACTCTTGTGGTGAACCAAGCACAATACAATATGATAATATTTCAGTAAATGATAATATTAATAATACCTCACACACAGCTCCCTTTTTAGCGATTTGGACAGCGTAAAAGCTCATAGTTTCATCAGAAGACATGTTTCATGGTTTGGGCCTCAAGTCTGCAGATAGGACCAGAGTCGTAACATAACAACATAACCCTACCTTTGGGCTTGTTTGTTCTTTGCACACTTTGCACTTCCTTGAACACAAAAATAAAAAGACAAGGGCGGACTTATTTCTAAAGAAATTTCTTCCAGCCAGCTCTGGCAAATTTCTTCCAGCCATCTTCCAGGGCTTCGTTTTAGGCTGCGTGTCCACCGCAACGGTTTTTTTTCCGGCCCGGCAAAAAAATCGTTTCGTTTTTTTTTGCGGCACGGTAAAAATTCTGTGACGGACGATATACATATTTACCGGCCCGACTTAAAAATTGTGCCGGCGATCCGTGTCCACCGCGCCGACATATTTTTGCTGGCCTTGTTGTAAACTCTAATTTTTAATTCGAGTCCACGGAATGACAGTTGCTAGTATGGTACTGACAGATAAAGCCTTTGTAACAACTGTCATTCCGTGGACTCGAATTAAAAATTAGAGTTTATCTGTCATGCGTCGTATAGCTCTTTTCACTAGCGGCTAGTGGCCTAGTGGCCGTGGGTTTAGTTAAATGCGTTATTCAAGTAGGTAGCATAGCTGTCTACACGTAGCTTGTGCACGCTAAACTGAACCCAAGTGTAGCTGCTCTGTTATCGATCACAAGGACCCGCGGCGCCGCCGTCTCCGTAGTAAGCTCTCTTTTCAGAATTTGCAATACGCTGTTTGTTTTGGCAAACTAAACTCGTTCTTCGGCAGTACGGTATGAAATTGTGGCCCTGCCGGGATTAACATGAGAAACACGTCCGTTTGCTGCTGATGTAGATTGGATGTTTTGAGGGTTCCGTACCCAAAGGATGCCAAACGGGACCCTAGAGTAGGTGGGCAATGGTGTGAGCTAGTGACTATGGGTGACGGCTAGTGGCAAACTCTGACCCCTGGTGTCAGAGTTTGCCACTAGCCGTCACCCATTCATAGACTGACCGCGCCCGATGTTGTTTAACTTGATAAGGAATGACTAGTCCACACTCTGTCTGTCTAACTCACCCACTCGGTGTCCGAATAATCTCTTTTCTTCCAAAAATAATGGTGGTATGCAACCCATGGTGCAAGAATCCGACACGCACTTGGCCGGTTTTTATCCGACTTTGGAGGCAAGTGGCGGAGCGGAGACGTAGGGCTCTACTCTGCATTATTTTTCCAAGTTTAATTGATCAAATCTCCTTTAAGACGCCATACGTCTCACAACTAGCGCCGCCAATGGAAAAAAAACATATCTTTTTTTGGATGCGGATCCAAACCTTAGGTCCTAAAAATAGTTAAGCCTCGCGTTGAGAAATCGCAGGAGCGTTTTTTGCTAAAAACGCATCGAAAAAAAAAGATATGATATTTTTTCCATTGGCGGCGCTAGTTGTGAGACGTATTTCATCTTAAAAGCTGTAAAAAAACTTACAAGTAGAGCTTATTTGTGGTATGACTGCGAAAGCAAGTGTCAATGCATTTATCAACAATACTAGTTTTCTGGTTGGTGTTCCCATCCCTTTGGTGGCCCGCAGTCCATTATCATAGCCAACACTCCTTTTCCTTTCAAGCACTCAGTATTTCGTGCGACCAAAGGGGTGAAAATGTTGTAGTCCTCCATTTCCTCCAGCTCAGTCTATTTTTTTCTTCATAAAACTAAGGCAAGGAGGCTAGAAGAATAAATAATGGGAGGCAATAATGAGGAGTATGCGAGCTAGCACGTCGCTTCAGGTGACATAAAAGAAATACCTCGTTCGGGGAAAAATGCGGGCATTTCAGCGCGTGACAAAAAATAAGTGGATGCCACGCCGACGTAAAAACTGAGACGAATAGAATTGTCTTTTTCGCCTCGTTGTCTCGTACTTGGTGGGCGGTTTGCTTTCCTGAATTTCATTTTGAAGGTCTGTAGAGTGCCTTTCTTATTTTGAGATATTGTTTGGTGTAGGGTTACACTGTTGCTTTGTCGAGCAGGGTTACTGTTCGAGCAGAGCTGAATGAAACCCTCCGAAGTGAAATTGAGTATTGATATTGCCGCGGCTACAAGCAGGCAGTACATTGGCCGCAGACCACATCCAATTTCTTCTCTAGATTCCCTTTTCTTTCCTAGCAACCCGTATCTGAATTTATATAGAAGTAGCCGAATTAAGAAGGATTTCGAAAAGATAAGAAAAAGAAAGAATGCACAGCGAACAAGAATGCGTTGCATGGTCTTTTTACACTGTGTTAAATAAAGACTTTTCTGTCTATCCATTACAATTATTGTTTGGACCTAAACAATAATTCTAATGAATACCTTATATTATCCTTAGATTTCTCTATCTTATCAATAAATGAATTAAAATGAATTAACTCAACAACAATGAAATGCCCATTTCTTTCTCGAGCGGTAATTAATAAGCCATCAAGCAAACTCATAGCCGGCTAAACGTTTTATTTCAATTTCGTTCATTATATCATTAGATAGCCGCTGTACTGTAGTGCGTCGGCAATTAAAAACTTTCAAGCCAGATATGACTATCGCTGGTGTAATTTAGATTTCGTAACGGCACCCTGCGATCTTGGTTATTTCACGGTGCTAGGGAAGAAGGCCTTTCCTTCCTAGGAATAGAACGACCGACACGTCAAACTATTCCGCCATCACGCCATGTTAGTCGGTCTGTCAAGTGTAGTACCTAATAGGTCATATATCAGACGGTCATAATTGATTCGAAGGTACATACATCTTCTCTCTCACTCCCATCACGCGACCTGTGTGCTTTTTGTGTAAAAAAATCCGCACAGATGCTACTCCTTAAAACCGGTTTATTTGAGGGACTAGCAACTGTGCGGTTTTTTACAGAATAAGCACACTGCACTGCCCACACTTCTGCAGTATTCTGCGCTTTGATTGAGATTTTATCTAGACTTCTAGAATGTGCCATACTTGTCGATCGTGCGAGCGCGAGTTCCACGTGTTTTCCCAAAAGTCGCGCCCATCCACCTGAAAAGTGTTAGTTTCAACGCTAACAGCAACCTGGGGCCAACTGTAAGGCAGACGTTTCTCGATAGGAGGTAGGTTGGAGGTAAAAAGCGGCATTATATCCTACGTCTTCTTCTTAGGGTGCCTCTCCGACTCAGCGAAGGTTGGCGGTCAGCTCTGCATATCCCTCTTTGTCTCTCGCGAGGCGAAATAGCTGGGCAGCACTCGCGATCCCAGTCCACTCCCGTAGGTTCCTTATATCCTACACTCTGATCCATACAAAAAACCAAACAGACTAAAGGCATTGGCCGGGTATGACTGGCCGAACGTTTTCGCGAGGCAAGCGCTCGTCTGGCGTCACCAGGCCTCGCGTCTGCCTCGTGACAAGGCGTGACGGTAGATCTGTTTACGTTGGACGTACGTCTGCCTGGCGAGGTGGCTCGCCGAGTCAGTATCTACCAAGCTATTGTACAACTGACACTTAGATCATGAGGGGAAACCTGACTAAGCGGATGTTTTCTTTCGTTCCTTAAGTGTCACTAACGGAGCACCGCACCCTATTCCTTCGAGCACAATGGTTTCTTTTCGTAACGCGCCGATTTGTTCGGTTTTTATCTCCCACCGGAATAGCCCGGTGTAATTAATTCACAACGTTATGATACAGCTGTAGGGTGATTCCGCTGAGGGTTTTTTTCTAATTCGTTTTGCCTATTCGGTGTAAGAGAATTCGATACAGTTGCTTGGTGCTGCCGGCGTTTTGTGGAGATTCTAAATGGTCGAATTAGGCCCAAAATGTGTTTAAATCCGCGAGAAAGAGAGCTGGTGTGTTCCTTATTAGGAAATTGCTTCTTATTGGTTGCACCACCATTGGTGGTACACACGACAGCACGTCGACCCTTACACGCTAGCACTCTACTCGGTTGTGTTACTGGCGAGTTTACAACAAAAGTGTACACTCTCATGTGCTGTCGTGTGTACGTTATTCACGTGATCCGTCTGTTATTGTGCATTAATTATCTATTGTTAGTCTCTGATGACTACTCTGGTTACCGATTGATTCCAAATTGTTATTAGAATATTTAGGTATTTATTTCATACCATCCAGACATTCTCCTTTACAATGTCAATCTAACTAATTTAACCTTTACAATACAACCAATCAACCAACTTGTGAAATAGTTTTGAATAACATCGGGATGAAACCTGACAAGTCAGTCTGAATAATTCCCGTATAATAGTCAAGGGGCAGAATAACCAGAAAGACTAAAACGGCAAAATTAATTGTTTTTTTTATTTGTCGAAGGTTACAGCTCAAAGAAACAATTAATAGACAAACCTTACTCCTAGCCATTACAGTTATGACCTTAATCACAGACCCGAAGGTCACCGAAGCCAGGGAACCAGCACGGACGAGGTCTCCGAAATAAATTGGTTTCATTTTGAGGGCTTCTTCAGATTGATTGGATCCGCTAAGTGATTGCGCTTCGATATTGCCCTGGCATCTTAGTTATTTGCCGGCCCCCATTCAGCTGGATTTCATGTTGGACCTTAAGGTTCTCGCACACAGAATGACGTCACGTGGTCAAGCGATACGCGTTCATATTTTGACCGTGACAAAGATCAAAGTTACGTAAAACCCTGTCCGCGTATTCTGTCTGCGATGCTTAGTGGAACCCTTTTGCTCCATTTCAGAGCATTATTTATACGTGGCATTACTTCTTCAGTGATAGCAATTTAGATATTGAGTCAAAGGTGCTTTCTTAGTCCAGTTTAGAGTAGGTACCTCAACCGTAAATTTACTACAGCTGTGTCGTCAATCAAATAGATGAGTCTCGTCTCGAATACCCTTTTGAACACACTCATAGAACTATCAGATCTTTGTGTGTCCTTTGTATGGTGTGTCGGCCGACTGTTGGCTGATTACCAGATTTTGGCACACTATTGATGAAGTAATTACTACTGGATACTCGGGTGCTAAAGTTGAAATAAGAAATAAGGCCAGCCGAACCATTCTACGCCTCTTTCATATCAGCCTAATTGAATCTGTAGAAATGGTCGTTACATAAAAGTCGCTGGCGTAAGCGGATTTCTTATCTTCATCCATCTAGTATGATTTAAATGGCTAGTAATGAATGCCTACGTATTGAAGGTAGAACGTATGGTAAATTACTGTAAATAAACCAAATGGGGGTCGATCGTCCAAAGCTCGGACTAGGAATCACATGGCGGCAAAAACAAACAGCGGAACAGTTAAAACACAAGTTAATTAGCCGAGTTTACATAAGAGCCAGCTGCAATTAACGCTGCACGGCACAAATATTTGCACACTTCAGTCTGCATCTACCCTCATAGTTAAAAGCTATTAAGACGATTGCTAGCTAATCGTAAAGTTCTACTAATAACGAACGAGATGGGCTATTGAACCATGAGAACTAGAATTTAGGGGTTTGTGTTTAAATTCTGGGCTTTCGCGCACGTAACATTGAGATTTCATTATCTCAATATACTTCGATCGCGATCACAATCGCTTTAGTCATTACAATTATCGAATGTTTTTTTTTCAAATGTCACATTGTGATCGTGATTGTTTTTGAAGAGAAAATATAACAAAATATTGACAAAATATTGAAAATATTGACTTGACTTTGACTTTAACTTTCGTGGCGCGCATTCTACGCTACCTATAAACTAATCACTTCGACCTAAGGAACCTCTGTTGACACGAGGCACTGACAACTTTCTGAAGCAACACAACTTTCGTACACCAACTCATCATAGACAACGGAAATAAGGGCGAAGAGCCTTCATTAGCACAATGAGTGATAATTTCCGCGCAATTTGCCGCTTTACTAGACCATCGTCTGAGTAAATCTACGCATGAAGGATAGGAGAGGATAGTGCGTAATCAAAATCCCACCAAAAACATTCTGTAAAAACTAGCCAGGTCTCGATGGATCTGCTTGTTTATCTCTAAAAAAGTAATGAAATCTAGACAAAGTCGTGCCAAGTCTAAGGTTCCTTACTGCGATTTCTTTATTATTATAGTTAATATTGTGAGACTTGGCCGTTGAAGGGTACACAAGCGGTTCTGGCGACAGATTGGTGCAATGGTGTCATGGAGCACCTGGTTTTGTACCCTTGTGTACCCTTCAACAGCCAAGTCTCACAATATTAACTATAATAATAAAGAAATCGCAGTAAGGAACCTTAGACTTGGCACGACTTTGTCTAGATTTCATTACTTTTTTAGAGATAAACAAGCAGATCCATCGAGACCTGGCTAGTTTTTACAGAATGTTTTTGGTGGGATTTCACTTCTTTTTGTAGAAACGAGGGCATATTGATTAATTTTATTAGATTTTCTTATTTGACACAGTTTTTAAATTTGTGTAATGTTCGAGTAGAATAAAGTTAATCGTCCGACTATTTCTTGTTGAACGAGCGAGCGAAGCGAGCGAAGTCCTCCGAGTCTGCTGGAACAATCCGGCGTTTGTATGTATGTATGTTTGTATGTATGAATGTTTGTTCGACGATAAATTGAGTAAATTTGGTCGGATCGTTATGAAATTTGATAGGTGGGTAAACTAAATTAAAAGAATTTTTAAATTCGAACATGAACCAAATCGGTCGATGGGTTGCCGAGATATGGGGTTGTATAGTTTAAATGCAAAGCGCGCGCGCGCCTGCGCGAATGGCGTAAGCAAAGTTATACATCTGTAACTGAGGTCGCGAGTTCATAATTCGGAGCGAACCACTAGTGGGACGCTATAGGCTAGATTAAATGAAGATGTGTCCCACTACGCTGGATTTTTGCAATGACAGTCGATTTTTTTATGTACCAATAGTAGAAAGGGCATTACCATAATATCTCTAATAAAGCTGATACCAGCTGAGGGTTCTTCATCAGATACTTCAGACCTTAGATTTTTGACATCAAATGAAGCGGCCCACCAAGTTGAATATTTTTTGTAAGGGCGGTATATGTCGATCTATAATAGTTTGGTTGGGCTCTTGTGTTTTCTAATCAGGGTCACCAGGTACTCCAGATCTTCGATTATCCTAGTTTTTATAGTTTTCCCTTTATGTGGCTATTAAACCCTAACTCTGTACCAAATTTCAGCTCTCTGAGTTTATGGGAAGTACTAGTTCTATTAGGGCTCTTGTGTTTTATAATCAGGGTCACCAGGTACTCCAGATCTTCAATTATCCTAGTTTTTATAGTTTTCCCTTTATGTGCCCATTAAACCCTAACTCTGTACCAAATTTCAGCTCTCTGAGTTTATGGGAAGTACTAGTTCTATTAGGGCTCTTGTGTTTTCTAATCAGGGTCACCAGGTACTCCAGATCTTCGATTATCCTAGTTTTTATAGTTTTCCCTTTATGTGGCCATTAAACCCTAACTCTGTACCAAATTTCAGCTCTCTGAGTGTATGGGAAGTACTAGTTCTATTAGGGCTCTTGTGTTTTCTAATCAGGGTCACCAGGTACTCCAGATCTTCGATTATCCTAGTTTTTATAGTTTTCCCTTTATGTGGCCATTCAACCCTACCTCTGTACCAAATTTCAGCTCTCTGAGTTTATGGGAAGTACTAGTTCTATTATGATGATCATGAGTGAGTGAGTGAGTGAGTGTGTGTCATAAATGCGAAACTTTGACTTCGCTTAACTTCGGAACTAAATAACCTACAGACTTGAAATTTTGGATTTTAAGTATGTGATTATAGCTTACTAGATGACGAAAATTTCTGCGTTCTGGTCTTATCCAGAGGTTTTCAAATAGGGGCCTGAAAATGCGGCGAAATGGTTCCAGTAAAGGATGGTACGGCAGTGTTTGCTTCGCGCTCGACCTGGCGGGGGCACTGCCGTGCCCCCAGATACGTTGCTAACTACTCGGACTAGAGTTTGGGATAATAAAAGTAAATAGTTGATTGCTAAATGTCTGTCCGTACAAAATTACAAACACGTTGTATGTTATGGGTTCTACATAGAACATGTATATGTATAACCGGATCTCACAAGCCACTAATAGGCTAATGATGAGTTTTAGTAGGAAGGGAGAGGTTTGGTGCCTGAACAAAATACGGTAATCCTAACTACATATTCTAGGATACACTACTGATAACTGAACATAACTTTTACAAACAGGTGATTAATTTTTCCCTAATTTATTGAGCCCCATAGTAAAAGTTGTTAGTATTGATGAGTAGAAATACACTTTGCACCCTGTACAATTTTGGTCCAACATGTTTAAAAATATTATCAAAACAAAAATACCACCCTTCTTAGCGATGTAAAAATACCACATTGAAGCGGAGGCAAGTTAGCCGTTTACCATTAGCGCGAGTGTGTGACGTCACGCCCGGACGTGCCGAGAGCCTGCCGCCCGTGCCAACTGGGCCACTGGCGCAGCCTTGAACAGACAGATGTGGGGCTCAACCCCTTACCGGTTGAGGTTAGGTAAGAACACGTCGCGGCAAACTTTTAAAGTTGGAACGGGCTCAATTTCCTCAAAAAACAAACTACAGGGTGCACTCTAAGTCGATAGCGGAACTTTAAGTAGGCTGTCTACTGATCAATACAAACAACTTGTAATAGGTGGTGACAAAAATGGAGCGAAAAAAATATCAGCTGTTCCATACAAAAGGTCGAGTCAATACTGCGCCAAATGTATGAAACAGCTGATATTTTTTTTGCTCCATTTTTTTCGCCACCTAGTAGGAGTTGTTTGTATTGATCAGTAGACAGCCTACTTAAAATTCCGCTATCGACTTAGAGTGCACCCTGTAGATTTCCGGAATTCTTGTCAACTTACCACGCCCACTGCATCTAAACACGTTCTAGACAAATGTGAGGTTTGGAGTAGGCATGCGCGAAACAGTGCACTTCGAAGTCATGATATATTTCATGACATTTCATACCGCGTGATATTACTTATACCATGGCACCAAATATGACACATGACATCATGGTATTTCTTCATTGGAGACATGAAACATGACATCATGTTATTTCTTCATTGCAGACATGAAACATGACATCATGGTATTTCTTCATTGCAGACATAAAACATGACATCATGGTATTTCTTCATTGCAGACATGGAACATGACATCATGGTATTTCTTCATTGCAGACATGAAACATGACATCATGTTATTTCAGCACACTTTCATTGCAGTACGTACAGTGTGCTGAAATGCCATGTGTCATGTTTCATGTCATCTAGTGTAATGAAATGCTATGTGCCATGCTTTATTCTCTCGTGTAATGTGTAATATTTCATGACACCGTTGTGTAATATGTCTTTTGTAATATTACAAGCATTACCTACACATTTGGAGGTATAGGTTCGAGGTTTTCTTAATGCCCCAAAATTGAGGCAAACGGACGGAAATTCTGGAATTCTTGGCCCTGTGTCAGGTACCAACTACTTAACATGCTGCACACTGGCGCAGCCTTACAGTTTACAGTTTCAGCGATTGTAATAATGGTTAGAGTGCAGTACAGTAATGATTATTATCCGTTGGTCTCCACGCTAGATGTACATCTGTTTTGTGGAGGCCTAGATTGACGAAATTCTTTTTAGTTAGGTTTAGGCAATGACATTCTAATACAAATGGACAAACTGTTCCGTACAATAACCAAGTCGAAACATGGCACACGCTAATTTCACCCTATTATGCTTCGACTGACTTTTTGTTTCTACATTGCTGCTGACACTTCAAGCCCTCAAAATGTATTGTGTAACTAAGCGGAAATGTAAATCAATCACGCAGTTTGAAGCTACGTAAGTTGATTTTGGAAGTTTATTGGAATAAAGATTGCAGTGGAGTAGCAATAGCCTATTTTAGTTTTTTGTTATGGGGAAAAAAATCTGTGCCATGTTGCGGATATTATTTTAAACAGTTTATGAAAAATAGGCAGGTAATTATAATTTGTAAATAGCTTTTTTCCTGAAACATATCAACCCCTAAATGTGATTTCCAACAAATGTTGTTCTACGACTTTTCGAATAGCTCGATAGCTTCTAGGAAAATTATAACAGCGAAGTTTAAAAAACCAGGTGATACAAATCTACTTATTTATCCAGCCCATAAATAAAGCCCACTGCTGGGCATAGGCCTCTTCCTTTTCACGCCAACCCCCTCGGTCTAATGCCAATCTCGTCCATTGTCCTCCCGCTGTTTTGACAATGTCATCGAGCTTTCGGTCTACACACCGACCCTCGACCCATTCTAGGCCACCATTCCGTGACGCCCTGGTCCACCGTTGGTACTCCCGCCTAGCCAGATATCTTCGACTTTGGTCTTCTGCCGAATGAAGAGGATGAAGTATTTGTGTATCAGTGTGGCGGGGCCTGGGGCCTGAGTCTGTAACGCAACGGTGGCAAAAAGGGCTCCCAGTTGACAGCAACAATTACGATTATTCATGCTGTGTCGGTCCTTTTTTTTGTTGCAAGTACAGGAAATATTATTCTGATTCTAATTCTAGAGGATTAGTTCGCTGGTTGTAGGAGAAAAACGAAGAAACCCCTGTTTTTTCTTTCTTTTTATACTGGGACGCCATCGACACGCCATTGTGTTACAGACTTAAGCCCCTGGTAGTTTTTTATATTATTTTAACTAAAGCCTATCCCATCATCTAACTCAGTAAACTGGCAGATCGAACTGTCATGTTAGTGAAAATGCCTGCCCCTTTTCAACTGACTAAGGATAGGTTGAAAAAATTCACTCGGGACAGGACTTATAAATGTTTAAATTATTCCCTAGGACGGGTTAGTGCTTTAGAAAAAACAAAAAGTGACTAAGGATAGAGCAAGAACTGTGCGAAAAATTTTAGTCCTTAGAATTTTTACTTTACAAAAGGAGTCTCCATTGTTTTCTTTTCTGACTATGTTCTTTAAGCATCATTTTGTCTATCTCTTTCTGACCCGCGGGAGAGAAAGAAACAGGAACATTTGTTTACAATCAATGGTTTTTATTGAAAATTTAATAGTTTCCTCTTAATATTTGTACCTTTTCTTCTGTTATCATATGTAAATAATATTAATTAACCGATGGTAGGTCACACCATCTTTATTTCGCATTGTCAAGGTGTTATTTCGGCACTTTTTTGTACAATATTTTGGCATGTTGACAGCTGCGTAGTCATCAAACGTCTAATGAAAATATTGTGCTTACACTGAATTTAAGCACAATATTGCAGTTACCTTTTTCGAGCGCCTATGAGTTGTCTATTTGTATTAGAATGTCATTGGGTTTAGGTCAACAAACTGAACTGATGCAAATACACGTCCTTCTAAGCTCGTCCCGTGCCCTGCAGCGTTCGAGTGGTCTATTCATCCATTTAGTGTGAGTGGAGGTGCCGAGAGGCTGCCGCCTGCGCCAACTGGGCAACTGGCGCAGCCTTGAACAGACAGATCGGGGCTCGGAGGCATATTGAGGTTAGGTAAGAAAAATAGAATGAGCTAAAGTTGGGGCGGACGGACTCTATTTCTGGAATTATTGGTCCTTGTCTGGTCTCCTTTTTTTATTATAAGGAAATATTTAGTAGGAGCAAGGACTGTATTTGTAAAATTTGTATATGTTATCCGACTGGGTCGAAAAGTGTCCCGGGCTCTCAGCCTGGCCCCATACAATAAAATAAGGTGTTATGGAATAATAGCTAAAAAGTTATACGGTCATATCCTGCTGCACGTGGGTGGAGTCACGTGTTGTCAGCGAAAAAAATTGACAGAAATATATTTTTGAATTTGAACTGCGGGGCTTCGATGAAAGAGTGTGGAAACAATAACAAAAAAAGTGCACGATGAAAGTAATAATCATGTATTTCTTTCCAATCGATAACTATTATGTAGATTGAACTTTATTGCTTTAAAATAAAATATTGCAAATGCAAAGGTATTACTTCTTCCACTGCACTGACTACCAACATTACAGACGTCCACCCGCTGGAAAGCACTCAAGAGCGACAATGGTTAATAGAAATCAATGGAACCCAAATGAATTCAATCAGGCTAAGAACGCCGACGTGTTGAAGAGTCCGCAATGCAGCCAAGTAGGGCGCCCGTTCGCTGGTTCTAGCACATTACACCTTAGGTTTGCCAGGATTGAAAGAAAAGGCAGAAATCCGGATTCATCCAAAACGCATAAAATAAATGAGAAGGTCTTCGTTACCCCTTGGCTCGCGCCATAGACAGATTTGTCTACCTCCGCCATTTGGCAGCTAAAGAGTTTAGAATCCACTCTCCTCTATTATTTGCAGGAGAAACAGATGAAGGCGGCGGCGGTTTTATTAATTTTTTATTTTACATTTTTGTGATTTGCTTTATTGACTGTTGAAAAGATACACTGTTATTAAGTTATTGCACTGATTCTGAGTGATTTGCTGCCGTCCGTTGAGGAGTTCCGTTCTCCATCTCCGTAGTTATTCTCTATCAGAATACCCTTTCAGACATTTTTTTAAATTGGTCTACAGTTGACGGAGAAATTGGTGGACATAATTATCAGGAAAAAAAAGATGATAAAAATACATAGTATACCTAGCCGAAATCCAGAAAGGCCGAAAATCGCATGATAGACCTCCGTTAAGGTTTTATGATTGCTGGCAGGGTTGAGAAATTATCAAAATATTAATTAAAGGTATGAGTCCGGCTGAAATGAATCCGGCTTTCTGAGTTTTAGACCTGGCAACCCTAGTAGCCAGCCATACAGGTGCTAGTGACTGAAATATGGACGGTGAAATGTCGTGGACTGAATACTGATAACCCGCACTTAGACGCTGCTGAGTGAAAATGGATATGGTGCTGTGGGAATGCAACGCAAGCTGGTAGATGCATTTAATTCTATCCGGATAAAGATAAAGACAGATTATCAAGATGCATCGCCAGCACATAACTGGAACTTTTTAAGATACTGGCAAAAGGCGGTTTGATTACTCACTGTTTTATGGCATTAGAGACAACTGAATAACAAAAAATCTAAAAAAAAAGTTTACGTTCAAAATAGGAGCTTGCTCTTTTTGTTCAAGTCAGTTAATATCTAGGACACTTCGGCTGCATTGTGTCCTCAAATAGGTTTGAATTAACGTTGGGTTCGCTTTTCTTTCAATTCCACTCAGAGTCGTAAAAGCCCTTGCGCCTTCCCGGCCGAACAAAAGCTTTACTCGGGTTTCTGGCTCAGTGCAGTCACAAAGTAGAATAGAAGGACCAGTTCAGACCAGAGAAATTGTACAGTGAAGGAAAACATCATGAGGAAACTCGCGACTTATTTTTCTCCGTACGCATTGACCTCCGGAAGAAATCGCTTTTAGCGAAAAGATGGCGGCATTTGCACTTTTACGAGTATTAATAAGATTTGTAAGAAATTTACTGTTCTTACAAATCTTATTAATACTCGTAAAAGTGCAAATGCCGCCATTTGCTGCCGTCCGTTGAGGAGTTCCGTTCTCCATCTCCGTAGTTATTCTCTATCAGAATACCCTTTCAGACATTTTTTTAAATTGGTCTACAGATAGATAGATAGATAGTCTAAGATTTGTAAGAACAGTAAATATTTCCAAATCATCATCATTCTTAAATATCGCTGCAACCTGATGGCTTTGGTGACTGACAACATTTGATATTAAGCAAACTGATATTTTGATAATTTTCCAATTTGAAAATCCTGGCCCCAAGATTAGTGAATAAGAGTCCCGTTTTATCTTCTTTGTCGTCAGACCACTGTACTTCTGGTAGAGCCTGTGTCACACGGTAATCTTCTTCGGCCGCGGATAAAGAGTTGAATCAACAAAGGCCATTTTCTTTCACAGTACAAAAACTAGTTCCGGGCAGGGTCGGAAGCCGGACGTCCGCGATCGGCCGAGGGAAATAACCGATCGCCCGTCCTAATGAGGGACAATTTGCTGAGGGAGAGTGTTTGTGGCATTGTGATCCGAAGATTGTTGATTCTTTCTTCATCACTATCTACTTCTACAGGGTGCACTCTAAGTCGATAGCGGAACTTTACGGAGGCTGTCTACTGATCAATACAAACCACTTGGTAGCGAAAAATTGAAGCGAAAAAAATATCAGCTGTTTCATACATTTGGCGCAGTACTGAGTCGACCTTTTGGATGAAACAGCAGATATTTTTTTCGCTCAATTTTTTTAGCCACCTAGGAAAACTGGTTTTTATTGATCAGTAGACAGCCTACTTAAAGTTCCGCTATCGACTTAGAGTGCACCCTGTAGTATCCTGGATGCTGGCGAGATCCACAGTATCAATCACAGTAACAATCTTCTATTATAGATGTTACACAAATACATACAACGTCGCATCTTCACACCTGTCCTGATGCTGCACAGTGCAGCAGTTTAAAATCATAGTGTCATGCTCGACGACCTGAAAAAAAAACAGAGGCATGAAGATTTTATAGGGCGTTTGGCGCTAAGCTTTATTTTAACTCTGTGAGAGATGGCGTAAAGGAAAAAATCTTGGAATATCGGTACCCAGTATGCATAGTTTTGGACAATCTGTATAAAAACGCAAATCGCTGTCAACTCTTGCCCCAAAAAAACAAAAACATCATGTTGATGCTTTAACTATTTTTTTTTTCAAAATAAATTACAGCAAGCGCCTTCTCATCTCGACTGACGTGACATAATTATTTTAAGACTTAGATCGTTATAATTTATGAGTGGGCTGTTTTTCGTTGAATTTTCCATCAACATCTGAGTGACTTTGAAACTCGTCGTCGGTGGCAAACTTTATAAACTGTAATAGATTAGCTGGAGTTTTATTAAAAACTTGAGCAGTTTCTTGATAGACATTTTTTTAGAGCTTTTTTTAGTTTTACCTGTCCCGGTGTCTGTAATCAATCAAATCTTGCAAGTTAAAGTTGGCCCACTTCCCAGTGTCTTGGGCACAAACTCTGTTTTCATTAATCGTTTGTTTTTATTGGTCGAAATCAATGGCAGTTGGATGTCATTGGTCAAAGGGCGTAAACCTAACATACCGAACAACAAATCTATGAACGAATGTAAAATCATTGCTGTGGAGCCTGTGAACTCGAAATTAGAGAAGCTCGCCTAATCTAAACATACGCGTGAGATGACACGATAGATAAGCGATAGATAACGTCATGACGTATGGCCAAGCGCGCTCCTCGCAACTTCTCGTATATTCCCGTCAGAGGCAGTAGACATGTGTAGGTAATGCTTGTAATATTACAAAAGACATATTACACAACGGTGTCATGTAATATTACACACTACACGAGAGAATAAAGCATGGCACATAGCATTTCATTACACTAGATGACATGAAACATGACACATGGCATTTCAGCACACTGTACGAACTGCAATGAAAGTGTGCTGAAATACCATGATGTCATGTTTGGTTTAGGAAGTCTCCTGGTTTACCATGAAGAAATACCATGATGTCATGTTTCAAGTCTGCAATAAAGAAATACCATGATGTCATGTTTCATGTCTGCAATGAAGAAATACCATGATGTCATGTTTCATGTCTGCAATGAAGAAATACCATGATGTCATGTGTCATGTTTGGTGCCATGATATAAGGTAATAAATATCACGCGGTATGAAATGTCATGAAATATATCATGACTTCGAAGTGCACTGTTTCGCGCATGTCTAAGAGGCAGCAATTTGTACGCAGTCCCGGAAGCAGTTCCAGTGTCACGTCAGAGGAGAGATGATGTGCTCAGGTGCTGGTTTAAACGAAGCTTGCCGGCTGATTACCTGTGGTTTACTTTGAACGCTCAGGTTTCCTCACGATTTTAGCGACTGGTATTTATTTACAAAGCTACCAAAAAAAAAAAAACGTAACTCATATATGTAACTCAAAAAAGTGTCTGCAATTTGTACGCCGTCAAAGAAGCCAATGTCGGAAGCGTTGAGATGGTTTGCTCAGTGCTCAGGTGTTGAACGGGCTTTCTAGCTGATGACTGAGTTTTGATATCTAAGGACCACAAATAATGCTCCTAGCTTAGCCTGATGATCAGTAGGCAAAATGTTATCCTTACACCACATTTTATCCTTTTCGTATCTAAACTCCAAAACTTTCAGTCTTTCAAAATGATACCGCGAACTCCGGTCTAGGTAAAGCGCAAAATGACAGCTTCCTCGCAAAGTGAAAATTACAAAAGTTCCAACTTCCGAAGGAATCTCATTAACCTACATCCCTTGCTAAGTCAACTCGAGTC
Organism: Zelleria hepariella; assembly: GCA_949319315.1. Lineage (NCBI taxonomy): Eukaryota > Metazoa > Arthropoda > Insecta > Lepidoptera > Yponomeutidae > Zelleria > Zelleria hepariella. The sequence goes on along the minus strand of OX439380.1, from coordinate 4,670,547 downwards.
TGCGAAGTAATCAGCAGACGCACACGCCACGTGTATGTCTTAAGTCTTAGCGCCCCTTGTAATAACCTCTATTTGAGCCCATTAATAGATGGGTACTAACTACTAAGACGGCGGTAATAGCAGTAAATCCTTTGGGAGAGCTGAAGATATAGGTCGCTTTGTAGTTTCACAATTTTAAAGTCAAACAGCCTCGAACGAAGAAGTGTGATCACGTTTTCATAAACGCCCTTTATTTCTTTATCGCTCATTTTTGTGTGCTGTTACTCTTTCCTGTCGTATTTAGCCTTTTAGAACTCCTGTTTTTGTGGATAAAGTGGCCAGAAATAAGTCTGAACTGAGGCTGAGGTTGTACTACTCATACTAAGCTTGTGTGAATGGAGGTGCCCCTGGGCGTTGTATGGAAATATGAATAAAATAACGTAATAGCTGGGCACAGGCTTTATCTTAGAGCTAAGGTTTTCGGGTTCGAGCGTGCCAAGCCAACCCAACTGCCGATTGGCGATTTTTGCGTGGAGGTTATTATGCCTAAGATGCTCAGACTTGGCCACGATGCCAGGGGACATGATGTGTCCTCGTACTTAGAAAATAATACGTTAATTAAACTTTTCAAGTTGTCCATTGAGGGATGTTTCTCCTCATCTAAACATGTGGCAATACCTCCCGCACCAAATGGAACAGCTGATTAAATATTTTGTTCGAGATTGCAGAGTTGGGTTGATTTCAGTGTTTGCTTAGCGAATTTAAAGTCACCTTGTAGTGGCAAATTCACAAATAATGCAAAAAATATGGGTTGTTTTCTTCATCTTTTCCGATGTCTGGCTGGAAACATCGCACTCGGATTCCTTCAGATCTCCGTCTAAATAGCGCCAATACAGTCCGGTTGGGCTCTCAAGCCGAGCACCTCTCGACCTCGGCTAATGGAGGGAAGCGCAGCCGAGTGCCGCGGAAATAGGCCGCGATTTCCTCGAGCCTGCTAATTTTATTTGCGCCCGAGTGCCCTTCTGTTAGGCCCCTCTTGGCTTGGGACGTTTTGGAGGTTTAGTTGTCTTTGCCAGTTTAACGATAGGTCTAACACTTCTCCAGCGACACCATTTGAATGGAGAAAAGATTTTTATTTTGGAGCATTTTGGAGTGTGTTTTTTTTTAATTTTGTTCAAAATTACCAGTGCAATTAGCCTCACCACATGTGGGCAGATCAAGAGGCTTTTCCACGCAAATACCGAAGTTAATATCGAAAGGACGGACGGATGTCCTTCAATAGTTGACCGGTTTCAGAGGAGAGTTATGTCGCATGGTATAAATTGTTTAGATGAAGACATTTTCCTCAACAGTAGACATAGACGCCCTCTGCCCTGCAGTCGTCATAAACCAAATACAATACGGGTCTAGTTGATCCAGTTCCATGGCGCTTGTCCACCGCACCGAACCGTCCCGTCCGTCGCGCACGTCAGGTGATTTCGCCGCCGTGATGACGGCGCCGAACTAGCTGCGCATCATCATCATCATCAGCATGTTAACACCTACTGCTGAGCAAGGTCTCTTCATGCTCACGCCACCTCTCACGATCCTGTGTCAGACGTATGTGTGTGTGTGTGTGTGTGTGTGTGTGTTTGTGTGTGTGTGTGTGTGTGTGTGTGTGTGTGCGCTTGTGTGTGTGTGTGTGTGTGTGTGTGTGTGTATGTATGTGTTCCAGCACGTCACGTCATCCCATACAAAAATAACCGCCCATAATCTCGACCTTGTCTTTCCTGTGGGCTAGGCTGACTTAGCTGCCAGGATTGGTAATGGTATAGGTGCTAGGAAAGCCTGCTCCATCTAAAAAAAAAAACAATTTCCCAGGCATTTCAGTGTCCGACTGGTCACTTCACCCATATAGTTTGAGTGAAGGTGCTACTGGACGCTGTATAAATCATCTCATTACGTAGATGCAAAAGCCTATTTATAATCTCATTCTTGCTGACGTTGACGTTGACGGTGCGGTGGAAAAGCGCCCCTGTGAATGGTACCGCTACTTCGGCGCCGTCATCACGGACGTGACGTGACGGTGCAGTGGACAAACGCCATACGACAGCAGTTCCACAATAACACATACATTACTCGTGTCCAACTAATTAACTTGTCACACTGTGAGATAATTATTACATTCGCTCTACTACGTTGCGTCATTTGACCAATGCTATAAGAATGTCACTCAAATTAGGAAGACGATACACAACACGGACAGAAAGTCTTTTTGGTTGAGCCGAGGAATCCATAACTACAGACTGATTTACAAAGGGTGGGTTACTAAGTCCAAATTCGACACAGGTCAGTGGTGACCCGAAACTGCAAACTGCGCGACAACGAGCGTTGTGCCGTCTTTGAATTATACAGGGTCAACATCGGGTAACTTGCCTCGAATTTGGAGTCAGTAACTACCCTTGTGTAATATAAGCCTTAATGCTGAACCTCTGTAGAAAGTACATAGTTAAATTCAGCAGTTTCTTTTGCAGTGGCTCAGGCATCTGCAACCATCAGCAAAATAAGACTAGACATTTTGAATAGAATATAATTTACAAAACACAACACACTTAAAATTGTACATAACACAATAATACAATAATAGGTAACCTACACACAGAATTTTAAAACATGAAATGAATTAATTTGGTGATAAACTATTCCAATTTAGGTGGAGGATTTTGTTTGAGCACCAAAACCAATAAAATTTCGGATTCAATCAATCATTCATATTATGCAGTCTCTTTTGAGTGGACCAGCTGTTAGTATATCTTCCTATTTGGTGATATAATCGAGTCTAGTTCAGCTCATAACAAAAATGCTGGCGCTTCGCCAAACCAGCGCAGAGTTGCTTCGAGTTTTCGGGATTTTTTATCGAATCACTGTCTAGTTAAATTAAAACCAAGCATGCTTTTGGAAGTTTATTGTTTAAGTTTATGTCTTTTTGATGCCGAGATCTTATCTTGGTTTATTGAGCTTTTGGCGGAGAAGAGATTTTAAGATTTTAAGTAGTGGGTTTCGGAATTATATTCCTATTGAAGAGACAATAGTGACGTTACGGCTGGCAAACAGTCTTCTTTATTTTTTAATTGTTTTGATAATTATGTGTACTAATAATTTGTATTTCCTTGTTCACAGGTTTGTGCACCAGTGGTCTCAACATGGGTGGTTGCATATGAGCTTCCATAAGCTTAAGCTAAGCCAAGCCAATGGAGGTACATGCGTAAATAAATGAGTGACTATTACGAATAAACAAACAGCTTGGGCGTATTTTATTTAAAAAACCGGACAATAGCCAACTAGCAACATTTCTAGGAATATCTACTATCCTCAAAATACGCGCGTTATCAATTCCCCGTAGAACCATGGATCATGGACACACACGCATGATCCTCCAAGCTCACCTCTGGTGAAATTACGATTAATATTATTTACCGGTTAGCGTAATGTTCCATTTCGTCTAATTAAGGTTGGCGTAATGGATGTGGCCTTAGAGCTACTTAACGCCTACACTCCGTTCCATTTCAATGTCCAAATGAAGTAAACAAACAAAAGCTAATGTCTGGGCACTTATTCTGTAAGGCTTGTTCTGCGATAGGTTCACAGTTGTCACTAGTTGTTCGGACAACCCGATTTTTCGCTTACAACGCTGAACATATAAAAATACGATTGCGTTACAGACTAGAGCCCCTGGAACTGCGAAAAACTATTGCCCAGACTTAAAACGCTTATTAAATAAATAATTTCAAATAGATCGAACGGACGTTTAAGTTTTTGTATAAGGTCCAGTTAGTCAAGAACGAAAGACAATATCGCACCCCCCGGCGAATAAACCCGTAACATCAAAAACGTAATTGTTCAGGAAAAAATAAAAACTGTTTTTTCGTCACAACTCACTAAGTACCTATGGTAGAAAAGTCATTTAGGTATCAATTTACAGGTAGTTTTTTTGCTCACTACATATTGAAACATTATTAATCTATAGATAACACTACGGAAGTTATTAAACAAAATGTATGATACAAATATTAAAATCTTGTTTTATTACTGCAAAGTGATATTACGGTTTTATTCGTTGTAAAATCGAAATCGAACATTTACAGCATCATAGTATTATAGGAATATTCGCTGATATTTTGCATAGATACTCTTTTTGGTAAGAGCACATTATGGCTTTATTCTCGGCATATGTTAAGTAACTGTGTTAGATAATGCCTCAATATCTTTTTATTCTGGTACAAATTTCTAAGAATATGAAATGTAAGAGTACATTACTATTTTTCATATACATTTTAATTCTCCATAAGTGCCCCTTGTAGCCATGACTTGTATAAAATACGTAGGTAAAGGAGTCCAGGAAATTTTGAATACCTACCCAAAGTAGTTAACGATACAAATCGTATTAAAAATCGACAGTATAATGGAAGAAAAACACAATGAAATTAAAAACTTCCAAAAACAAAGGCAAAAAAGTTAGCAAAAAGTGAATTTTTCAACTTTTTATGCCTTTGTTTTTGGAAGTGTTTGAATCATTAAATAACAATTTAATTCGAAACTTCTTCTTCTTCTGGTGCCTCTCCACTATTGGAGGTTGGCAGTCGGCTGTTCATTATATCATTCTGTCCTTAGCTAGACTAAAGAGATCTTATATGGTGACCACTCCTGTTCATTCTTTGATGTTTTTCAGCAAACTCTTTCTTCTTCTGCCGACGCTTTTTCCTTCCTCAATCTTTGCCTATCAGGATAATTGGAGAAGTCTATCGTATCTAATCACATTAATTACTTATCTATTTCTATTGGGTGTTTTAAATGAGTTCTCTTTTGTATGACATATCCTTATCCTTATACTTAAGATATCACTACTTTTTGAAAGCTTCAATTTTCCTATTTATTTGATCTTTACGATCCATTTTTCATATACATTCACAACCGTCGTACATTTCTATAGGCTAGATGTAACATTGAAGCCTCCTGATCTGGATCTGGAGGTTATGATCGCATAGCAAATGGATAGAAGATAAACCTTTATTTGCTTCATAAACAAACGTAGGTAAAAACCAAAGTCAACTTAAACCTTATTAAAACAGAAGAAAAATACAAACTTGGTTACCTTAGAGCCTGTGAGTTTAACCAGTTTGAGTGGCTTCTTCACAGACGATTATCACCGTGTTAGTCTGGCTCCAGTAAAGGTTCTGAATTATGCGCTTATCTCTGCTATCAATTCTAACGTCTTGTAGACGACGCATTAGTACCTATAACCGGGCTTAGCATGATCAAAGGCCTTCTTGTATTCAATCAAGCAAATTAAAAGGTCAGTTTGCAAGTCTCTGGACTTGTGGTCTAGGTAGGTGCAAAGGAGATTTCTCTGGTTCTTAGCCCTGACCTGAAACTGAAATAGCTATCGGCAATACCTATGCTCATTGGACTTCACTCTGATCCTCTCATGAAGAATGAAGAGAAACATACCTGGCTTAACAGACTTATTGTGCGGTATTCGCAGTATTTCTTCATGTCAGTAGAGTGACAAAGGTTGAAATTTAAAATTTTTGTGGTCATATCCCAATGCTGTAAAAGGTTTTGAAAGACCTGGAGAGCGCATAATTATTAGAGTATGTTTTTAATGGGCTTGAATTAATCTGGTCTTAGCGATTTACCAGTTTTGGCTCTTTTTAGAGCCTTAACTAGTTACTTTTGATCAAAGGATTGAAGGACCAGTTTCATAGATCAGTATATTGGCAAACAGCGTTTTCACGCGGATTTTTATACTTCCTGCATACAGAATTAAATGTATGCAGAAACCTTGGTGTTACTTAAGCCTTATGAGATCATGTATACATCGTCTAGTGGCAATTACTTACAAAGGCGTTACTAAGTTCAAGTACCTAGGTTTTACGGTAACTGATCCAAACACCCGAGAAGGCGAGATAGAGATCAGAATTAAAAATGCATTCCGATACTCCGGGGCTCTCCACAAAGTGATCACGTCCAAGCACCTAACAAGTAGAACGAAAATACGCATTTATAAGAACCGTCTTTATGTACGGATGTGAAACTTAGACACTGACGCAAAAAGAAATGATCAAACTCCTGGTCGCGGAAAGGAAAAATCCTGTGAAAAATATTTGGACCCACCAAAGGAGAAGACGGCACCTTTAGGATCCGGTAAAATGCCGGACATGGCTGAGCCCAACATAATCGGAGAGACTCCGCTGGCTTGGTCACGTATAAAGAATGGGAGAGGATCGGGCAGCTAAAACAGCATACGAACCAGAACTACCAGTTGGACGTCCCAAGTATCGGTGTATTGACGAAGTCTCAAAGGACTTGCGCGAACTCCAAGTGGAAGATTAGAAAGAAGTGATGCAGGACGGAGAGAGATGGCGTCTTTTGGTTGCGGAGGCCAAGATCCACTTCGAGTCGCTGAGCCAGCGTAGTAAGTAAGTGGCAACTTCACTCACACCACATGGGTGCAGTGACCACTTGCTGCAGGGACTGGGAAATCAGTCAATGAATTCCGGTTTTATCCTTTACGCAACCCAGCCATCTCCTTTATCTCCAAATTCCATATCATGGTTGTTTCATTCTTTATAGAACTTCGAGCCCACCACTCGTATTTTACACAAGTTTTTTTTTCTTTTACAATATTGTCCGGTTGTGAGAGTTTGTCTAGCCGTTTTCTCTCCATAAAGTTTACTACATCATACGAGACATAAACTTAAGACATCTTCGTCTATCTATAGCTGTTTCTTGTTCTTTATCCTCGCAAAATCGTCCTTTCATAGTGACTACCACATCGATGACATATTGTTAGATTTATTATTACATCATTACTGGAATAAATATATAACAACGAAATTCTTTATAGAACTTCGAGCCCACCACTCGTATGTTACACAAGTTTTTTTTTTCTTGTACAATATTGTCCGGTTGTGAGAGTTTGTGTAGCCGTTTTCTCTCCATGATGTTTACTACATCATAGGAGACATAAACTTAAGAAATCTTCGTCTATCTATAGCTGTTTCTTGTTCTTTATTCCTCGCAAAATCGTCCTTTCATAGTGACTACCACATCGATGACATATTGTTAGATTTATTATTACATCATTACTGGAATAAATATATAACAACAAAAAGCTAAACGGTTTTACAGATATAGCAAAACCGGTTCCTATTTTGTAAACATGCATTACAGTCATGGTGATCAAAATATTTCACGAGAATAAAGCCGTAAAGGCTTTTGTAATTTCTGCATACAATAAATGTATCAGTAAGGGATGACTGCGGTTTTATTCTTCGTTCAAATTGTTGAGTATGGTCAGACGAATAAAGCCATATTTTTAAATATCTCCTTAAATATGGTATTTCAGGGTCTGAAAAAAATTACACTTATGTATTCGGCATCGGAGATGACGTTTCTGCAATAACAATAAAAAAGCCGTAATAGCACTTTACGGGTTTATTCTGCGGGGGGTGCGATATCGTCTTCGATACTGCATGAAATGCTGCCTATCCGGGACAGACGCGCGATAGACCGAGATCTTTTCCTAGCCTAGTTCAATAGAAGATCGATAAAACGTTTACGAACTTTATATGGAAGGTACTCTCATCCACCTTTCTCAGAAATTTGTAGTTTCCTATCAAATCCACCCAGATTTGATAGGAAAATTAATCTTTGAACTTTGACTTGAAACGGACTGCACCTCATAACTCCTGAAAATATTATAGCGTTATATTGGACAAAGAATAACCGCATCTGCGGGCGGAAGGCGTAGTTCATTAATAGATTAACACACGTGGTTATAGCTGCTGTAATACAAAAAGCTACCAGTGTTGTTAACTGGTATAAAAAAAATCCTGAGCATTGTTTATGACTCTACGACGTGTACCCCTTTCGGAATAATTTGGGAAGAGCCCTTTATATTTCTTTTATAGTTAACCCACTTGTTACTGAAACTATCAAACACATAGGATTCAAATGATTTTTCTTTATGTTTACAAGAAAGCATTATAAAGCACCCCTTTCGGAACGAGTTGGGAAGAGCCCTTTATTTTCCTTTTACAGTCAACCACAGTAACGTGCATACAAAGTAAATGCTACTCAAAAGTCTAGACTCAATAAAAACTAACCTAGGGCTTACGACACAAGTGCCTATTAACTTTCGCTAAGAGAAAGTGTATTTTTTGCACTCGAGTTGAGGATCCTTCAACCGTTACTATTTGCTGACGGATGGTTAAGTTTGTGCCATGTACAGTCAGCGACACGCTAGGATACCTCATGGTGGCTCTTATCGCGCGCGGCATAAGGGCGTCAATCGAACAAAAAGGGGTATCCTTCTGTCGCTGAGTGTACTCTCGGCCTCTTGTCTTGTCGCGCGTGTAAGGGCGAGTTTCGAATAAAATGTTGTTTCTTTCTGTATTTGGACGACTCTACCTAGCACATAGTAATATGTGGTAATCATTTACGCATGGCCAATCGGAGAGTAGCAAGGCTGTTTTGGAAAACAACAACAGTGTTGGGGCCAAAGTTGGCGCCATACCTTGGTAACTAAATTGGGTCTTATTCCTCTTTTATCCTTGATCGAAGCTCTTGTTACAGCAAGTCATGTATACATTGAGTAACTCTCCATTCAAGAATGTAGAGTAGCAAGCGAAAATTATGAAATTATTTCTGCCCTGCTATAAAAGTTATTGAGTTACCTACTGCTCCATGCCTTCATCTTTTACATTGTAGAACTCTACCTCGATCTCAGCTGATTTACGTACAACGAAGCTGTTCACACACAAAGACGTCGGCGGCGGCTGCGGGGGAGGCGCGGGGGAAGGGCCCGCGAGGCAGGCGGCGCCGCGGGACAGCACACTACCTTTCGAATCTATTGTCGCGAACGCACCTGTTTTTTACTGTACCTAGACCTTATTATACCATCTTACAAATTACAGTCCACTTTCCTTCAACATTACCTGGCCTATCTAGAAGCCAAGCAAACATTGAGTACTCTGACTATACCCTACAGTCTTTAGCCAAAAGTTAAAAATCTACTAGGGCCTTTACGTCTACGTAATGAGATGTTTTATACAGCGTCCAGTGGCACCTTCATTCACACTAGATGGGTGAATATACCGTGCTCCCACCAGTAGGAGTACGAGGAATAGTATATCCTTGTGCTCCTACTAGTAGGAGGATTCAGTAGGAGCATAAGGAAACGGTGGAAATGACCACTCGGACGCTGCAATTCCTGGGGTTTACAATTTTAGATGGGGTAGTTTTTCCCAGCACCGATACCATCCTGTCAGCTAAGTCCTCAAGAAAGACAATGGCAGTACGTGCGGAGCCAACTAAGCCGCGGGTTTTCTCAAGATGTTTTTCTTCACAGTTAGCGTTTTGAATAAGCACAGGCTAAATATATACAACAAAACAAAGAATTCTGTCGGTTTGGTCCAAACGAACTGTTATAAACCACCTAACTATAAAACTTGAGCTTACATAGCATTTTAAATTCCTTTTATAATACATTTTTCTGGACATGTGAGTCAGTCAACCCATAGCCGTGTATCTGTCAACTAGTCTTCGTGAAATAAAAACTGTGTGTGTATTAAAGAGTTTCTTTTAAAAAGACCTGCGGCAAGGACCCCATAACAGTGGTGTCAGAAGTGGTATGCCAGAAGGACAATCTTACTTCACGTGAGATCTGGCATCCAAAAGAACTCGTGGTCCCTGCTGCATCAAGAAAGGTTTTTTTAAAGTGAAAATTCAGTGCCGTGTTGCCCGACGTTAAGCCTCCGCCCTTGTGCGTAGCCCGCAGCATCATCGGTCCAGTTGGTCGACAATAAGTCTCTGCTCTTGAGCATGAGCCTGCGCTAACATAACACCACAACACCCTGGTCGACGATCAGTCTCCGTGTTCTACGCGAGCCCGCATCAGAAGAAAAGACAAGACTCTACCATCACCTACCACCGGTTCATCGGGTTGACTCACCTTTCATCTCTTCATACAACTTTTCATACAACTCTTCTACAAACTCATCAGCACCAGCTTCAAAAACTGCGCAACGTGACTTCGCGAGGTTTTTTCCGTAGAAATACGACGCTCCGGTGTCGCCGGACACTCGACGCTACCTACTTTACCTGCAACTGCGTCATCGCTACAACGTGACTGCCTACTGCATTTTTGGTACTGCGTGTCACTTGCCACATCCCTGGATTTGATGTTCCTGGTCGCTGTTCTCCTGTGAGTTGTTTCGTTTCACTTTTAACTTTACTGTGTCCTACAGTTTCGTGAACTTACCGTGTTTGTCCGTCATTTTCGTGCAATTTTTATATTTTACGGCGAACATTTTACATTAATACTTACCTTTTACAAATATTATTTTTACACGTTTTACATACTTTTACAAATTGTTTTTATCTTATCATTTTTGTGTCATATACCCTGTTGTTTTGAGTTTTAAATTTCATTCATGGTTAAACCTAAAGCTAAAAAGGAGGAGGTTCCCGAAGAGACAACCTCCGAAGCTGAAACTTCGGAAAACTCTTTTTCTAGTGTGAAGGAATCACAGTCAGAAGTGCGGGCCCCTAAAGAGAAAATGGCCACTGTCACGCTTTCCGTACTAATAAAGTTTATCCGTCCTTATAATGGGGATCGGGAAAGTCTCCCCGCCTTTTTGACCAATTGCGAGAACGCAATTAGTCTCGCTACTCCCGAACAACAGGATGTATTTATAAAATACATAATCTCGCAGCTTGAAGGCAAGGCGCAACTTGCATGTTGTCTGAAACAATTTGAAAGCTGGAACGACCTGAAGGCTTTTTTGAAAACAACTTTCGGTGAAAAAAAGCATTCAACGCACCTACTTGTAGACTTACAAAATTGCAAGCAAAAAGCTGACGAGAGTGTAACGCAATATTCTTTGCGAATAGAGTCGTGTTTAACAAGACTCCTATCTGACATCCATTATAGCTGTGTTGATAAAAAAGAGCTCGTAGGTAGGCTTGCCGCGATGGAAGATTTGGCCCTTAACACCTTTATGTTAGGGATGAATAACAAATTCTCGCATATAGTCAGATGCCGTAACCCCAAAACTCTGTCTGACGCAATCACACATGCAATTGAAGAAGAGAAGATCTTCAATCTTTCTCGGATGTCTCAACGAGCATCTTTACAATGCTCTTTCTGCCATCAAAACGGTCATGCCGTTTCCGATTGCTTTAAAAAGAAAAGGCAATCTAATGAAGGTCATCGCATTCACGCGATCAATTCCCCTCCATCTCAAAATAGGCCTTCTACCTCTAAATTTGATAAAAACAAAAGTTGTGCCTATTGCAAAAAGGTTGGGCACCTTATCACTGAGTGTTTTAAATTAAAACGCAAGAACGGTCAGGAGAATGAGTCATCGCCGTCTCCTAAGGCCAGTGTTCACACTATTATTCCACACTCAGAGGAAACTGATTTAAACTAAAATCGGTTCCGGTTCCGTGTCTGCCGGGGCCTTCTCCCATTGTAAAAGACACATTTTCTAACGTATCTGCGCCTTTACTCCCTGAGTTTCTGCCCAAGGCCAGTTTTGCTAACCCATCACCCAAAAAGGAATTTATTCCTAGGGCTAGCTCAAAAAAAACTAAGGCTAAGTCTTTACTCGCTACAGAGTTTCTTCCTAAGACTAGCTCTACTACTACGCCTTTACTCAAACATGAGTTTCTTTCCAAGGCTAGTTCTAAAACTCTCAATGAGTCAACAAATCTCACCCCTCAAGGCAACTTGAGTTTTTCGGGGCCTTCCCCTAGAGATTCTACATGTGAAGAAAGCACAGTTTACACTGTTCTTAATCTCAACCCTAAGGTTTCGCTTCCTCACGTGTTTTTACAGACGAGCTGTTCACAAAAACCTCTGTGTTTTTTAATTGACTCGGGTGCTTCAATTTCGATAGTGAAATTCTCAAGTTTACAAAAGCATCCTGGTTTGGGACCTCAAACTATTAAAATCAAAGGTCTTAACGAAGATGATTCTCATGTAGAGTCTCTCGGGTCCCTTAACCTTGACTTATCCTACCGACTTTCTGAACAAAGTGTAGTAGCGCTGAACTTCAATGTCCACGCGATTAGCGACTCTGTGCGCTTGCCATTCGATGGTATTCTCGGTAGTGATTTTCTTGACAACTTTAAAATGGATATTAAATACTCGACTAAGACGTTGCAAATGCAAAAGTCTTCCATTCCATTTTCGCTGAGCAATCCATGCTTTGTTATACCTGCACGATCTGAAGCAGTTATCGAATGTCTTGTGTCTAATGACATTTCGGAATTGGAATCGTTGCGCGAGGCGCTGATTCTCGACCATACGTTTTGCGAAGGTGTATACCTAGCGAATTGTATCGTCAAAGTTAAGCCGAACTATAGAGTTAATGTCTCTATTCTGAACACATTGGAAAAACCAATTGAAGTCATAGACTACTCAGTTCGACTTACTCCTATGGATTTACCAGTCGACGACTCTTCTCAGAGTTCCTCTCAGAATGTCTTCTCTACTTCTCATGAAGTTACCTCAGATAGAAAACAACGCGTTCTCGACCAAATTCGTCACGACCATTTAAATCCTGAAGAAAAAAGAGTTCTTCTAGACTGTTGTACTCAGTACACAGACATTTTCTACCTAGAAGGCGATCCACTGACGTGCACAAATGCAATTCAGCATTCCATCAATACAGGTGACGCCCCTACGATACACGTGAAGTCTTATCGTTTTCCCGAGGTTCATAAGCAGGAGGTTGAAAACCAGATGCAGAAGATGCTTAGCCAAAACATCATCAGGCCTTCAATTTCACCTTGGAGTGCACCAGTTTGGGTGGTTCCTAAAAAGATGGACGCCTCTGGCAAACAAAAATGGCGCGTTGTCATTGACTATCGTCGTCTCAATGACGTCACAGTTAATGAGGTTTACCCCATCCCTTTAATTACAGACATTCTCGACCAGTTGGGTCATTCCAAGTATTTTTCTACCCTCGACCTTGTGTCAGGTTTCCATCAGATTTGTCTCAACCCAGCTGATTCAGCTAAAACAGGATTTACTGTCACAAATTCCAATGGCACCTCAGGCCACTACGAATTTGTCAGGATGCCATTCGGATTGAAGAATGCTCCTTCCACCTTTCAAAGGTTAATGAATACCGTTTTATCCGGTTTACAGGGTTTACATTGTTATGTCTATCTCGACGATTGTATTGTCTATTCCCACGACCTTGATTCTCACATCCAAAAACTGAAACTCGTTTTTGACAAATTCCGGGAGTTTAACTTAAAAATGCAACCTGACAAATGTGAGTTCCTCAGACATGAAGTCTCATATCTAGGTCACATAATTACCGATAAAGGTGTATCTCCTAATCCCGACAAAATCAAGGCCATTTCAGAATTCCCTGTTCCCAAGAATGCCAAAGACATAAAGTCTTTTCTTGGCTTAACTGGCTATTATCGACGTTTTATAGAGAACTTCTCTAAAATCACAAAGCCATTAACAAGCCTATTGAAAAAGGACATTCCTTTCTTATGGTCCAAAGAACAAGAATTTGCGTTCAATTTTCTCAAGGATAAATTGATTACGGCTCCCATACTACAATATCCAAATTTTGCCCAAATTTTTGTAGTTACGGCAGATAGCTCAAATTTCGCTGTTGGAGCTATCCTTTCTCAAGGAGAGATCGGCAAGGATAAGCCCATCGCCTATGCGTCAAGGACTTTGAACAAAGCCGAAGGAAACTACTCTACTACAGAGAAAGAACTTCTAGCTATTCTTTTCGGAGTTAACACCTTCCGACCTTATCTATATGGATTTAGGTTCAAAATTGTAACTGATCACCGTCCCTTAGTCTGGCTATTTAATGCTAAAGATCCTGGAGGCCGTCTCCTTCGTTGGCGTTTAAAATTAGAGGAGTACGATTACGAAATCGTTTATAAACCAGGCAGAGTAAATGCTAATGCAGATGCTCTTTCCCGTAACCCTGTCAACGCCATAACGCATTCAAAAATGAACAAATGTTCTTATAAACTGTACTTCAAAAAACAGTTGACCAAGTCCGTGTCTAATGACACTCAAATTGAAGAACACCTTGAACCATTACATTTGACCAAACATAAATTAGTCGCTTGCCCGACTTCTCTAGATTTTGACTACTCTATGCCAAGTTGCGAACAGATATTGTCCACAGTAGACAAATCTGCTGACTTGCTATCAGCCGAACGCGAGCCCGAGAGTGTACTGGCCGCTCATTCTGCTAATAAAAAGTTCTACTTTTTATTCACTAAAGTGCATCACTATGATGAAACTTCATATAGTGTCATTTATGACCTTTTAATGAAATTACGTGATGTTGTTATTGCTGAAGATCAAAGTGACTTAGCAATTTCAGATTTCTCAGAACCTTTTACAAAATTGAATTATACAAAGATTTACAACATCATCTCTTTCGTGTTTCATGGCACTAATATCAAAATTCATATTTACAAAAATCAAATCATTTACCCTTCACCTGCCGAGGTTCCCCGCATTTTGAAGGAAAATCACGGTACCACTATTGCTGGTCACCCAGGCATTCAGAGAATGTTTAACAGAATCAGGTCCACTTACTATTGGAAAGGCATGCGCTCCGACATTGAGCAATTTGTAAAAGACTGCAGCCTTTGTAAAATTAATAAACCTTTACGAAAATGTAACAAGGCTCCCATGATTATTACTTCTTCTAGTACCAAGCCTTTTGAACGATTAGCCTTGGATATCGTTGGTCCTTTGCCTGAGGCCGGACCACAAAAGTTCCGTTTTATCTTGACACTTCAAGATGATTTGACAAAATTCTCATGCGCTTACCCTATGAGTGGGTCTACTACAGATGAAGTTGCACGTAATCTCATTCACTTTTTCTCCCTCTTTGGTTTTGCCAAAATGATTCTGACCGATCAAGGTACATGTTTTACTTCTGGGTTGTTTAAGCAACTTACACAAATTCTTAAGATCAAGTCCCTTTATTCGACTCCGTATCATCCCCAAACCAATGGCGCGCTAGAACGCAGCCACGCTACTCTAAAAGAGTACTTAAAATCGTTTGTGAACGAAAATCACGACGACTGGCATTGTTATTTAGCTACTGCTATATTATCCTATAATACTACTCCTCACTGCACAACGCAGTTCACTCCTTTCGAGTTACTTTACGGTTACCAACCGTCTATCCCCAGTAGTGTCTATGACTCTGATAACGGTACTACTTATCACGAGTACATAAGAGCCCTACAGTATAGAATGAAATACAGTAGACAACGGGCCCTCGAAAACATTCAGAGAAGCAAAGAATCCTCCAAGAACTATTACGACACTAGTACTAAAGACATTACTTATAAAACTGGCGATTTTGTATATCTTAAACAGCATCACAGGCTTCGGAAAGCCTTGTCTCCTATCTGGAAAGGACCCTTTAAAATCTTAAAGGTCCACGACAAGAAAAATGTCACCATTTGCGTAAATCGCAAACACGTGAAATATCACGTTAATGAATTGAAACCTGCTTGAAAGTTTTGTTTGTCATTTGTTTCAGGTTTCTCCATTTTTAAGGTTCTACATCAGAACCCGTAGTCCAAGAAATTGATTTTATCTTGCAAATACCTTTAATTAAACTTTTGAAATTTTATGTTTACAAAATGATAGCTCTACCTACCCCTCATGATACAAGCTTTCAGACTTATGCTCTTATTTACCCCACTAAACCATATATGGCTATAACGGATGATAGGTTGAGTTACTCTCTACTTGATAATGTCAATGAATGCAAAACTGTTAATTATGATCATCTAATATGTCCCTCTGTCTCTGTTTTATCAACTATTAAAAGTCCGTCATGCGAGACTAAACTGTTAACTGAAGTTACCTTGTCACTTCCTGAAATATGCAACTCTAAGTTACTTTATGGTAATATTAACTTGTGGCAAAAGCTTCATGATGGAAAATGGATTTATGTTCAGTCTAAACCTAATAAACTTACAGTTAAATGTCAAAATAGAATGAATGATTATACATTGTCGGGTACAGGAATAATATCTCTTAAAAATGACTGTATAGCATACTTTCAGACTTTGCAGCTTTCACCTACTCATGTTTACACATCAACCATTCCTGAACAACTATCTATTGATTTTGATATAACTGAAGATGAATGCTGTAATCGTAAAATTATTAATAACACTATTGATAAGTTAGTTCCTATACACTTGTCTCATATTAATTTAGAATCTTTAAATGTGGTATCTCATAAATTGGATTATTTGGAAAATCAGATTAACCAGGCACAAAGCCAATCTCATCTTGTTAAATATGGATCTTATTATTCAACAGCTACTTACATTATTTTTGCTGTTATTTTCGGGTATATCACTTATAAGACTTATAAAAAATGTAATTCTTCCTGTTGCATTCAGATTTTTAACCAGTGTTATAATAAAAAGTTAAAAAAGAATCAAAATAAAATTAACAATTCAACTGAATTAGCTGACTTCACTTATGATGAAGAATGCGACAAGAAGTCTGTCAAGAGCCTTCCAGAAGTTCTGCCAACTGATAAGAAAATAACGTTTCAGAGGACATCCTCTAGGAATCTTAGTAATTTTTAAGTTTTGTGTTTTTGGGTTTTTATTATGCTAAGTTTTCTTATTTTTATATATTTACAGTGTAGCAGTTACCACACAGCCATCCCTTACTTTGCATTATATACTGTCTTCAGTTCTACCCTTCGTTTATCTTAAAGATAACCTTCGTCTTGTTGGGGGAGCTGTTATAAACCACCTAACTATAAAACTTGAGCTTACATAGCATTTTAAATTCCTTTTATAATACATTTTTCTGGACATGTGAGTCAGTCAACCCATAGCCGTGTATCTGTCAACTAGTCTTCGTGAAATAAAAACTGTGTGTGTATTAAAGAGTTTCTTTTAAAAAGACCTGCGGCAAGGACCCCATAACAGAACGGAGCTTTGGGCGTTAAAATATGATAAAATCGATACGACCACGGATAGAGTTCCGAATTGACCTAGTTTTCGGGTGTTCCGCTAAAGCGATTAAACGGTACCGCGAAATTATGTTATTGAGATTCTATCAGGGCAGCAGGTAACTTACGTGCTACGTGAGTGTGGTGAGTTCCTGAAGTCACGTTAAGTCGCGAAAGTTTAGTTTATCGGCATCCGCTATTTCAGAGCTGAACTCAACCAGCAAGCTTAGCATAAGAATGGGTTAGACCGTATCTATGGGTTATCGGGACGTACACACGACAGCACGACGACCCTTACACGCTAGCATTCTACTCGGTTACATTACGGGTGACTTTACAACAAAAGTGTACAGTCTGACGTGCTGTCGTTGGTACAGTCGGCCACACGCTAGGATAGCCCTTTTTATTCGTTTGACGCCCTTATGCCGCGCGAGGTAAGAGCTGCCATGGGGTATCTTTGTCTGTGGCCGACCGTACCAGGACGTACGGGAAGGTGATCTCGGGAAGTACCAGGAGATGAAGGAACTGGCCTGTGACCGGAGTGCATGGAGAGTGCTGCACTGACAAGAGTCTAACTCTTTATAATGATGATGACGTGTGGTGCTGATTTGGATGATTAGCTTCACCATTTGGCCCAAAGATCACGTATAAATCTCCGGTTTCCGTCATTACATTCACCTACAATGCGACTCGCTGGTGCAATTGCATCCACACCAATACACTGCCAAGTCTTTCACGGGTGAATAGCGGAGTTGAACACTTTTAGCAATGCCTGACGTCATTTACTGACGCAGTTTATGGCACAAAATCAATGTACACACGACAGCACGTCAGAGTGTACACTTTTGTTCTAAAGTCGCCCGTAACGTAACCGAGTAGAGTGCTAGCGTGTAAGGGTCGCCGAGCTGTCGTTTGTACAAAATCAATTATCAGAAGCGCTCACAGCCTAGTTAGTTGGACTAGCCATTCAGTTCTTATTGATTGGCAAAGTTAAGCAACATCGGGCGCGGTCAGTCCATGGATGGGTGACCGCTAGTCGAAATTATATCTGAGCGCTTCAGTGCCTCGGAAGCCACGTTAAACCTTTGGTCCCGGTTGTTGTTGATTAATAACAATCGTTAAAAATCGTTTGGGCGGCCTAAAAACTCTGACACCAGGGCTGCCTACTACTTCATACGATTACCTACCTAAACGGTATAATATATTCCTTCATAATCAGTTTAAACTTTTAAAGTCATAGGCCCGGTTTCTGAATTGAGAATTTTACTAAGCAAATACTAAACTATCGCTCTGTCACTCTCTATTGTGAGAAATATGCAGAGATAGGACGATACTTACCCATTTGCTTAGCGAAATTCTCAACTCAGAAACCGGGCCTTAAGTAGCCTGTTATTTCCAATTTCCAGTTCGGCCTAGCACACAGGAAAGACAAGTCAATACGTGTGGAGCCAACTAAGTCGCGGGTTTCCCCACGATGTTTTCCCTCAAAGTTAGCGAGTGGTTTTGATACTGCTAATTCACAAATTTAAGTAATTTTTAAAAGAAATAAAGTTATGGGTACATGCCTGCGCCGGGAATCGAACCTGAGGCAGCACAGCACCGCTCTGACTCACCGCCATTCGAGATAAGAGCTAAGGTCTAATTCTTTATTCAGGATAGTAAACTGACAGATGCTAACTGTCACTTTGCAAAATAATGTTGCCATATTTATTGTAATAGTGATGCATTCCAGCCGTTGAGCGATTCAGCTCGGTAAAAAAAAAAGCGAAATACGAAATTCCGCATGGTAGCCCGTGCGACGGAAAAAAAACGTTCGGAACGCAATATTTCCATTTAAAAACACAATTTTTAACGCATTTAACACTCCTCAAAAAACTGGACCAAAACACACTTTCTCATTACTAATTAATGCATTTTTAGTTTATTTCATATAATAAGCTTTTATACAGTTATCATCAATCGGCCTATAAATCGATTATATCGATTACGCAATTCGATTCATGTCAAACTTTTTGTCACAACACTATTTAATTTTCACCAGAGACTGGTCACACCGTAAACGTCAGGGTACTATCCTGAATGAAAAATTAGACTTTAGGTAAACTGCTAATATTGTAGCCGCAGACTGACTGACGCGTGTGGCCCGTCTGCTCTAATTATACAGTTCTATGAAACACGGATGAATGCCAAGGACCGAGTCGATAAAAACGTTCAAAGGCTTAAGTCTGTAACGAAATGGCGTGTCGATGGCGTCCCAGTAGATGAACAAAGCCGGGGTTCTTCGTGATTGAAGCCGTCAACTGGGAGCCCATTTTCGCACCATTGCTTTATAGACTTATGCCCCAGGTTAACGATGACATGTCTGGCCATTTCACCTTTTTAATTAATAGGCCAGTATTAGTGGGTGTAGGGTTGCCATTAGCATTTGAATTATATGACAAAAAGAAAAAAAATGTAGAGCCGAGTGGAACTAATCAAATTGTGACTTGGCTTGCAACTTTTCACGTATGGGTCGGATTAGCCATTTAAAGTTAGCTACTTAATCACACCTCCCTTCATGGCACCTCCAATCAAACAAGATGGGTGAAAATGCCACTCAAACGCTTATTATGTTCAGGGCCCTTAGCCTGTAACACAATGGTGCCAAAATGGGCTGTCAGGTGACGACTTCAATTACGATTTGCTAACGCTGTCTGTCCTTTTAATGTTTTTGTAGTACAGCAAATAATATATTGATTCTAATTATAGAGGATTAGTTCTCTGGTTGTAGGAGAAAAACGAGGAGAGCCCGGTTTTGTCCTTCTGCCGGGACGCCATTGACCCGCCATTGCGTTACAGGCTAAGGGCCCAGTTCAGTTTATTTTGATAAAAAAAAAAACCGGTCAGTTGCTACTCCTCAATACCGATTTATTTGCGTGAAAATATTGAAAAAAATAATTGAAAAAAAATTATTTTTATTATTATTTATTTAATTTTTAATTCGAGTCCACGGAATGACAGTTGCTAGTATGCCATTGACAGATAAAGCCTTTGTAGCAACTGTCATTCCGTGGACTCGAATAAAAAATTAGAGTTTAGGTTCCATTTCCGGTCGTGAAAGTTATGGATGGTATGGTAACCCTACGTCGGTCACCACGTTTACTTTAGACACGCGACTAAACGTCAGAAAGTAGGTTGTCGAGTGTATTTCTAGTGCCTTCAAAGGGATTCTTAAATTGTTCAGGCTTTGTCGAACCCAGTTGGGTACTTTAAGTAGCATGCCCGCTCTTATCGTGATGGACATAAGTTACAGAATGGAACATAAAGATATTTAATCAGATATGGACTTCATTTCTGAAGAAGCTTGTTGTAGGGTAGAGAGTTGTTAGATGCAATTTAAGCTCCCTAATTGAAGTAGGTAGAGCGCAAGTTTTCAAACCACATGAAGTTCCTTTTAATTTTGTGAATACTCTCCCTCACTATTTTGATCTACATAGAGCTATAGGGATAGCTATAGCTATAGAGATATAGGTGTACAATACGTGCCATGAAAGAAGATAATTGAGACACCACGTGGCTTGACATGCGCAGTGACGATTTATAGGTCTCTTTAGTTAGCGGCATGAAGTCTGAGGAGCGGGAGATCTGAACCTCGATATGGCCGGTAAATCAATCAACTATGGAATAGGCTACCTTCTTAATTTTAATATTTTTTTCTAAAATCGGAAAAAATACCACTAAGCTACACTGCAAGGGTCGAAGCAAGGACACAACACCGTTCCTGAGCAGTAAAGAACGAGTCGAAATACGATTTTAATACCTACCCAATTCGGAAGGCAAAGTTTTTTGTTCGAAAGTCCGTTATTGGCTTAATCTTATCTTTAGACAATATTGAGAAACTCATTTAAATATTTTTTATTTTGGTCCAGTAGTTTTGTTTTTATGCGCTAAAATGTTTTGTTCCTATGACCGCCAACAGTATGCAGACCGTCGCGTGACGTCATAAAACCGTATCTTTGAAACGTTGTAAAATCCAAACTACTGAACCAAAATAAAAAATATTGAAATTAGTTTCTCAATATTGTCTAAAGATAAGATTAAGCCAATAACGGACTTTCGAACAAAAAACTTTGCCTTCCGAATTACTTGTAACCGGAGAATCTCCGGAGAAATTAATGACAATCTCCCGAGGTGCGGCAAATGACTCGCCCGGCTCTCTCCTGTCTGTGATGAAAATATTCACCGGCCGTTAGCGTTTGAATTACTAAGGTGGATCTTGGACTGAGGGGGGAAGGGACTCTCTTCCGAGAAATAAAAGTTTGAAAAACTATGATTTACTGAGCCGAAGACCGAGCCGAGGTCCGAAGACGACACCAAGAACAGGGCGAAGTGGAGAGAGAAAATTAGGAAGCCTGACCCCACCACCATGTGGGACTAAAGCTTGGAAGAGAGGGAGAGATGATTTACACAGCAAATAGTAATAGGGCCCCATGTCTGTAATTTGTGTTGTTTTTCGAGAAGACGAAAGTATTTAAAAGGCTGTTTTCATGGTGTGCAAGTAGCACTTTGTATTCTGTATTACTATCACTTTACCCGTTGACACTGTCATTGCTCTCGACATCGACCTTCAAGTACTTATAATACCATAAAAGCCAAAGTCACTACTCATACGCTGCTTGGGACATGTTTAGAATTTAGATAGAGTCGGCTTGCCCAGCACCTATACAATACAAACCTCTCAATTTAGTCGGCGTGTCTCTGTCGTACTCGTCTTTGCCGTACAAATTCATAACATAACTTTAAAATTGCCTAACTAGTCATGTCACCCGAACATTCTCTCAATCACCGGAAATCGACCCTGGGACCTCGCGCTTGTGGGACAAACTACCCACTTTCATCTTCTTCTTATGGTGCCTCTCCGACTCAGCGAAGGTTGACGGTCAGCTCTGCATATCTCTCTTTGTTTCTCGCGAGGCGAAATAGTTGGGCAGCACTCGCGATCCCAGTCCACTCCCAAGGTTTCTTAACCAGGATTTTCCCCTTCGGCCGACGCGTCTCTTGCCCGCGACTTTTCCCATCATTATAAGTTGCAGGAGGCTGTATCTCCCGTGTCCCACCACCCATCATAGACGTCGCTAACTGACACTTCCCGAAGAGAACACCCCAAGTTTCGTGCCTCACCATGCGGTGGCCGAAAATTCGTGGAACCGGGTCAATAGGCGCTTAGGCTCGCCGCTGAGTTATGGCCGCATCGCGCCAAAACGTTTTTCCAATGGGACACGAGGTCTGCGCCCCAACTGCTCCTGAGAGCTCTTATCGGTTTGACTTAAGTGCTATAATTAAACTGCCTGTTTTACTAGGACCCGTAAGAAACTGCTACAGATTCACATTGGTATAACCCGTGTCATTAAAGAAAACATTTAGAACGGAGTTAAAAACCTAGCGTTGTCTCGCTTTGACTGTATTAATTAGAGCGAGAGGGCGAGTGTTTTGAAGTTCATCCTAAATGTTTTCTTTAATGACACGGTTTATACTACATAAGTTTGAAAATCAACTAGTCATAGGTACACTGGTAATGCCCGCTCCGGGATTTCTCGGGTGTCCAAAATTCTACCCACTGCTGGGCTAACACAGCTCAGTGAGAGAAGGTGCCACTGGACGCTGCATAAATAATATTTTTATTTTTTATTTTTTATTTTATTTTATTTAAAAACTTACTTATTACGTAGATGCAACTAAAGGCATTTATGGCACTGATATACAGCTAGAGACTTGTCTAAAACTCTCATTAAAAAAACACATCGGTCAAACTAGCAATACCTTTCAGAAAACTACTAAAAAACCCAATTTTCAGCATTCCAACTTTTAAATGTTGTTTCAGCGGCGGCGTAGAATGTTTAAATTACGAGCGCACAAACTCCCGCGAGACGCAGAAATGTAGGCAAAGAGCCGCATTGGTCTGGTCTGGGCGCATTCCGCACGCTTCTAAATTCCGCAAAAAACACCTCTAACCCACAACTCCAAGATACTGAAATGATACACGTGTATCAACTGAATCGTGTTAATCCGACAGTCTACAAAGGATTTCTAACCTACCTGCTTGACTCATCAAGGTGTAAAATTTGTGCTAGGTCTGATCAACAACTCAAGCAAGGCAAAGCCTGAGTGCGATTTGTTTACGACAGGGAAGGGAAAAATGGTTGAAGAATGTAAAGAGAATGCTTGAAAGGAATGAATGTGCTTTTAATTTTTATTATAAGGTTAGTTTCATACTTTTGTAAACTCTAGTTACTTTTAAGTTTAATAACGTCTCGGTTATTTGTTAGCTGTAAGTTATAAATGTAATTGTTAATAAAAAAAGGTTACGAAAACGATAAAGACAGACAGATCTGATCTCTGTCCCTCTACCTCTCTTTCCTTCAATTAACTTGGTTATAAATCTGTCGTGCGTGGCGTAGCAAGTGGCCCAATATGGCCGTATGTTTTCTTCTGCATTCAATCGTCCTCAGTATCGTTCTACTCTCCTTCACTCTTTCCGGGACTTGCTCATTTGACACCCTTTCCTAATATTTAAGAACAGTTCATAACATGCAGAATGCACCACATAATACAGTCTACCAAATCCGCAATTGACGTCCACGGAAGTCTGAAACATGGCGGAAAGCCAGCCAAGATCTTTAAAAACTGACTCTAAATTTTGCTTTGAAGTAACAAATTCCGATATTAGTATGACACCACCATCAGATGCTAGCTTAGTGGACTGTTTAAGGTCCATACCTTCAACAGTCCACTGGTGCCTTGGCCAACAGCTGCCGTATTCTAACAACAACTTACGAGTAGGTACATAGGCAAATCTTGGACTTTATCCACTGAGTGGAAAGAGCCCTCAACGGCTGGCTAACGAATTCAAATTCACCCTGTAGGTTTAGCATCCCTTCTTGTTCCACATTTTATCCTAATCTTATAAACGTATACCCTGAGCTACTTATAGAGTCGCCATGAGTGGAGTGACGTCGACCGTCCGGAGATGTACACACGACAGCACGTAGACGCTTACACGCTAGCACTCTATTCGGTTACCTTACGGGTGACTTTACAACAAAAGTGTACACTCTGACGAGCTGTCGTGTGTACCTATTCACTTACATCCGGGAGGTCGTAAGGCGAGAAATTCGACATTTTATCGTTTTCTAGCCGCTGGAGGACGGGTGAGGTCGCATTGGAGTTATTACACGTGGCGCTAACGGAATTCACACCGCATACCCGGGTGCACGGGGGCTAGATTGTCTAACTTCAACCTCTATCGTGATCCCTTTCATAGGAATCGTGATTAGGATTGTGATCGAGACTGTATAATGTGATTGTCTAAGTTTTAAACCACTATAGGTAATAGAACGAATGTCAAACGCTATACTATTAATAAAGGACCTCCTCCTCTAAAAATGACTGGATCATCTTCATTACTGAGGTTCGTGGTCGTGGTCATTAAACCGGAGCAATCCTTGTCGTACTAATAATGAAGACATTCGAGTGAACAGGGATTTCATTCACTCAATATTCTTGGGAACGAGTCGCGACTCTTGACTCGCGATCACAATCGTTTTAGATAACAGCTCGCATCAAATCATTATCGTGGTGCATGTTGAAGTTCGAAAATTGGATCCCAGGCTGGCGGCGAGCCAACTGAAAACTGCACGCCCAATTCTCCAGTAGGAGCGGGTAGCAGCAGTAGGAAGGTATTGTTATGAAAGCACCACTATAGTTTCTAACGTGACTTTAGTCACTCTGAACAAAGGGGTCGTCCATTAATCACGTGACGTTTTTTAGCAATTTTTTAATCCCCTCCCTGTGGTGATACGTGGTGTGGTTACAGACTTAAGACTGATCGAACCTGGGTCTCTCGCTTCCGAGTCCAATGTCCAACTACTAGGCCACCACCGCTCTAGAACAATGAACATCAGGTTTTTATGTGAGATCCACCCTAACTTCTGTGCCTTCCAAGTTTGTAATGTTGTAGTGGTTGTACTCTCAACGGACGAAAACCTGGTGACCTTATTTCTTATAGAATTAACTTGAAATGAGATCGACCATAAAATCTCAGGATCACGTTCACAACAATGTAGATGGATCTGTTATATTGTGTTGAGCTTGTTTATTTATGGATAAGTTTAACTTAATATAGGACCATTATTGGGTCTTATTATTACGGAGGGTGCAGCTCCTAAAATAAATTGGGATATGGATAATATGGATTATCATCAGTTAGATATTTTATGGCGTCCGTGATATTGAAGATTATAGCACAATGCAATTAATTCTTTCCTTCGGTACATTGTAACAGTCAACAGCAGGTGAAGCTTACGTTTCGTTGCAAAATCACCCGTAAGGTGACTGAGTAGAAAGCACACTTGCAAAGGTCGAAGTGCTGTCGACCGTACAGAGTATACTAGGGGTACGGTTTACAGTTTTATGCAAAATATACTTGATCGCGTGGAGTTAGAATCTAAAAGGAAACTTTAGTTCTAATTAATTATGTTAGTTTCAGTAACAATACAAATTATTTTCTTAGTTTTTGAAATGGAAGCTCTACTAGACTCTAGTCTGATGGTTTGGAAAAACTAAGATGTCTTTTGACGTTGCACATTTTATACGTTAGTGCCTATTGCTTATTAGGGGATTCCAACGTGAGGTATCCTGTGCAACTGGAAAATTTAACTCTTAGCCAAACCAAACTCCGCATCGTCGGTCGTTGATAAAAACGAAAGTCCGACCACTAAGAGTGGGGAGAATGTGTCGAGAAAATGCAAAGCAGTGAAATGTAAACAGCACGACTTTGTTGATCAGAATCCGAACTGGCGGTTTACACGGTATGCCCGTTGCACTGTGTTGTTGATAAACACGCCCGAGTTATGTAGCTGCTGGTTGCTTGTGTCTGGCAGATCTATAAGTATTACTACTACATGATTGTGGTTAGTTTATGCCCTTAGAAGCAGTTGCCGCTTGGATGTTTGACAGATAATACATGCAGCCACTTAGCATTTTGGCTCAACATTTTTTGAGAAAGCCTTTTTCTTGAGCTCATCATCATTATATTTAAGAGTCTTGTCGGTGCAATGTCCCAGGCACTGCAGCGCCGAGTGGTCTCTTCACCCATCTAGTGTGAGTGAAGGTGCCACTGGACGCTGTATAAATCATCTCATTACGTAGATGCAAAGGCCTTAGTTTTTGTCGGTGCAGCACTCTCCACGCATTCCGGTCACAGGTCAGTTCCTTCACATCCTTTTCTTGAGCTACCGCCGTGAAAATGTATGCTCAACAAACTCGACAAAATGACATTTTGGGGTCGAAAGCCTTTTTCGAACATGCCTTTTAAGAAGACTGAAGACGTTCGACATTTCTGGTGCCAATTAGCATACTCTTTGTGGTTTGATTGATGAAATACGAGTAACAGAGCGTAAAACCGAGCAGTAACTTGATTTTCTTCCAAATAGTTCTTCATCAGGGGTCGCCAAAGCTTGCTTGACACATCGTTTCATTTCAGATGACTAGCTACTAATCTTAGATGTGTCGATCAACTTGATTAAGGAGAGATTAAATGCACGCTCCGTACATCTGAGCGTGGCTGACCTTCGTAAAACTAGAGACCCACCAATGAAAAAAAAAATACCTTCTTCTGTTAAAATACGTCTTTATCCTGCCCCCTGGCATCCACGCTCGAAAAAGCCTCAAGTCGACGCCAGTGGCGTAACTAGGTAACTAGGGGCCCTGGGGCAAAAACAAACTGTGGCCCAAACTAAACTGTTTAGGTTTTATCAAGTCAAAATATAGATAGGAATACAGGGTGGTCCAAATAATTCAAATTCAAAGTATTTAATTCAGACAATGTCCATAGGGTTAGTAACATTATTTCTTATTCCATGTTAGATAGATAGATAGATAGATAAATCATTTATTCAATTGCCACAACACATAATAATTATAAAGGGTAACATTGATAATTGAAAAATTACATTGATAATATTATAAAATGAATGTAACATTTATCGCATGCAAAATCAAATAAAATTACAGAAATTAATATGCTATGTGTCATGACAATAAAAAGGGTCCCGAACTCAGCGTAATGCCACGTTAGTAAGTACAGTTATTTATTTATTATTATTATTATTGCTTTTTATAATAAATAAGGTGGTCCGACATTTTTTTCAGATTCCTCGCACTTAGGGCTATCAACCTGGGAGAATATTTAGCTAGTTCAATACGGTTTGGTGTCAGGGTCCGAGGGGGCCCCCTGAGCTTGGGGGCCCTGGGACATTGTCCCGCTTCGTCCCTCTGTAGCTACGCCACTGGTGACGCCGAAATGTCGGTTTCTCGAGTTTCTCAAAGATTTTCTCGATTGTAGCTCGGACGAGTGACATTTCGGCGTCTCAAGTCGATTAAAGCCTGTCTCAAGCGTTTCTATTTTAAGACCTGCAGCATTTTCACCTGACCAAAGAATCCATAAGTGTGATTTGATTATAGAATAAAAAGAGGTTTTACCGTTCGTCGCTGACTGTACCTACATTGTACGGTCGGCCACAATCTTGAATACCCCATGGCAGCACTTACCGCACGCGGCATAAGGGCGCCAATCGAACAAAAAGGGGTATCTGAGACTGTGGCCGACTGTACATTCTGCGTTGGATTTCACCGCTCCGCCGAGTTATATTCAAATAATCAATAGAGGGAGAATTTATTGCCGCGAATGCAGGTCGGGATAATACAATCGATGCGATTCATTGAATGTTTGTATTTGTTTGTGCCCGGGTTTTACTTTGCTCGGCTTTGTTCGCGCTGCGGTTTGCCAAATTAGTTTACCAGTAATTGATAAATCATTTAGCTTTCAACGAGGTAATGAATCAGAGCCCAGCGTTACGCCCATACTTTCACCTACCTTTAAAATAAGGTCAATTTCAGCTCCCTAAACTTGACTGAAACTAGGAAGTATTATGTGAATCATTATTGGAGATTTCGCATCAAATACGTAAAAAACCAGTGCTTGACACTACGTGACACCTTAGCGTTAGTTAGTGGTGTGAAAAGGCTTATTTATTTCCTAGCCCAACAAAGCCAGCTTACGCTTTTGTCATGTCAACCTCTCACACTCTAAAAGTTACTTCTAGCAAGCCTCGAGTGTCGACCCGATTCTTGGCAAAACCCTTTTTTATCTTATTTCAGACACTTAATACCTTCAAGTCACGTCACTTCAATCTAAAGGCTGGTTCAACTAGCTTTTCAGGAAAATCTCCCCACAGTTTTCCCAGACTAAACTAGTTTAGCGCCCGTCAGGAAAACCCAGTTCAGTCTAGAAAACTACTTCTTTATGTGTATAATGCACAGATTTTGGATTGGTGTAATGAAACTACACATTTAACACAATTTAGTTTTAACTTTATGCCAAAATTAATTAGTGAGAGAGAGCGAACACTTTATTGTACGTTCGGCCACAATCTCAGATACCCCATGGCAGCTGTTATCGCGCGCGGCATAAGGGCGCCAATCGAACAAAAAGGGGTATCTGAGACTGTAGCCGACTGTACACACGACAGCACGTAGACGTTTACACGCGTGCACTCTATTCGCTTACGTTACGGGCGACTTTGCAACAAAAGTGTACAGTCTGACGTGCTGTCGTGTGTACACCAGAAATTCATTTACAAGAATTTTCTTAACCTAAAAGTACAGACGGCGGTCTGTTCGCTAAAAGCGATCTCTTCCAGACAACCTTGGGGTGGACTGGAAAAGTAAAAAAGAAATAGCGAAGGTAGTAGATGTAAATAAATAACAATAATTACAGTGCTGGCTTTAATGGTTCGCGATATTGGCACACATAATTTTGGTTCGAAACTTGTCGAATCGTCGGGATAATAAAGGTAATTAATTTACCTACTAACTAACCGCGATTCAAGACCTACTAGGCAAAAACTAGTGGGACTCTATTTTTGAGGATGGGACACTGGTCTCACACCTAACAAGCCTAATATCAGAATGTCATTTAAACAGAAAAAAACAAACACAACTACTGATGTCATCTAGGACATAATGTCCTAGATGACAGATCGCAGTAAAAACCTGGATATTAAAAAAAAAAAAACCTCGATTCGATCCCGTTTTGAACCTAAATTAATTAGTAGTGCTCTGATAAAACAAACCTGATAAAACATTATGTTTATGTGTAGTTATGATACAGGAGTACTTATGCAGAAATCCGTGCTCGCTCGTGTGTGCTCGGTGGTAGCAATAATATTATGCAAAAATCTCTTCCCCGTCGAAACAAGTGCCCCTCCAGCAGTCGATATTATCCGCCCACTTGGGCTTGCCAAGGGCTTTCTGTCCGACTGACTTGTGTACACAATAAACTACAGCCGTGCACAGATGGATTGTCATAGAGACGATATTGGCTACGAAGGGACCGGAAGGGATCAAAGAAAATTAACTACACCCAAAAAATTACCCTGCCGGACATGAATAAATTGTCAAGTGCATTGCCGTCTTCTTTTTAATGTACGACCAATCAATCAGTAATAAATAACCCTCCTTTTGGGCTCCGTAGTCAGGTGAAAAATGTAATGTTCTAATTTAAAACTACAGTTAGGTAGGTTCCATGAAATATAAATGATTTATCACGTTAGGCCAGGAGTGTTGCTAAATATCATACGATACAGTCATGATAATAAAATTATGCATAAACTCTCCAAGTTTCTATCTGTATATTTTTCTTTTGACAGTACTCGTCAATTTCCATGTTGAAGTGACAAACACTTGAACTACGTAGCCGGGGTTTTCACCGATGTATTTTTTGTAATGCAGTAATTAATTAACTCTGCCTCTGCCGCACCATGGATGGCAAGTTTACCAGTTGTATACATGTATTGCCGACATAAAGGCGGCCTGTAAGTAAGTCCCATACATATTGTCAAGTTGGTATAATTTCCCTAGTTTCAGTATCCATGATGTGCCATGCCCATGCTAGAGGCTACTGCATTGCGGATTTTTGTTTATTCATGCTTATATTATCCTTGAAGTGAATACGTTGTCTGTTTGTTACGTTCGGCCAGCTAAACGAAGGCCCGGTATTCGACCATACTGATACACGGTGTGTATTTGAAAGTAGCTGCGGTATTTTAAATCCACTGTTTGGTCTAACCAAGACACGTTTAAAATTCATTTCAGTCATTAAACTCGTCCTTGCGGGCAAAGCCACGGGCAAAAGCTAGTAATTTCATAACTAGCCAACTTTACAACTCTACAAATGGCCGCGTTTTTATTTTCAAACTTCTCTATAACACTAAACTTTTGCTTCATACAACAGTCATTAATCCGATAGAATAAAACTATTTATTCACAACTCCCCCTACATTAATCTATAATTTTGCCTCACTCACCCCATGCAGGAGAAATTATGAGGCAAAATAAAAAGTAGGAATATTTTTCGCGCGCAATGTATGTTTTCCCTGATGCAAGAAACAAAATGGCGCCTGCGAAAGGCGGGAAAAATGAAATATGGCCGCACAGGCCCCCGGAATATTATTCAATGCTCAGAAGAACATTTGAGGTCGTCCCGGTTATAGACTATTTTCATTCCCTTCTTTCTTTGCTACTTCGTCCAAGTTTGCTAAAATAATAATGTACAGTAAGCCACACGCTAGGATAACCCATTTTGTTCGATTGGCGCCCTTATGCTGCGTCCGGTAAGAGCTACCGTGGGGTATCCTAGACTGTGGCCGATCGTATTACGAAACAAAATCGGTACAACAATAATGACAAACCACCGCCGCCGGTTTATAATTGAGAATTATACATTACAATAAAACCACTATTCAGATAACAGTATTACAGAAGCTAACTCAACCGCCGAACTATTAATTTGTCCTTATTGTTTCTAGGTACTAAACCTACGATTGCCAAGGCCATTTTGATACAAAATATGCTGAACAGAGATAAACGCCTGTGATTAGTTCCGTATTCATACATGTATTGCGGGTGAAAAATGTTTCGGGCGGGCGGGCCTAAAAGTTCAAAATTGGTCACACAGAATGTAAAAGGAGTCTACGTACAAAAATGCTCTGTTCCTACTCGTATCGTGTACACCGGCTATTTTAGTAGGTACTTTTAGTTCTAAGAAAACGTTTTTTTTTCTTCATCCGAGTGCACCAAAACAGCCGAGTAGCATCTTTGTAGAATTTTAGTAGAATCGGTCCGATCATGAAATCGCGCCTTTAGACAAGGAATGGCCCGTCCCTCTGTCTACTGTTAGTCTGTGGCCCCGTCCCCTGTGTACGAAGCGGGACTCCCAGGCGGCGTTTATTTTTCATTATTATTAAAATTCCCGAGCAGTCCATTGCCGGGTTTTCTGACGGTTTTATTGCTAACATTCTCGTCTTCAGATAAAAGGTACTCTAATTGCTCGGCAAGTCGGCAGGTATATGTCATGTCATGTCTGCAGTGTCGTGTTATAGAAGTTCTTATTACCTATTTATTTTCCAGCTTCGCATTTCCGTTTATCGTGATAAGAGCTCGTTAGAAACAGAATACACACAATTTTATTATCGATGAGTGGGTTGGTGGGGTTGGCTTATAAAGTTAAGATATCGCGATATCTTATAATATAAGATATCGCGATGACCTCATTTATTTAGTTTTAGATCAACTTACTAGTATTTTTTGTGTGCAGTAAAGTACCGGTACTCCCTCTATGATTTATTTTTTCATTCATGTCGATATCCTACAACTTGGGGTAAGCTACACTTCTTGAGAAGCGGAACGCTGTTTTCGCGATGCCAGTATCTGGCCCTGTGGCGCAACGGATAACGCGTCTGACTACGGATCAGAAGATTCCAGGTTCGAATCCTGGCAGGGTCGCAAGAACAATCTTTTTGTTATTTTTATTTCTTTTTTTTTCAAAGTGGTAAATTATATAATTTTGTTATTTAATTTTTCATTATAATAAAGTTCCGACAGAATCTGATGTCGCAAGTTTAACAATAATACTTCACTTTAGTTAAGGCCAAGCCAACTGTTATCAGTGGTTATTTACTAACACGGCAAGTCGGCATGTTTTCCCCACTCTATCGAAATCGATTTTAAAATCTTTTCTGATGGGAAAGAGATTTGATTTGATATGATAAATTATGTAAGTATCTATTTCATAATATTATAAGAAATATAACATAATGTTTTAATTTAGCCCCAATGCTGAAAGGGTTAAGGACACCTCTTCGTTTTTTTTTTGTTGTAAAATAAATCATACCTTCATTTAAGTTTCTTGAGGAGGGTGGACGGTAAATCCTAGTATATGAGAGTCGGCTTATAAGCCTTATCGCAAATGAGTAGGGGTGGGCTATTTTACATGCTTATTAACACGGGCCGACTCCCGGAGCTAAATAAAGCTTGCTTGTGGCTTTGTTATGTTAATCTTAGTTATGTGCGCCCAAATAGCCAACTTAAGGCTTGAAATGTGCAGCACATCGACCTTTACACGCTTGGACTCTATTCAGTTAAGTTACGAGCGACTTTGCAACGAAACAGTGAAGGTTTATGTGATGTTGATTGTACTTGGGTATATGGAAATACGTTCGCGGTTATCTATCTGCCTATAACAAATATGCAGAAGTATTTTTCATGTAAGGTAAATGTGTAAACGTAGCCGAAATGGGTAGACTGGCGAACGGAAGGGGTAAATAAGGTGAAGCCTATAATAAACATACATACTTATAATGTATTTCATGCAAACAAATGTCAAAAATATAATAAATCATAATACAATTCACAAAAGATTCGTCAAAAAATTCAAATAAAATTAACATGTCACAAAAAAAAACTAATTCAGAAACGCACAAACACACACCCACACACACACCTTCTCTCAGATAGAGACACTGCAGATTGCCGATTTCCGGTAATCCGCAGTGTGCTTCCGGCGCTCAGGTTTACTCAAAATACAAAATTTTCCTACACAGTTAGTACGTGGTATTCATACTGCAAATTCACTAAAGGTGTACCCAAACTAAAGGCTCACACAGGCGCGTTTTTATCGGTCCAAGCGTTATTGCGATATCTGTTTTCAGTACATTTTGTATTAGGATGGCCACGGAGTTACCCACTGCTGCGATACAAACGCCGCAATGGAAGTAGGACGTTCCTAATACAAAATGTACTGATAACTGACATCGCAAGAACGCATGCGATACAATCGACCGATAAAACGCACCTGTGTGGGGCCTTTTTAGTGTTATAAAAGTACATACGTGAGGGCAGTAAGAGTGATCCTCGCTTATGATTTTCTAATATTATCTATCTATCTCTAGACAACTATATCCCTAACCTTCATACCGCCGCTCCTGGCGAGATGGCGCCCAAAAACAACGAAGCGGCATTTATATTGATGACAGAGCGAAGTCGTGTACTCGTGTTCAGTCATCGTTACGGCAAGTTACGGTAAAGGTCGCCGGTTCTGTTCCCGGGAAATGCAAACAAAGGGCTCGTAGGACTCTCTCATTTTAGATTCAATCTGCATTACGTAGTGTACTGTGTACGTGACTTTTTATCGGTCATATTAAATGAGCTTACGCTTTAACGAAATAACTGATTTCGACGATAAAACGCAATGGTCATTGTTCGAAATGAGGACGGAACGGACTGATAATTATAATTTGTTAATATTTTTAAACTACTTTAAAGGTTTATGATAAGATAAAAAGAAAGATCGTTCTACATTCTGTCTGCACGTATTACATACCCAAAATAAACTAATAATAAGTTGTATTTTTTATTAAATTTTAATTGTCCAGAGTTTAATGAATAAGCCATGATGGTCATCGTTAGAACCAGACAACATGCTATACTCTCACGCCCTTTTTTTTTAAGGCATGTATTGCTGAGTAAAGGCTTCTACATAGTTTTCCACACATCTCTATCCAAGGCCATATCTGGCCATCCCGGTAATAACTTTTCAGGTTATCACGACATAGCCACGCCATATCAGGAAAAAATAATAACAATTTGGTTGGACCCACAACTTGCTCTCTGGCTTTCCAATGTCATTAGAACATTGGCAGAAACAGATGGAGCTGTCTCTGCCGCGAGCCAGGTGGCAGTAAGCACCCACAATATTGTTTTGACAAGTCACTTCTCCTTGTTGCAGATAAACCTGCGGCTGATCCTGGTGTCGGGCAAGACGAAGGAGTTCGTGTTTGGGCCCATCGACTCAGCGGGCGACATCGCGATACATGTCTACGACAATTGGCCTGAAGGTAAACAAACAGACAAACATAAAGTAAATTCAACATCCTAATATTAAAAGTTAGAGTCTGGTCGGTGCAGCACTCTCCATTCCACACACCCCGGTCATAGGCCAGCTCTTGCACAGACTGGCACATCACGCATGCATGATATATCCCTAACCTACAAGCTCTTTAATTTGGTCCAATTAGATTCTCCGTGATCTTCCTCTACCTCTCATTCCTTCTCATAAAACTTGCGCTTTTCCCACTCCTGTGCTTAAGATATTTTTCCCCTCTCACGGTTACTCGGTCTTGGGTGACCTGGAACATCGCGCTGGCTGGTGGTCTGCCTACTGACTGCCGTCCGGTCGTACCGATCTCAGCCGCCACTCCATACACATACGTCTTTAGAGCTTAGAATCTTAACTTTAGATCTATCTCAGATGATGTACTGCTCCCAGTGACCAGTGATCTTTCAAGCCTCACTAAAATGTGTGAAATATTTAAAAAAATAAGTCGAACGTGCATATTCAGTGCTATCCTAAACCATTCTTATCTGAGTATGCATGTGACAAGCCTACTATCCTTATTGTCTGTGTGTTCATCATAAACTAGGTTATCTAACAACAGATATCCTTCTACCCCGCTTTATCTAACTGCAGTGTCATGCAAAAGTATCAAAGAAATGGATCTGCTAATCAGATTACTGCACCTATCACACCACTTCTAGTTTTACAACACGATGGTACATATTGCAGTGCGGCCCAACGACTCGAGGCCGTCCAATTTCGCTTTTTCCACAGATTTTTAATATGTGTAAGCGAAATTTAACATGCACGCCCCGGTAGATCTATGGCCGCACCTATGAGCGCCATGTATCAAGTGCTTCTAATTCAGCATTTAACGGTCAGTTGAAAACGGACCATTCTCGGGGTTTAAAACTTAAGCAACCATCGAATTATCTCCAAAAAAAGAAACAATTTGTGAGGTTACCCAAATTTTAAACACCTAGATATAGGAAGCTGAGGAATCGATCAAACAATATTTACGACATGGCAGACAACAATGCATCATGTTTAAATGAAAAGCATGTTATGCGCGGATGGATAGGCGAATAAATAAAACCTTCACGTCAAAGGGGGGATTATTTCCTCTTTACAGCATTCGATTTCCTCGATAATGCGAAGGTCTCCATTGAAAATAGCTGATGGTTATTTACGTGAGCTGGAATTGGCTATAAATATCTGTTATGACGTCGAGGGTAGACGCCAGGGGGCTGGGTGCCCAATGGGGCGTCTCACATTGACAGGACTATGGAAATCAGGTTATAAAAGGGGGATTTTTGCGGCGATTGGGATGCAGGGAGCGATCGGGATTTAATATCCGCCGCTGAAACTAGCGGGCTCATGATTGCTGTGTCAATAGACCGATTCTATCTGTTCACCTTACTTTGGCTTTTCCTATCTGTTGTGAGGATAACATTGATGGAGAACACTTTATAAGTACTATGACCTTTTAGTACTTATAAAGTGTATTTATAAGGATTTTCTTAACATACTTATGAGTACATATACAGATGGTGATTAGTTTTCAGTTCTGTAAAATGTCTACCTCGGTAGTAGCTAGCTACTGAATATTGTTTGTTCACAACATTAAACATTATAGTAGTATTTATTATTTAGAACTGTTTTTCAAAAACGTCTTTCACGCATTTATGCTTCAGCCTTCAAGAGTGTAAAATGTTTTTTTTAAGATCTGTTGTCTGTTATTTGTTCGAAATATTTCAACAGCCCACCATTACAATACTCATGCAAAACCCGTGGGAACGCGTACACCTGAAACAATAACACACAAACGGATGGGTTTCGGTTCGGGCACAATATTTCATCGACACTGTCAATATGGAAACAGCCAACTTTCGCAGAACATACGAGTAGCAACACCAACTGAGTTCTTACAGCTTTCGGCATAAATGCTAATATCGACCAACTTTTTGGTGTTGCAACTTGTACCGTAGCTACATAAGAGCGTATTATGGATAATACGACCTCGCGAAGTTACAGGAAGTTTGCAAGCAATCATCGGGCGCTTGTTTCAAGTTGCCGAATTCCGCAAAATACAGTGAGGGATTTTGATGGTATTTTCAAAACAAACCACAAAAAACTGCTGACTTTGTTGCCTACATGTTACAACATCAATAAGCTTACCGATGACCGATCGTGATCTATGCCTCAAGGTACTCGTAGATTGGCAAATTGCATCAATGGCCTAAACATCAAGGCATTGTCTAATTCTTCCTCGCAAGAGGCATTTTGGTCCTCTCCGCAAATTATTACGCCATTGCAATCTTCCCAGCCCCAAAATTCATGTCGGAGAGTTCCTAATCCAGCGCTGTGCTGCCGGAATGTGGGCCTCGGGTGTAAAATAATTATATTCCACCCGGGGGGTGAAACAAATGCGGCAGAGGGACGACTAGGCTATATCATTCATAAAAAAACCCAAAAAGAAAGCGTTGGAAAAAGCTCTTCAAAATATTACAATGTGACGGACTGACTGGACATTCCTCAAGCGATTTTTCCAGGACGCTCAAACTTTTAGGATTTCGTTCCCAATTTTGCTTGCTTTAACTTTTAGAATTTCCCACATGAAAAACCTTTAAAGGGGTCGTCAATTTGTCAGGATCCCTAAAAGGTCCTAAATCTTGACGGAGTAGAATTGAAGTTAGAACCGTAAGATGTGTTGTGTTGTGCTTCTAGCAGTACATCTTTTGTGCCAGAAGTTTGGCAAATATTCGCCGGAGATCGTGCCCGAGGACGTGATTTTATTTACTGAACGACGAACGTGGATGGACCCTCGTCCTATTGCTTCTTCAAGCCACGTGGTGGACGATGTGTCAATAGTAATATATGGAAAAGCACAGATCTCCAGAATATGCAGCTAAAGTGGCCACGTTATTCAGATTTGGACATACGACTTATGAAAATAATCATAATGGTATTTTCTGCTTTTTGTTTGCAATCCACTCTGTGCGTGATGGGGAACTCATTCTGTGTATTGAGTTGGAATTACATTGTCACAGTAACAGCAAGGTGCCAATTAAGATGGTATCAGGTTTCCTGTATCGTTTAAGTATTGACTGGTTAGTAAACTAACGATCAACCTTCCATTCGTCTATCCAAAACGTCCATTAGTAAGATCATTTATCATATTTAACAATCATACGATAAAACAGTGTTAAGTGAGGTGAGTACGACCACCTATTGTCCGTTTCGTGGCGAATGTGTGCATGCGCATTAATTATGCAAATTGCGGTGCATTAAATTTAAAACGAACACCAACACTCTCCGTGAAATATTGTGATAAGCTGCAACAGTTTTCGTCTGACGTCGACGGAACGTTTTTCACTGTTTCCGCCCATCGCCGCGGATTAAAATATGAATAATAACGTGCGACGGACATTTAATTCATTTCTGGCTTTTCATAATAAAATTGCGCGCATGTTTTTCGATGAAAGCCTTCAGTTTGCAAAATTAATCGAAATACACAATGCAATTTTTGTAAACACAAACAAAAGGTTAACCAACGCCTCTGGCGGCTAACGGGCGAAACTAATTTTCAGATTATCGTGCTTCGAAGCAGTAACATGCCCCTTAACACGCGAAGCACGACAGCCGACCGATACCCAACGATCTTGTTGTTCTGCCCCTCTACCCTTGACGCATTTTTCCAATACGGCCGCAATATGGCGTAATTTACAAAATTTAATATTTTATAAATTAAGATGCATTTTGTGTTTTTATTGAATAAAACAGCCTTACCTTTGAATAAACATTACAAAGTATTTAAATTCAAAGCATTACTATGCGAATTCAAAGATAAATTAATTTTAAAACTTTTTCAATTTGATCGCAATAGCGTCAAGGGTAACCCCCCGCGCCTCACAGATAGCGTTGGTATGGTAGGAATACTGTAAATTGTCAGTCTCTCGAACTGCATATTATTATTGGGTTTAAATGTGTAGGCGGTTTTTTTTGTAAAATGATTTAGCAATCTTAATAGCAATTATCAGTTTTCAGCTATTCGGAAGGTGTCGACCACTCTCCTAAACTCTACGAGTAGCGCCATCTTCAACCCAACTAATGTAAACTAAGCGATGCGAGCTGTGTATGATTCACGGTAGTGTTTGTTATTTCTGTGCCTGTGTGCGTGCGGACGGGCGGTCGATACGAATCGCTACTTACGCCGGCTCTGTCGTGTGCCTCCATAGCTCAGGGGTTAGAGCACTGGTCTTGTAAACCAGGGGTCGAGAGTTCAAATCTCTCTGGGGGCAAGTTTCGAACTTGTTTTAGATTTTTTATTTTAGATATATTTTGTTATTTGTTACAAAATAAAACTAAATAATAAATTGTTTTACGGTCCTGAGCCATCTCCGACCACTCCGGCAAGTATTTGTCGAGATCATCTCGCCATCTTCGTCTTGGCCGGCCTCGTCTGTTAAGTATTACAAAATAATAAATAGAACGTTATGAGAGGATTTATACAGCGTCAAGTGGCACCTTCACTCACATTACTACAGGGTGCACTCTAAG
The DNA here is from genome assembly GCA_949319315.1 of Zelleria hepariella. Classification (NCBI taxonomy): domain Eukaryota; kingdom Metazoa; phylum Arthropoda; class Insecta; order Lepidoptera; family Yponomeutidae; genus Zelleria; species Zelleria hepariella. The sequence goes on along the minus strand of OX439380.1, from coordinate 4,631,700 downwards.
TCGATAGCGAAACTTTAAGTAGGCTATCTACTGATCAATAGAAACAACTTGTACTAGGTGACTCAGTACTGCGCCAAATACATGAAACAGCTGATATTTTTTTCGCTCCATTTTTGTCGCCACCTAGTATGTACAAGTTGTTTGTATTGATCAGTAGATAGCCTACTTAAAGTTCCGCTATCGACTTAGAGTGCACCCTGGAGATGGGTTACAAAATAATATCATTTTAATTCTGACTCATTTATAAATTTTTCATTGGCAGAATATTTTTTCAAACATTTTGTTTCTCTTCACCCAATCTAGCCGTATCCTTTCTCCAAATTCCAGCGGACTGGGCGTCGGAGTCGGTCTCCCGCGCGGAGATCCTGCGGCTGATCTACCAGGGCCGCTTCCTGCACAGCTCCGTGACGCTGGGAGCGCTGGGCCTCCCGCTGGGCCGCACCACGGTCATGCACCTGGTGCCACGCGAACACCTGCCCGAGCCCAACTCGCACGGTAACCTACACCTGTCATCTTACTACCTAATCATACTCACAGTTGCCAAGCGTGACATGGTGGGGCTGTCTAACTAAACGGTCATGCATGCAGCATGCGTTGAACCTGTGCGACCAGCAACTTGAGCGCTGAACTGTAGCGACTTGATACATTCTATCCAGCTTGAACACGAGCTATGATACAGCTGACAGCGCGTCAACCTGCACAATACGTGTCACGAAAGATGAGACTTGAGACACCACGTGGTTTCACATGCGCGGTAGACGATTTATAGGTCTTCTTAGCGGTATGAGGTCTAAGCGCGGGAAGGGACTGAGCTTCATCGGGGCGGCGGAAAGAGTGCGGGAGGCTCGTTTAAGTCTCATCTTCCTGGCGCGCATTGTACAGTCGGCCACAGTCTCAGATACCCCTTTTTCAAATTCAAATTCAAAAGTTTTTATTTCGGACGAATCCATAGTGTTAGTTATAATAGTAACTTATTCTAGTGTTAGTATTAATTTAATTTATTTACATTTCGCAACTTTAGGTTTGTATATTTGGACTGACATCCAATGCTTAAGCATTGGACTGTCAGTCCTGTTGGCGATGACGCTCAGGAGACTGTTGACGCTGCCGCGCACCCTGCGCATCAGTGAGGCATTTCTGTTGCGTATAATGGCAAAGAAATCTTGTGTACGAGCCTCAGCAAACATACCTGATGCGCTACAGTATAGTTTTTGTTCGATTGGCGCCCATATACCACGCGCGATAAGAGCTGCCATGGGGTATCTGAGATTGTGGCCGACCGTACCAGGGCCGCTTCCTGAACAGCACCGTGACGCTGGGAGCGCTGGGCCTCCCGCTGGGCCGCACCACGGTCATGCACCTGGTGCCTCGCGAACACCTGCCCGAGCCCAACTCGCACGGTAACCTACACTTGTCATCTTACCAATCATCCGCATACGCTGATGCCCAGTGAAATACATGGGATGTTCAACGCATAGCTCTTCTTTGAGACGAGGAATCCAGCGGCATATAAGTTGGTGGGCATGGGCGAAGAAGACAAAAAAAAAATCTCAACACTTCGAGTATGAAGGAATATCGAGATCAATCAGCCCCTGTATTCTGTTTTGGTGTGCCCTTCTCAACACTTCGAGTGCCTACGAAGGAATATCGAGGCCAATCAGCCCCTGTATTCTGTAAAATAATCACCGACAATATTGCTGTTTTTAAATTTAAAAATAAGAGTGTTCATTTCAATAAGGGCTATTTTCGAGTGTTTTGACGCTCGACGGTTGAGTGTTTTTTTTAGAGAATACCTAGTCGAGTCTATCTGTGTCTATAGCGCGCAATACAACGATCTACTTAAAACGGACCAACCGGTGTAACGAGCTGTCAACGCTTTGACTATAAATAGTAATATAGTCGATCGGATCATGCTAGTCGCAGAAAGGTGCAGTGGACGAATGGGAGATGTCTAAGACATAAGTTCATCGCATCCGATCCATCCATTTCCCATTAAAACGTTTCCTTTCTCCGCAGAAGTCCGATGGAGCTAACACCTACCTATCCTGTTATCCTAATCATTAAGATGCGCCGTAAGAATCTGCCAATACATTTGATCCATCTGTACTTTTGTGTGCGTCTAGCACGGAGGAACTTTTCTGGCTCGATAGCGCGATAGGTTTATCAGCACTTTCGGCACTAAGGCCCGGTTTCTGAATTGAGAATTTTGCTGAGCAAATACTTAACTATCGTTCGGTCACACTCTTTTGTGAGAAATCTGCAGAGACAGGACGATACTTACCCATTTGCTTAGCGAATTTCTCAATTCAGAAACCGGCAGTAAGTAATACTATCCTTAGTCTTAGGTAGGCCTACTCTTTTACTCTCTGGCAGACTATTTTACAGTTCGTAATGAGCCATTTTCAAAGAACAATAATTCAAAGCAGTTCATAGATGGCGTTTACAGGCGTGGCCATAGAAGAACCGGATTAATTTTGACAGCCGTATTCCGGTTCTTCTATGGCCACGCCTGTAAGCGCAATCTATGAAATGATTTGTGAATTTGTGCTGAAAACGGCTTATTGTAATTATAAAAACTTAGCGTTAAATTGTCCACCTCCGTACCGCAAGCTACCGAGTCCCATAGAATTATAGGATCCTCGTGCTATGAGAGCCGTAGATAGTCATAGTCGCTATCATTGTAGAATGAACAATACCATCAACTTTTGATTTTTATCTTACCATACACTCTATTAAAAATGGAAACATTGGGTGAAAAAATTTTTTTGATACGACTTATAGTTCTCGAGATATTTAACTTTAAACTAGCTGTGCGACGGGCGCGCGGTCGTCAGCTGCTGTGACGTCACTAAACAGCTGGCACCCGATACATACACCGAAACACTCATTCAAAGGGCTGTATCTTTGGAACCGTAATAGGTAGCCAGTTGAAATTTTCAGAGATTATGTTTTATTATAGAAGATTACCCAAGAAATTATGAAAATAAAAAAATATAAAAAAATAAGAGGGGTCCCCATACAAAAAACGTTGTTTTATACTTTTTGCTCTATAGAAAAAACGGTAAGGCATACAAGCATCAAACTTGGTATGATTTTAGGGCTTACTCCATAGTATAACAAAAAAATTTAAAAAACGGTCAAGCGCGACTTGGACTCACGCGCTGAGGGTCCGTATAACCAGTTTTTTTTTTTATTGTATGGCGGTTCGGAACTCTCAGTGCGCGAGCTCTACTCGCACTTGGTCAGTTTTTTTTGTGTGTTTAGTCAGTGTTACAGTAGTGTTTTAATATAATATTACTTATTTATTCGCTAGGGACAGGTTTTAAAGCCGCAAGCTATTCCCTATCACGGGTTAGTTAGTGCTTTAAAAATAACAAAACATATATTATTTCTTAGCTATGGATGTGGATGACGGCTTTGAAAAATGACAATCCGATAACTTACCTAAAAATGACGAGTTAATGGTTGCCCACAATTTTTTTATGAGTAAAAATGTACCTATGCCTAGTTATACTAGTTTTATTACTTATTAATATTAATTTACTTATATCATAAAACTATATCGGATTGTCATTTTTCAAAGCCGTCATCCACATCCATAGCTAAGTAATAATATATTTTTTGTTATTTTTAAAGCACCAACTAACCCGTGCTAGAGAATAGCTTGCGGATTTAAAACTGTTCCTAGTGAATTTTTAACGGTATAAATAATTAATATTATATTAAAACACTACTGTAACACTGACTGAACACACAAAAAAACTGGCCAAGTGCGAGTAGAGCTCGCGCACTGAGAGTTCCGTACCGCCAAACAATAAAAAAACTGTTTATACGGACCCTCGGCGCGTGAGTCCGAGTCGCGCTTGACCATTTTTTATATTTCTTTGTTATACTATGGAGTAAGCCCTATTATAATACCAAGTTTGATGCTTGTATGCTTTACCGTTTTTTCTATAGAGCAAAAAGTATAAAACAACGTTTTTTGTATGGGGACCCCCCTTATTTATTAATATTTTTTTATTTTTATTATTTCTTGGGAAATTCACTATAATAAAACATAATCTCTGAAAATTTCAACTGGCTACCTAGTACGGTTCCAAAGATACAGCCCTTTGAATGAGTGTTACGTTGTATGTGTCGGGTGCCAGCTGTTTAGTGACGTCACGCGAGGTTGCCGCGCTCGCGCGAAAAACTCCAAAAGGTCGGAAACTAAAACCGTCATAACTTTAAAACTACTGGCTCGATTTGAAAGAAACAAAAACAGGCATATTTCTTAACTTTTAGGCTACACGGTCATAAAGTTTCAAGTGATTTAGCATACCCACGGACATTCTTCATTAGATCTAGCCAGTCGATGAGTTTACACATTGGTAGACGCTTCGGCCGTCCGTAGTTTGTCAATCGTATAAGCGCTCAAACAGGGATCGGCGACGCGGCGTTTGATTTGGCCACACGTCGCGCCGCCGCCGCCCCCGTCCCTGTTTGAGCCCTAACTAACTGTGTAAACCCACGATGAAGTTGTCTCATCATCATTATCAGCGAACCTCTGTTTTGTGCATAGGCTTTTTTCCCCTCGCGCCACCATTCGCGGTCCCTCGCCATCCGCATCCATGTACCCTCCGCCGACACAACGATGTCGTCCGACCATCGAGCTGCAGGTGTTTCTACCGACCTAAAGTTCCTACCTGACCGTGTAATTTCTCTACGTTCCAGATCAACGACAAAAGAGCAAAGGCGGGTCCAGCAGTTGCTGCTCGGCGTCGTGTTGCATATTGTAATGCCTGTACGTGAGATACGGGCGCGGGCGCCGGCCGTGATTGTGGAGGACTCTATATTGTGTTCAGTCAGTGTTAGCTGTGCGTCGGTGCGCGGCGTTCGCCACTCGGTATACCGCGACACCTCCTTGGGGTATTTTCAAATGAAAGAAATGAAGAAAGCGTTTTTTTGGTCCAATGGGCCGTTGCTTCTAAAAGCCCTCAATAGATGGCGCTGATCTTGTTGACAGAGGAAGCAAAATTCAAGTACTTGTCTGCGAAAAACTAACATGACAGGCGGAATTATTGTTTTTCCTCTGTGAATTGTATCAGCGCCATCTTTGGGGGTCTTTAAAACTGAGTTTTGACTTTCGAAGATAATGCCACATTGTGTGTAAGGTCTCTCTTGTTGATATTTTACCTACGATGATGTAAGGCATCTTCATGATATGGTTAAAGCATAGAAAGTAAGGGTAAGCAGAGATTTTTTGTTTAGGTTGATTGTGAGTTTAAAAGCATCGACATGGAATCAAACCCCTATTTCTATCTTTTAATCATTTATTAGGATCTCTATAACTCAGAAGCACAAAATTTATTGTTAAATTAAATTTAAATTCGAAATTACGCACACGGTTTTATCATTAAGTCTTGTAGACTCGAGATTTTAGTCTTCGTTTGAAAATATCGCAAGTTGTCTCAATGAAGAATTCTAGGAACTTATTAATAAAAGTAGTAATTCGTTGAATTGGTTTTCCATTTGAAAATTCAATTGTGGTACGCTTTAGGGGCGACTGGCATATTATCTGATAATTTAAGCTCGATACTATGAATGCTGCCGATATAATATAAATTATTGTGGTAGGTGTTGTAATACGGGCAGGCTGGGTTAATAAATAATCTACGAACTGGGATAGGTACTGCATGAGATAAAAGAGAGTATAAACTGTGCGACTCGTAAGTTACAGACGAGAATTTCCAAAAAATACCAGAAAACGGCAATAGCGTTTGTATATCACTAAAAAGTTCTTGGATTAATTATTAGTAATGCAGCAAATAAGCCCTTCGCGACGAGACACAAACGTTAGTATTAATTATAATTTACTACAAGGATTTATGTAACGTTACTACTGCGAGAATATTTATAAAGTAAAAACAACATTAAAATGACAAATTACTTAGTAAAGGAACAGAGTTTGTAAATTACTCTCATTTGCGTTGTAAATAGTATTTTATTGGATATCATTACGGAGACGTTTCACAGAACTATTTCCTTTCGTGATAAGTTCGCAATATTAATTTGTTATTTTTTCAAAATTAGGCTACTTGTAAGTCACGGCTTCACTGGTGGACAATATGGAATAGCAGCATGTGTAATGTTGATCAATTTTGTTATACAGGGTGTTAAAATACCGCCAACAAAGCGAGAACCCACGTATTGTCCTCATCATAAGGATCATTTTTGCCCAAGGAACTATGCCTGGGAAATCAACGGTTTCCGAGATAATGAGGTTCAAAGTCGGACTTTTCAAAACTTTTTTTTTGCGGAAATGTATTCAGTATCTAGTTCTTAACATACTTTTTCAAGAAGCCATATCAAAAAGATGAATATTTCTTACCAAAAACGACGTTAAAATTGCAACCCGCAATGTATTCTAAACATCGGCACTTTAAGCTTAAGTAACAAACTGATACCTACGCTTCCGCAATATGACTTCTATGCGTTACACGTCCATTGAGTGATATAATATTTTTCAAAATTATAACCTAAAAAACCAAAATCATTTCCCAGCAATAATTTATCGAAAAAGTACTTTGTTTTGGTGTCTAGTATGCGTGGCTTTTGGGTCTGTTGGCGGTCTTTTAACACCCTGTATAGTTTCAAGCAACGATGCATGCTGTGATCGAATGAGACTTCTGCTTCATCCATCCATTACAACTATTGCGGAATAAAAATAATCCTTTATCATTACATTCATCTTGACGTTACATTATACGAAACGACTTTTAAGTTCTTTGGTGGGCTTGCGCATTGTCATATTTTTAAACATTTAGTTCCCCAGTGAATCTGTGATTTGTGCTATCTTTAACTTTTCGGCTTGTTACGTCGATGATTTGGCTGAATATATTATTTTTTAATAAATTACTTAATACGAACATAGCGACTGTCCTTACCTGATTAAGTGAAATATTTTTTTAGTTTAAATTCTTGGTGTAACGGTACACTGAGCTTATCCATACATTTTATATTACTTCATGTTTTTCATTCATTTTATCGATCTCGGTAACAGAAAGATAATCGTATTGTAAGAAAATGCTTATTTAGACAGATGGACTTTAATTTTCGAGCAATAAGGATTATTTTTGCTCGAAAATACGTTATTGTGTAAAAACCCTTTTCCTAGTGTTACCAGATTACAGATTCTTTTATGTAAATATTAAATAGAGCTTTTTATACATTTTTTTTTCAATTTACATCACATTTTATTATATAGCGACTTTCTAGAGATATTCTTTATTTGGCATTTTTAGACGTAGCTGTATTATTAAAACTTATAGTTTATATTTTAAATTGGCATAAGAATTGAGTTATTTCGATTTTGTTCCCTGAAATTATTTGGCTTAGCCTTAATTAAAGTACTTGACCGTTATTCGAAGCTTATTAATTGGAGATAGGCACTTCCGTTTCCCGCTAAGTTGCACCAATTTACCTACTTTTTACCCCTTGTCATGATACACATGCTACTTCCGGCGGCGTCTACAGGCAGGTGGCGCCACTTTAGTGTATATAAACTGCTTGGGCGCCATATTTCCTCATTGGCGTTTTGTTTCCCGCCGCAGTAAAACGTGCGCAGCAGCTCCGCAGCTTGCACAAAGTAAAATTATACAAATTCAGTGTTGAAATTATACCGAAATTCAGTGTTAAATTCTAGAAAATCGTGTGGTTCTTCTTGTCAACGACGTTCTACGATGAATAAAGGCAAGTGAACACCTTTTCTTCTATAACTGTGAATCTATGATCTTTACCAGTGAAAGTTCATTTCAGTGTTTAAATAATATTTTAACGGTTTTACCGTTCGATATTATGAAAGTAAATTTATGTATATGTACCAATTAATTGTGGATTATACCTACTATAACCATTATTTCCAGTGTGTGTGACTATTGTTTTTGGATTCTAATGGTTATTTTCAGTGAGTGTTACTGTTCATAATTTGTGAGAACTTAAATTACTATTAAGCTTATTTTCAGATTACTATTAAGCTTATTTTCAGATTACTATTAAGCTTATTTTCAGATTACTATTAAGCTTATTTTCAGATTTACTGTAAATTTGTAGAAATTTACTAACGGTTCTACAGTGCTGTTTAAAATTTTTGTGCTTTTTCTGAAACGGTTCTTTTCATAGTAACAAAGATAATGTTAAGCATACCGAGCCACGCGCTGTGGCCGGCCTGAACGCACAGCCACGTCAGTCGTATGAGAGCTCATCTTGGGGGTCCTAGCTCGAATGTTTACGGCGAATGACATCGTCGTGAAAAAGATAAGCATAGACGGCACTGAAGCCGCAATCTGCAACAGCTAGCGAAGCAAGTAAGTGAACTCCGTAAATACATGAATATAAATACGAATGCTGAGGCCGTTTGCCATGCTGAAAATGTCTGCCAAGACAAATTCAAAATTTCTTTTCTGAGCTTATCAAAAGAAATGAGTTTACAGCAAGCCCTGACTCTTAAACTAGGAGACCTGTCTGTATCTTAAAATCCAGTGATTACGCAAGTCACCCTATTAATGTTACATACAGATGTATTTTTAAAAAGCCACAGAAAAAATTACATACAATACTTATATAAAATGTGGGTAGTATAAGAATATACGTAAAACGGTTTTGTTAGATACATTTCATTATGCATAGAATTCATAGATATTAGTTTAAAGAACATTAATTACCTGCTATCAGTAACTTTGTTTCGGGTACATAGATAAATAAATGTACTTATATAATATTTGATATTACTATGGGACACTATGAAAAGAATCACTTTATGGACAATAATCACCTTATTAAAATGCTAAAACTTTCAGTATGCACGGCACATTATGACCTGGTATTACTGGTGATTATGAGATTTGTGAGGCAATAGCAAATACTAATTCTATCGACGACTGGGCGGGACCAGAGCAGTCCATCAGCCCCTTAAACTACCAGCATTTTTCTCAAAATGCTTTATGATATCCACCGTAAAAATAACGGTTTTTAAATGTCAAATAAAAGATTGTTCATTTCAATAAGGGTTATTTTCGAGTGTTTTGAAGCTCTGAGGTTGAGTGGAATTTTTAGATAATATAGGCGCAGGAAGTAAATCTTTACATAATAATATGTTAGATAAGTTGAAACACAAAAACAGCACATTCGCACTCCAGGTTTCGTAAACCTAGATACAAACTAAGAGGTACAGAAGTACGATACCTTACGCCATCTGCTCTATGTAGATATGTATTACGCTGCCTGCCATTGCATATTGTGTTTTTTGCAGCAAAAGGAGGCTTTACAGGAAAGCATTTAATATTTTTGGACATGGATCAAAGGATCAGATAATAAATCTAAGTCAAAATGGTAAAATAATGGTTTAAAGGGAGATTTACATACAACTTCAACAGATTGTTTACAGTTGGTGTGAGGTCATAGAACTTAATGCTTTCAGCCATGCTTCAGACCCATACGTTGAGCCAGGTTCGAGACCCTACACGTGGTACTCAGAGCATTTGCCAACAATGCACACGCATTGCAAAAATACGCCCTCGCGGGGCGGATACCATGAACACTATTGCTCCTTCAATGGTACCACCACGTGGTACTCAGAGCATTTGCCAACAATGCACACGCATTGCAAAAATACGCCCTCGTGGGGCGGATATCATCAAAACTACTGCTCCTCCAATAGTACCTTCGCAGGATACTCAGGAGCCTTTGCCAACAATGCACACGCATTGCAAAAATACACCCTCGCTGGGCGGATACCATGAACACTACTGCTCCTCCAATGGTACCTTCGCATGGTACTCAGAGCATTTGTCAACAATGCATACTTATTGCAAAAATACGCCCTCACGGGGCGGATACCATGAACACTACTGCTCCTCCAATGGTACCTTTGCATGGTACTCGGAGCATTTGTCAACAATGCATACTTATTGCAAAAATACGCTCTCACGGGGCGGATACCATGAACACTACTGCTCCTCCAATGGTACCTTCGCATGGTACTCGGAGCATTTGTCAACAATGCATACTTATTGCAAAAATACGCTCTCACGGGGCGGATACCATGAACACTACTGCTCCTTCAATGGTACCTTCGCATGGTACTCGGAGCATTTGTCAACAATGCACACGCATTGCAAAAATACGCCCCCGCGGGGCGGAAACCATAAACACTATTGCTCCTCCAAAGGCAAAACTGCATTTTCAGTTCTATCTGCCAATATTTTTTCTGGAAGAGGCTAATTTCACAACCGCGACTCGCGGCCCATTCATGAAACCCAAAGAGGGCACCGAAGGCGCCTATATTCACCCCCTGCATCCAGGGGGCACCCTAAAAAGCACCACAAGCTTTAACTCGAGGCAGTGCCAGGCAGGTCAGTTGTCACTTTATACCATCAAGGGAAGTAATGGTGCCCCATCGATTCTTTTGCAAATAATCCGAGGCTATCGCATAAATTTCTTTCAAAGACTACCATTAGTTTACCCGAATCTAGCCAGAGGGTTTTTTCTCACATATCTCGTAAGAAATGTCTGCAATGGTGCACAAAATGCAAGAGCAGCGAATATTACGTAAGATCTTCTAGCACCAAGTTTCCTTTCCCCACTTTTTCTGGTGTCGAAAACAGACGGGTCAGCTCGTCCAATATTCAATTCGAACGCATTAAACGATAAACGACTTTGTGATCACAGAGCAGTTCCAACAGAATTACCAAGGTAATTAACATTACCAAGATTTCTGACTTTATACAGAGACAGGATTGGCTAACTACTTCCATCTTAAAATCTCTAAAGCTCACGGACGATTCCTACGTATTTTCTATAATGTATAATGAAGAAAAGTTACAAATTAAAAAGATCACGTCAAACTAGCGATCGAAACAGTACCTTGGGTGGCGGATAAAATCACGAAGAATCTGTCGTTACTCCGCAAAAAAGCATAGTTTCTCTGAGTCTTTGGTAAAATCAACCTAGTCTGCCAAAATAAAAATCCTTTACTATTGTTGAAAAGATACGCCTAGTTCTCGAACGGGCTGAGCAACTCTGAAAGACAGAGTGTTCCAGGTCACATGAGTTTTCGTCGTTCCACGGGTTCGGCTGAATTACCGTCAATTACCTTATATTCACAACTTCTGCCAGTCAGTAGTCTACACTCTGCCTCAAACTGTCAAAGAAGAGATGTATGGTGGACTGAGGGCTGCCATCTCGCGACACCTCTACATTATTCTCCATCAGAAATGTTTCTGACCACAGATGCATCGTATCGTATGTGCACACGACAGCACGTCGACCCTTAATTATGCACTAGCACTCTACTCTGTTGCGTTATGGACGACTTTACAACAAAAGTTTACACTCCGACATGCTGTCGTGTATACCTAGATTGAGGAGCATAGTTGAATAATCTTGCTCTCTCAGATACCTACATGGTCTCAAGACGAACAGAGGCTGCACTGCAATTTTACTTAGGATATTGGATGCACTCCAAAGTCCTGGACATATACCTAATGATGAGTTGAAAGTCTCTTCTCATACAATGTGACGACAAGACTGCTTTACGAAAAGAGGGGGCACAAAATCTCCTCCACTAATAGTCCTGTCAAATTCTGACATTAAATTCTCCAGTTTAGACCAATTTCAAATTCATTTTACCATTCATTACATCCCGAGCACATTCAACAATCATGCAGACCATCTATCGATGCAACGTCATTTTCTGGAATGGCATGATTTACCACATTGTGTCGAAAAAGTACCTAAACTCAAGCAATAGTTTACATTGCGTTTAGCGTCCTAGTGCATTGTTTACTAGCATGGGCAGCTGTTTCCACCACCGTTTCTGGTGCCCAAAGTACTAGCCCACCTAAATAGAATTATCCCTGCTGATAGTACCCCATGGAGCAGTCTAAGACCTCAAAGCCCGAGAGCTCGAGGCCCCATTCTCACAGAGGAACCTACCCAGTGCCCAGTGGGCATACAGCAAAATGGTTTGCACCGATACTAGAGGTATGGAGATGTTGGGGTGGTCTCCGGCTGTAGAGTCCTGGACCACCGAATAGTTTTCGTTACTAAAAGGTTCCTGGAGTTATTCTACCTTAAAGACATATGAGATTGCTTGGAAACGATGGTTTGGTTGGGTTGATACTAACAAAGTTGACCCCATAAAACCAACCGAGAATTATATTAGTTAATTTTAGGCGACTTACAATACCCCGAGATTTGTCTTACAATACAACACAATACTTTTACATAATCGGTCGTATCCACGTTATGCAATGCAGACATGACAAGTCAACTCAATTCTTATGTTTTCTCAAAACCCAAAAGGGTCAACTATCATGTAAGTAGAGGTCTAGTTACACAATCGATACAGTCATGTAACCTCTCAACCCCTATTTCTGGATAGAAATGAGTCCTTTTAGATGAAAAAAGTAATATTGCAAATCAAACTTAGGTATAACTCTCAGAGGTACGCTTAAGATCTCGTCTCGTACCGTGATGTATCGAGCAGGCTGAATAACAAGCTCATTTAAAGAGGCAAATAATATTATGGTTAGGTAGTAAGTACTCCAGATCGACCAAATCGATCTTCGCGGTGCGAAGAGAATTCGATGTGAAATTTGTCGCAAAAGCTAACATGCCTGCCTACCCTCCGCGACTGATAAGATTTTTAAGGCAAAAGCAAGTCTATTAGTATTATACAACCTACTGGGGACTTAGTCGCGTTTTCGAGAAAAGACATCAGATCAGATTTTCTGTATCTGTTTAATTTTGATTAATTCTTCAACTATTTATTAGGTACCTACTAAGTAGTACCCATCAAGTATTATTGATTTTGACTGATTAAATTTTCAGATTCATAATGTTATGATTCAGTCTTCAGACATATCTTGTTGTGATATCGATATAACTATCTAATTGGTTATTATGATTATAATTTAACTTCTCTTGCTACACTAATATTTTTATCACATTGGCGTTACAATACTTTCATGCAAACATGAATTCTAATAACAACGGCGGCCCCGTCACCAGGCGATAACAAACACTTCTCAATTAATAAGCTTCGAATAACGGTCAAGTACTTTAATAGCCGCGTTTTACCTGAAATAAAACGCATATTAAATACTTACCTTATTCGAAGCTTACCTTTTCATTTCTGCCTGGTGCATTTCGAAGCCATGAGGAAATATGGCGCCCAAGCAGTTTATATACACTAAAGTGGCGCCACCTGCCTGTAGACGCCGCCGGAAGTAGCATGTGTATCATGACAAGGGGTAAAAAGTAGGTAAATTGGTGCAACTTAGCGGGAAACGGAAGTGCCTATCTCCAATTAATAAGCTTCGAATAAGGTAAGTATTTAATATGCGTTTTATTTCAGGTAAAACGCGGCTATTTTCGTTGTAAGCTCTCAATTTAAGATTTACATGTAAATTCTTTTTCGCCCATACCCTATCGTTTCAAGCTTGCGATATTTTTTGTGATAGTACAAATTGTTTACTCTGGAGACAACCATTCATATTAAATGTAAGGCTCTTTTCTCACTAACAGTATTAAGAGGAACTGAAATAGCTAAAGCAGACGATTCGTTTATTCCAAACAGTATCTCGGACTGACTCTTGCCATTCGCTCGTTCGCGGCGAAACAACGAAATGACTGTTTGTGACGTCACACACAATGTTGGAATGACTGAAGCGTCCAGTCTCGGTATTATAATTTCTCGCCGAATGATTGATTGATTTTTTATTTTGGTTGCTCTGTTTAGTTGCTGTATGTATTTTGTTAAGTTGTGTAAAAAATACCTAGTTTTGAAATAAAAGTAAAGTTTAATACAACCTAATTTTGCACGTTTCATTTTTGTTTCTCACGTTCTCTTTCACCTGTAAATATTTCTGTCGTTTAGAATACATCGCTTTTCTTTTTTCATTCATTTAGACTAGTGGCTTTTGTATGAATACGGTACAATTCTCATCATGAAGAGCCTATAGATTGGTGATGAAACTTGTCATGTTTATATCACTTATTGAATAATAAATTGCTATGAACTAATTATAATAAACTTACACTCAAGTAATTGTATAGAAAGAGCGAGAGTGGTGGTTAGCGCGGGTCGAATAAGGTGATATGTTAGGGCCAGATACGATAGATTGATGTCTTCACTGTATTTTAATATCTCCATAGAATAGTTATTTAATCTAACGACAGCGTTTTAGGGTTTGGCTACAGCGTGAGTCTGTCATTTTAACCTGGTACCTAATAGTGGACAGTGGCTTGTCACTGGTTTTTTATGTCTTGAAAGCTTTGTTGGTGATTATGAGCAATAATTAATTCGTGTCGCTAGATAATCGCCCTAAGAAAAGGCATATTTAGTGCTAAACACATTGAGCGTATACTTATTGAGCCGCGTAAAGCGAGACTTCTTACACCCTATTACGCTCAGAGCAACGACGGTGGTGGGGCAGCGCAGAATTTTTATGTACAGCACGATGTATCCGCGTAAAATGGGCGCAAGATACGCTCAGTCTATTTTGGCCTTTAATTATTCATAATCACCGATACAAAACTCTTTCGACTTAGTACCCACTAACATTTTACGGTGTAAGTTTAATGAAGTAATACCTTACAATGCCTGCAATATAATTAGAACGGTTGCATAGTAACTCAAACTGACTGAGAAGCGTAGTACCCAGTGGCATCAACAAAACGAAATGTACATATTCTCGTCAATATTTTAATTAGACGATCTAGCGTTTAATATAGCTTGGAGTGAATATCTTAAATGCTGACCGTTGCATGTCTACCAGAATTAGAAGAATTACCAGTGATTAGCTAGAAACTCTCACTTAGTATTGCGCAAAAAAGTAAGTAAACATTTGTAGCATGTGAATCTGAATGTGAGATTGCGTTATCTTAGACAAGATGCGTATATCTCTATCGCACCACAGCAACAACAATGCACTAAAGTGAGATAGGGAAAAGAATATGTTGTCACTAGGGGCACCGAGTAAACTTGTAGTAGTGGAATTGGACTGAAATGTTGTTGAAAAATGTCAAACTCAGATAGAAATGCAACGGAAGGCCCATTTGTAATAAATAAATATAAAAATATAATTTAAATAGATGTCGCTGTATAACAGGTGTTTAAACAACGTAATTACATAATCTATATACTTGTTAATATTAAATTAGTGATTATATTATAATAATGTTGATTACTGTCACCTTGGTTCATTCAGTACTTCGATTGTCATTCTCATTTTATTATAGACAGAATTAATGCACCAAGTAAATGCAATTAAATTAACTCCAGAATAGCTAAGTATCGCTTCGAGATTGCGTCAGTAAATATGTGTGAAAATTAGTGTCTATTTTTGTGAGTAAATTAATTTAAAAAAGCGGCTGTTTCTGTAGTTAGGTAGTCGACGATATTCATTTGTAATTAATTAATTTTATCGATCGAACACTAAATAGGTTGTACATTGTTTGAATGACTTGAGTTTAAATGGGGTCAAATAAAATTTTAAGAACATAAACTTCGTGCGTTTTTAGTTATTTCTCATGAGTAAACTTTACTACTACGGTAAACTAGCAGTCTCCATGTTAGGTTTTATAATGGCCCGTTTCAAGAAAAAAAACGTAGTTCTTTTTTTCTCCGCTGATGGCGCTCATAATACGGCACTATAACGGCAGTCAGTTGAAATTTCATCAGTGTTGCCAACGGTACGACAAATTACCGTAAACTGTAATAATCATAACCAGAAACACAATTCATTGCTTGCAAATTTTATGGCATCACGTAGTTGATGTCAGTATCCTACCTACCTATTCTATATTTTATCAAAAACCATTTATGTTTTTGCTTTCAAGAATAAACTGCCGTTATGTAGCCGTATTTTCTGCGCCATCTAGCGAGCATTTTAAAATCAGCTTTTAACTGTCAGTTGAAAACGGCTCATTGGTAGTGGTTTTATAATGTTAGTTATAAGGTTGAATCGGCTTCACCCTACAGCGGTAGAGACAACGATACAACGATCTAGTAAGATACAGGAATGCAACATTAGTATAACAGCGTGCACGGGCTACGGCTGGCATATTCGCTAAAAATCCACCGAGTCTAATTACCCGTTATCAACTATCCAAAGTGTTTTTAATAAGATCAGTTTTCTAGCAAAGAAAACATAATTTATAAAATTTTGTGAACGGGAGTGTATTTTTAGCGAACCTTATACTCTTTCATCAAATAGAAAAATGATTGGAGAAAACGTATTCCCCACTCACTAAAAGACTGTCAAAATTGTGGCACCACGTGAATACAGGATTAGGAACCTTTGTCTCTAACAGCTGCTCCTCTGTCCTATTCGGTCGGTAGTATTTGGTTTTGAAATAAAACCTCCAGTATTGTTGCTAGCGCGTTTTAAACATGTTGTACCAGTGCAGTATGAACAGGGCTTTGTCAAGTTCGATCTCGGCGGCGCTCAGCTGCTTCAGTCGTTTCTCCACACTGGTTACCAGGACGCGCTCCGGCGGCGTGATCGTCTCTTCCACCTGGAGATAATACATACAATGGGTTTAACAGTCTTGAATTTGACAGCCTTTGACGCGTTAAGACAAAGATAAAGTTAAAATAAGTAAGATATTTATTCACAAGGTAAAACACAGTACAATTATACTAAGAACTAAAAATACACAAGTAAGCAGGTAGGTAGGTTAGGCTATCGTATGAGGTAGTGGCCACCCCTGCTCCTCTACCCTTGACGCATTTTTCCAATACGGCCGCAATATGGCGCAATTTACAAAATAATTTAATATTTTACAAATTAAGACGCATTTAGTGTTTTTATTGAATAAAACAGCCTTACCTTTGAATAAACATTACAAAGTATTAAAAATCAAAGCATTACTATGCGAATTCAAAGAGAAATAAATTTTAAAACTTTTTCAATTTGATCGGTTTTGATCGCAATAGCGTCAAGGGTAACACCGGTAGTGTCAGTTTTTAGGCCGCCCAAAGGGCCTCTGACATGGCTTAACGATTGTTAATAATTAACAACAACAACCGGGACCAACAGTTTAACTTGCCTTCCGAAGCACGGAAGCGCTCAGGTATTATTGACACTAGCGGTCACCCATCCATGGACTGACCGCGCCCGTTGTTGCTCAACTTTGCAAATCTATTAAGAACTGCGGGGGTAGCATGACTTTTATCGAGGCGGATTTATCCAACAAAATGGCGGTTTATCTGCATTTTTGACGTCTGTAGTGGGTTATATATCGCTCTCGACGATTTATAACCCACTATAGACGTCAAAAATGCTGATAAACCGCCATTTTGTTCGATAAATCCGCCTCGATAAAAGTCATGCTACGGGGACTGGCTGTGTTAGATAGGTCTCAACTAATTCTAGGGTTTGATATGTAAACATTTTCGATTTTTTTTGTGTATTTGATACAGCAACAGATTTGTGCATTTTTCTTTGCGCGCAGGCTAATTCACTATGCCCAGCGCCTTAATAAATCGTAATTGAAGCCGTCAACAGAGAGCCCATTTTGGCACCATTGCGTTACAAGCTACGGCCCCTGGACTCACGTCGTCAATGTTCTGCTGCGGCTCGTCGCGCAGTCTCATCCCGTGGACGATGGTGCGCACTCGGCGCCGCTTGTCGAGCAGTCGCGCGTGCGCTCGGCGCTCGTGCGCCGCGCGCGATATCACGTTGTGGAGGGAGCGGAGGCACATCTGGTGCGCTGTGTGCGCTGTCTGCGGATCACAACAATTCAGGGGCTTTATTGTCTAACTTTTGAATCTATCGCAATCCCTTTCAATAGTATCAGGATTATGATCGTGATTGCGACTTTAGAAAGTAATTTCTAAGATTTAAAATAACAATCGCTAACAGAACGGATGATTCACAAGTTCACAAAGCCATACAAATAGTAAGATATTGAGTGAACGATTTTGCAATTTTCTTCACTCAATATCTTTCAAAATCGAGTCGCAATTTCTATAACCATCCCAATCGTTTTCAATGACAGTTTGTGTCGAATAAATGCAGTCTGAAGTTCGTCAGCACCCTTCAAACATCAATTTGAAAGGAATTGCGATAGATTCAAAAGTTAGACAATTAAGCTCCAGGACTGAATTCTGAAGGGGTAGGCCTTGTCTTACCTGTGGGCTAGGCCCACTAAGCTGTCAGGATGGTATAGGTGCTGGGCAAGCCTACTACATCTAAAAAAAATCCCAGGCACAGCAGCGCCGAGTGGTCTCTTCACCCATCTAGTGTGAGTGAAGGTCCCACTGGACGCTGTATAATAATAATCTCATTACATAGATGCAAAGGCCTTAGTTTTAGGCAGAGAGGATAGTTTGCAACTATCCTAACATAAGTGTATCGGTTTATCTACACTCATAAATCTCTAAATCGCAAATGTATGCACACTAACATACAAGGTGTTGTTTTGTTAAGTGACACACAACTCAGGGGTGATTATTTACACGATACTGAAGCAAAAAAAAAAACTGTGAAAAATACCCCGCGCGCGCGCTTCGAAAAGGCAGGTGTCTGCACGTCGCGGTTATTATAGAAAAAAATGAACAAAGCACAGCCTTCTTTGTAATCGGTGAATCAAAAATTGAAAAAAATGAACAAAGCACAGCCTTCTTTGTAATCGGTGAATCAAAAATTGAAAAAAATGAACAAAGCACAGCCTTCTTTGTAATCGGTGAATCAAAAATTGAAAAAAATGAACAAACCACAGCCTTCTTTGTAATCGGTGAATCAAAAATTGAAAAAAATGAACAAAGCACAGCCTTCTTTGTAATCGGTGAATCAAAAATTGAAAAAAATGAACAAAGCACAGCCTTCTTTGTAATCGATGAATCAAAAATTGAAAAAAATGAACAAAGTACAGCCTTCTTTGTAATCGGTGAATCAAAAATTGAAAAAAATGAACAAAGCACAGCCTTCTTTGTAATCGGTGAATCAAAAATTGAAAAAAATGAACAAAGCACAGCCTTCTTTGTAATCGGTGAATCAAAAATTGAAAAAAATGAACAAAGCACAGCCTTCTTTGTAATCGGTGAATCAAAAATTGAAAAAAATGAACAAAGCACAGCCTTCTTTGTAATCGGTGAATCAAAAATTGAAAAAAATGAACAAAGCACAGCCTTCTTTGTAATCGGTGAATCAAAAATTGAAAAAGAAAGTTCAGCTTTATTTTAGTTTCCGGCGTTAATAAAACTATCGTCCCTGTATCGGGTGTCAGTAACCAAAACAACACCTTGTATACGAGTTCTTTTATTTCGCCCTTTAGCAACACGTTCCCAATTTGGTCGAAGAATTTTGCACTCACGTTCGCTTGGTATATTTCTTGCGACAATTTTGGGTGAATGTTATTTGAGTAAAAGTTTTTTAATGAAAACAATAATAATTACCTCAGGCCCATAACTAAATAAATTATTCTTGTTCTTATACACCGTGGAATTTTAGTGGTTCTAAAGCCGAAGGTATTTAGTTGCACTCGTGATTCTGAGCCAAATTCCAAAATTTTACTTCAAAACAAGTGAAAAAAAAAAACACTTCCCAATACAAACGGCTATCGCCAATCGACACCATTTGTATGGAGAAGTGAATTTTATTTCGCGCATTCTGGAATGAAATTTGTAATTTGGCTCAGAATCACCAGTGCAACAAAATACCTTCGGCTTTAAAACCACTAAAACTGCACGGAGTATTCTTATTCATAAAAGGCTTACCTCGTGTAAATTAATATGATACAGGTAAATTGCTTTGACCAGACCGCCACTCGATGCCGGTTTCCTCATAGGCTGCAAACAGAAAAAAAACAAAGAGTAAATTAAACAATGTAAATTAGCAAAATCGAGCAAATAATTCTGTTTTTACATCAGGCATTTTATTAAAGTTCCTAAAACCTCTACGTTAACCATAAAACTAACTGTGGAACGGCCGTATTAAATTTTCAATACATTTTGGTATCTTTTACAAATCCTAAATCAAATACTTCATCATGGTCCCACCTGTACACTAATAAAATGCTCCTCCATCAATTTGTAGGTGAGCTCTTTGCACTCTTTGTTGGGCAACATGGCGTGCTTCTGGATATCCTCTTCTTCTATGTATTTCTTCGCCCGAATTAACCTGCAGTAAATAAATTGATTCAGCATTAATGACTTGGCAAGAGATAGGACTTAGTAGAGTAAGGAGAGCTGATGGCTAACCTCCATTAGTGGATAGGCTTAGAAAACAATGCCGATAATCCAACAAAACCAATCTGCCCAGCTGTGGGAAAAATCGTCCTAGAATGCCGCCAAAGTAAACCCAACAATCGGGAAATGCTTAGGAAAAAGACAGAACTAACAGTGTGCTTATTCTGTAAAAAAAAATTCACACACATAGAATTGCTAGTCCTGAAAACCAGTTTATTTCTTATTTTCATATCCGAATTGAACAAAATAATTATAATATATTTGTTTAAATTCGCATCGACAGTTACTTTGTTCGGTTGGTCTGAGGTTGCGGGCCCGTGTTTTTTTTAGTCTTATCATCATCAGCCAGTCGACACCCACTGTTGAGTAAAGGCATCTTCATGCTCACGCCACCTCTCACTCCAGTGCCAGACGCAACCACCGCTTTCCCGCTACTTGGGCTATGTCATCGGACCATCTAGCTGGTGGTTTGCCAACCGCTTCCCCTCTCGATGTCCACAATGGACTTCGTCCATCTACCATCAGTGCGCCTATACAGCAGGTGCTTTGTAAAAAAGCCGCGTTTTCACAGTCAAAGTAAATAAAACCAAATGAGCCATGCAAGAAAACGAACGCTTCTGATTGGTCGATTCGATCCGAGCCAGAGACCGAGCTCGCTAAAATGGAAAAGCTTGTCTCTGGTTCGGTTTTCTTGGATGGCTCATTTGGTTTTATTTCATCATCATCATCATCAGCCTGTTAACACCCACTGCTGAGTAAAGGCCTCTTCATGCTCACGCCACCTCTCACGATCCTGCGCCAGGCGCAACCACTGTTTTCCGGCTACTTGGGCTATGTCGTCGGACCACCTGGCTGGTGGTCTGCCAACGGATCTCTTCCCCTCTCGGGGTCGCCATTCCGCAATGGACTTTGTCCATCTGCCATCGGTTGTTTTTTGTTTTGTTTTTCAAAATTCTTTATTTAACTGAAAACACATACATTAAAGCATAACAATAGCACACTATTATACTCTCAGACAGGACAGCAAAACACTTTATCGGGCTGAAACACCCTTCAAAGCTTATAAATATGGCAATCTAGAACTATTTAAATTATGATTCATATTTGTATTCTCTAAGAAACACTATAAATTTTATAATACTGTGAGCTCATTAGAAGTGAGTCTCACTTTTTTGTACATTTAGTAGGTATTTATAATAATAATTAGGCATCCGTTACAAAAATGAATGCCCCGATCGCAAAGCGATTTGCCATCGGTACGTCTCGCCAGGTGTCCTGCCCACTTCCACTTTAAAGAAGTTATGCGTTTTCCGACGTCTGCCACTTTTGTTTTTATTTACTGTTTTGTTTTCTTGGATGGTTTATTTGGTTTTATTTAGTTTGACTGTGAAAACGTCACACTGACCTAAATATCCTCGCCGCGTGGTGTCCCAGCCGCTCCGTGGCGGTGTGCGCTAGAAGCGCGCCCACGGCTTCGTTCGCGGCGTGTTGCATCCTCACCGAGTACTGACCGCCGCCCGCGTCGCCGGATCGGGACACGAAGCCGCTGCCGCTCTCCTCTGGAAAATTAAATGGTCAATTCGGTAAGTTTCATCAAGCTTATTAGTATGCGGTTTTCGTAACTTACGTAGGTAGAAAATCTGCATACCTGTCAATTATTCTCAGGCGTGCAACTTGTCCCTTGTCGGGACTAACCAGGGGCCTTAGCCTGTAACGCAATGGCGGGTCAATGGCGTCCCGGCAGAAGGAAAAAACCGGGCTTTCCTCGCTTTTCTCCTACAACCAGAGAACTAATCCTCTAGAATTAGAATCAAAATATTCTTTGCTGTACTACAAAAACATTAAAAGGACAGACAGCGTTAGCAAATCGTAATTGAAGTCGTCACCTGACAGCCCATTTTGGCACCATTGTGTTACAGGCTAAGGGCCCTGCCCCTCTACCCTTGACGCGCTTTTCCAATGCGGCCGCAATATGGCGCAATTTACAAAATTTAATATTTTACAAATTAAGACGAATTTTGTGTTTTTATTGAATAAAACAGCCTTACCTTTGAATAAACATTACAAAGTATTTAAAATCAAAGCATTACTATGCGAATTCAAAGAGAAATTAATTTTTAAACTTTTTCAATTGGATCGCAATAGCGTCAAGGGTAGAGGGGCTGGTCATCCATCCATCCAGGTCATCCATCATCATATAGCAATGCGGTTCCCCAGGCATAGTCTAGAGAAGTCACAATCTTGGGCCAGTTGACGCGTCTAGTGGGGCCAAACATTTT
This sequence comes from Zelleria hepariella, assembly GCA_949319315.1. Classification (NCBI taxonomy): domain Eukaryota; kingdom Metazoa; phylum Arthropoda; class Insecta; order Lepidoptera; family Yponomeutidae; genus Zelleria; species Zelleria hepariella. The sequence goes on along the minus strand of OX439380.1, from coordinate 4,609,185 downwards.
TCTCAGAGTTTTATATTCTGCGACCAGGAGTTTGTTCTCTTCTTTTAGCATCAGCGTCCAAGCTTCCTAACACCCTCAAATAGTAGTCCAAATGCTGGAGACTGGCGGGTCACCTAAGAGCACCGAACTCAATCCCATAGAATGCGCATTACGTATAAAATCACAATAAAAACTTGTCCCCACAGAAACGAAAGATATCAGCAATAGAACAATACGAAACATCATTTCGACCATACATCTAATATTCGAATCTCAACCTTATTGCATTAGTGTACAGTTTTACTTTAATTGCAAATAAGCTCCCAAAGGCAATTTGGGCATCTATTTTTCCAGACACATTTCAGAGTTCTATGTTGTATCTACTTTTATCCTTGATCGAAGCCTAAGAGTCACTCACCTAACACCTTCAGGTAGTGGTCTAAATGCTGCACCAGCAGCGGATGGTCCTTGCTAGCTTGCCGGCAGCATTCCTTGAGGTCGACAGCCGGCACCGGGTTGGAGACCGGTGCCCAGGGTGGGTTGCGGAGGTACATCTGGACCAGGAGGTGGCGCATCAGCTCGCCCGCTGGAAAGAAACTCAAGTTTAACAAAGGGCCTATTGTGTCACCCAAAAATTGCAGTTTTATTTATTCAACAAATACAATAGTGACCAAATTTCAAAACTAGTGACTTTATTTTAAAATTGTGTACATTAGTGAGGCACTGGCAATTTATGTAGAATTGAAACGGCTGATTATGTAGAAAGAAACGGAGATTTCTGCGCAACATGCATTTAAGTGACTTTGTACAGACAGTAGGTAGAAAATACCGTAAAGCGCAACTACTACTGCTGTTTGCTTTATGTACCGAAAACTAGCACACTAACACAACTCTTGTTTGTTATCATCAGTATGTAGCGAGAGTGCTGTCAGCAAGTTTCTAACTTTGATGAGAAAGTTTGTGAGAGAGAGTGTTGGAGCCCTACGTCAGAGCCTGATGCAAAGCCCGGGCACAGGCGCCGCGGTACCTAAACCGGTCGCGCCACCTATCGGAGCCAGCGCAACTCACTTCACCTTCGACTAACTGACGTGTCGACACCTATACGGGCAGCATGGTAAGCCCGAGATAGGCCCTTCTCTATGCAAAACTGTCAACTTGTCGTTCGGGCTCTAGTTGGCTCTACGCCAACATGGCGATGGAGACAAAAATACAACATTTTTATTAAAATGGAAATAACTACTTTTTGCTCGACATGACCCTAATCTATTGCCATCTCGAGTCCCGCCTGCCATGCTCGCACAATAGACATGGCACGTCTGACACTTGAGTTCGAGACAGTGTCAAAACGACCATGCTAAGCATACTATTTTGTAATTTGGATCCAATATAATTAATTTAAACCAATACAGTCCACTCGCATCATTACAACTATCCATCATTTCTCTCTCAAACACAGAATATAAATATCTGTGGTCTGAAATAATGTCATGCAGAGCTGAAATGATCAAATACATATGGACAAAGAGCATATAATACAAGTTATAGCAAAGAGCATATAATACAAATATGGATAAGTTTATTGTGTGGTCTATCTTGCCCATGAACTGCTAATAATATTTCTTAGCAACTGCTTAGCAAGTATCTATTGGAACAATGCTTACCATTTTCGTCAATGCGTCGGGTGATGGCTTGGATCATGATGTCATCTCGAAAGTCTTGGTGAAATCTGTCGAAGTTTACCTTCCAGTTTATATCTGAAAAAAATACAACCAGTAAGATGAATAAAAATCACAGGATCATTACATAATTTAGTAGACAACGAAAAAAACAAGTCTTTTATCGCCTTTTATAACCACTTTTGGCGAAAAAAGATTTTATTCGTAGGTTCTAGGATCTGGAATCTAAACCTTAGGTCCTAAAAATAGTTAAGCCTCGCGTTGATAACCTAATGACGAGTTTTTAGCTAAAAACTCATCCAAAAAGAAAATATGTTTTTTTTCCATTGGCGGCGCTAGTTGTGCCTATTTGTCAAAACATTATTAAGTACATGCAATATTAAATTCTAAAATACACACAAAGCTTCGTCAAAAAGTTGGGTAACAAACACATAATAAAAACGGGTACACTAAAAAACATAAAAAAATAAATAAAACACACTTAAAAAAATATATACAGGGTGTTAAAAGACCGCCAACAGACCCGAAAGCCACGGATACTAGACACCAAAACAAAGTACTTTTTCGATAAATTATTGCTCGGAAATGATTTTGGTTTTTTAGGTTATAATTTTGAAAAATATTTTATTACTCAATGGACGTGTAACGCACAGAAGTCATATTGCGCAAGCGTGGGTATAAGTTTATGTTACTTAACCTTGAAGTGCCGATGTTTAGAATACATTGCGGGTTGCAATTTTAACGTCGTTGTTTCTAAGAAATATTCATAATTTTAATATGGCTTCTTAAGAGGATATGTTAAAAATTAGATACTGAAAACATTTCTGCAAAAAAAAAGTTTTGAAAAGTCCGACTTTGAACCTCATTATCTCGGAAACCGTTGATTTCCCAGGCATAGTTCCTTTGGCAAAAATGTTTATTATGATGAGGACAATAAGTGGGTTCCCGCTTTGTTGGCGGTCTTTTAACACCCTGTATATTAATCAAAAATTCCGCCCCGTACCGGTTTTCAACTTAAAACTTAGGGAGGCAAGGTGAAAACGGCCCTTACTGTCATTGACATCAGCAGTGGGATCGTTCATAGCCAGCACAAGAGTCCTCGCATCTAGGTCCGGCACAATGGTTGCCACGGCAACCAACGTTGGAACATCTGCTCCGTCTTTCACCTCTGCTACGGGAGCCTGCTGGATGTAGCTGGCTGTCGCGAGGCTTATGAACATGTCTTTCAGGGTCACTATTGTTATGCTCTTTTCCTGAAATGAGAGGAAAAAATTGCCATTCATCATCATCATCAGCCCACCTCCGCCCACTGTTGGGTATAGGCCTTTTTCCACTCGCGCCACCTCTCACGGTCTCTAGCCATCCGCATCCATGGACCCTCCGCCGCTGTGACCATGTTGTCTGACCATCGGGCTGCTGGTCTTCCGACTGATCGTAATCCAGTTCTCGAAAAAAATATATGAGAGTTTTTTGTTGCGAAAACTTAGGGAGAATTATTTACAGAAGTTGTGAAGAAGATATTGTGGATTTAATCAACATTATACCTGCATGAAAAATATAAAGAACACACAAATTGGCACATTATAAGTCTAGGCCCAGTAGTAGGGACAACTAGCTCCGCCAATGAAAAAAAATCATATCTTCTTTTTGGATGCGTTTTTTGCTAAAAACTCTTCAGTAAGTTCTCAACGCGAGGCTTAACTATTTTTAGGAACTAAGGTGTAGTTTCCAGATCCTAGAACCTACGAATACAAAAATTTATCGCCAAAAGTGGTCACTTTAGGTCCTAAAAATAAATAAGCCTTAGGTACTAAAAATAGTTAAGCCTAGCGTTGTGAATTTACTGAAGATTTTTTAGCAAAAATGCATCCAAAAAGAAGATATGGTTTTTTTTCTTTGGCGGCGCTAGTTGTGCCAATATCGCCTTTAAAAAATAACAAGAACCTCTTTTCAAACACTTAATATCTTAGTATTTTTTTATTTAATATTGAAAAATATCCTAAAAATAGTTTTGCCTCGGGTTGATAATTTAATGAAGCGTTTTTAGCAAAAAAAAAGCATCCAAAAAGAAGATACGATTTTTTTTTCATTGGTGGCGCTAGTTGTGGCTATTAATATAGGCACAACTAGAGCCGGGCCTTAAAGAATAACAATAAAATAAATAAATAAACCATTACCTTATCATCCTTATACTTGCTGGCTAGAGTAACCAGAAGCTTGGTGGCAGTGGTGCATCCTTGCTGGAGGAGCTCTTCCACGATCAGCTCCGCCTCGCTACCAAACTTACTCTTGATCTGCAGGAGGTACCTGAAAGGTGAATAGCAACATCCTTTTCAGGGTTCCGTACCCGAAGGGTGCCAAACGGGACCCTATTACTCTGCCTCCGCTGTCTGTCTGTGTGGTCTGTCCTAACTTTAAATGGCTGTATCTTTGGAACCATAATAGGTAGCCAGTTGATTTTTTCACAGATATTATTTGTGTTAATATGGCGGATAACCAAACAAATAATAAAAATGTATAAATAATAATAATAAATAAGTATGGGGTCCTCATACAACAAACGGGTTGGTGGGTCAAGTTGGGGGCGGGTTGTAGACGTTGGGTGGGGTATACGCATGGGGACGCTATGGGAGGCCTTTTTTTTTGGATTTGCCATAAATATTTTTGTTACGGATACGCCTTGCGTAGGTCCTGGGAGTAAAAAAAAGTAAGTAAGTAAGTAAGATATTTATTCACAAGATAAAACACAGTACAATGGGCAGTGCCACTAATCGGAAAAAGCTGTGAAAATTTTGAATTTCCCGCCACGCTGCTATCGTCCGTCTTTTTGGATCACAGGTTAGCATAACTACACAGATTAGTTTGACAACAATAAACTCGCACAGGTTAGAAACTTTTTTGCTGTTTTTTACAATGGCAACACCAACCAACCAGTCCATATATTGTACGTCCCAGTTTTGCACGGCCCGATTTTGTACGGCCTGATTATACGAAGCCAAACGGCTTCGTAAAATCGGGCTGTACAAAACTGGCCGTACCAAACTGGCCTTGGATAATCAGCCCGTACCGATTAAGCACAGCCTGATTTTGTACAGCCCGATTTTACGAGTCCCATGATATATTGTGCGTCTGAGTTTTGCACAGCCACGTTTTGTACGGCCTGATTATACGAACCCATGGATTCGTAAAATCGGGCCGTACAAAACGCGGCCGTGCAAAACGCTGTGTACACCAAGTGCACATGCCGATTTTGTACAGCCCGATTTTACGAGTCCCATATTGTACGCCAGAGTTTTGCACAGCCACGTTTTGTACGGCCCGATTATTCGAAGCCAATTTGGATTCGTAAAATCGGGCTGTACAAAACGTGGCTGTGCAAAACTGGCTTTGAATAATCAGCCCGTACCGATTATGTACAGCCCGATTTTACGAATCCATTTTCAGAACTGTCAAAATGGAGCCTCGTTTACATTTATTTGGTTGTCAAAATTGACCACACAGATTAGGAAACGTCAAGTAGATGTCAGGCTTGCGTCACAGATTCAGTGTGACCACTTTTAGTAGATTTCTACTTTTTTGGTAGATTTGATTTGATTTTGGAATTTCAGTAGAAAATCGGTATATTTGAGTACATTCGGTAGAAAATTGGTATTTTAGAACATTCTGAAAAATGGTAATGCAAAATACAACTATCCAGGCCAAAAACAAAGGCTCCTGCGATATCTATATCACCATGAAGCAGCGCTGCGTTGCCAACCATGCCATGCGATAATTATCATATTGGCAACACTGCTATGAAGTCTTACCCAGATTCAGGAGATTTCCCGTAACAAAGCATTTTGCGAAACAAAATGCTTTGTCTTCCAGTATTGAACGCAAAATACGAACGCATTTTTTCAGCTATAAACAGAAACTGTTTTCACAGAGAAAGTAAATAAAACCAAATAAGCCATCCAAGAAAATAGACGCTTCTGATTGGTCGATTCCAACCGAGCCAGAGACAAGCTCACTAAAATGAAAAAAAACGCAACTAGGATGGAGCTCTACTCGTCAAAGTTAAAAAGATGAAAACCCAAAAACAAGATGGCTTACAGACTGTCCGTTAACTCTAGAAATAAAATAACAAAAAATATTCATAGTAAATCCGAAAAGTGGTCGGCTTTACTATGAAAAATTGTTGCCATTTAATTTCTAGAGTTAACGTACAGTCTATAAATGGAAGAAATCCCCGTATTTCGTATGAAAGTTGAGTGAAATCGAATCATTGACGTTGGTGGAGCTGGAAGAAGCTATAGTAAGAAGGAACCATTTGGTGACGTCTTATATTGCATTTCCATGACCTACCTATATTTTCTTTATTTCTTCATTTTTGTTTTTTATTTTGCTTAAGTTCTTTAGAAGTATTTGTTGTGGCTTTTATGTAAAACAGTTTAAAAAAATTGTTAAAAACCAAATTCATTGAAATATGTGCAAACCGCCATTAGTTTTGCTTACGGTTTTAGCTAACCTTGACTGCTCATTTGGTTTTAGTCAGCGAATGAAAAGAACGTCCAATGCGAATATGTGGATGCTTGGCTTTGAACTTCTGAATCTTCTAATAGGTCGTTTTCATCAAAGCACTTTAAGGTCCAACGATATCAGAGTGCTGGGAAATTCAATTGTTTCACAGTTTTTTTTATTATTTCGAAACTAAACTGAGCTATTTTTGTTCAGCGGTTTTTCGTTCACGGCAATAAAATAGTATTCATAATTCAGCCGATTGTGCGTTCTGGGCCCTTAGCCTGTGTAGCGACCCCTGTCGGGCGCTCAGGAAACTGCTACATACTCGAGCTGTCAATCGCTACTCGCTACAATCCTGCATCGCGCCAGCAAAATATCTTTCGTAGCTGAGTATATATACAGGGTGTTAAAAGACCGCCAACAGACCCGAAAGCCACGCATACTAGACATCAAAACAAAGTACTTTTTCGATAAATTATTGCTGGGAAATGATTTTGGTTTTTTAGGTTATAATTTTGAAAAATATTTTATCACGCAATGGACGTGTAACGCCCAGAAGTCATATTGCGCAGGCGTAGGCATAAGTTTATGTTACTTAAGCTTGAAGTGCCGATGTTTAGAATACATTGCGGGTTGCAATTTTAACGTCGTTTTTTGTAAGAAATATTCATAATTTTGATATGGCTTCTTGAGAAGATATTTTAAGAACTAGATACTGAATACATGTCTGCAAAAAAAAAGTTTTGAAAAGTCCGACTTTGAACCTCATTATCTTGGAAACCGTTGATTTCCCAGGCATAGTTCCTTGGACAAAAATGTTTCTTATGATGAGGAGAATACTTGGTTTCCCGCTTTGTTGGCGGTCTTTTAACACCCTGTAGAACGTCCAACTATGTTCAGTTGGACCCGGCCGGTCCCCAAGCACAACATCTGCTTGGCGGGATATGGGCTACTTACACTTTATTATTTATCCACAATTTATTTATCTATAGGTATAATATTCTATTATCTATAATATTATGTAATTTATTATTTAGTACATGAAAACAAATTTACAGACAGACAGACAAGCTACTTATTTCACTGTAGATATTTTGCACACGCGGTATTAGCATAGGTGGTTGCGTGCGCATCTCGCGCAGTCGCTCTGGTGCTTTGAAGTCAAAACTGTTTTTACGTTGTGATTTTCTTGTGTGATTATTATTGCTTTTCTTTCCCTTGATTCTCCTTCCAAATAAACACAAACTGAAATCCAAACCATTTCGTATCTATCCACAACGACTCCCAAACCTGTAACACAATGGTGCCAAAATGGGCTTCCGGTTAACGGTTTTAATTACGATTTATTGATGCTGTCGGTCCAGTGTCGATTCTTTTAATGTTATTGTAGTACAGCAAAGAATATTATGAGTCTAATCCTAGAGGATTAGTTCGCTGGTTGTAGAAGAACAACGAAAAAATAACGGTTTTGTCCTTCTACCTAGGACGCCATTGATACGCCATTGTGTTACAGGCTAAGGCCCCTGATCGGCAAAGCGGTGGCACTGCCCAAAAAATTAGTTTATGACCAGAACACATAATCGGCTGAATTATTGTTGTTTTGTTGTTTAAAATAGAAAGAATACTATTTTATTGCCGTGAGCGAAAAACCACCAAACAACAATAGCTCAGATTATCTTCAAAATTTAAAAACTTGAAAAAAAAAAACTTTCCCGCCACGCTGCTATCGTTGGAACTTAAAGTAGTTTAATGTAAGCAACCTATCAGTAGATTTAGAAGTTCAAAGGCAAGCATCCACATGTTCGCATCGGACGCATCGCATAAAACGGATTAGTTTTCACAATACGATCCGTACGACCGCATCGTACGGATCAGTAAACGAACTTGCGTAACTTTCTATTTAAAGAATATTACAATACGATGCGTGCGATGCGGACATGTGGATAAGGACATGAGCCTGTAGCTTCCTTTGATGATGTAGTCTTTGCTTTGATGACGCGTTTGATCAAATCATGTTTTGACCGTGAAGCATTTGAAAATTTTGGAACGCTTCTATTATCTTTGTTAGGCTATTTGTGTTAAACTGAACGCAGCTATAGCCACAGATTACAAAAAAGTTCGGCGAGTTATACAGATCCACCAACTTATCTGTGAAGTGACAGAATCCGGAACTACGGTTAACGACCAATGAAAAGTGAGAATTCAGGCGCCCGCCAATCAAAACGCTGACAGCGACACCACTCATTTGGGTCTGTACGATGTAAACGAGGCGTCACTATCTTGTCTATGATGGGATTCGTAAAATCGGGCTGTACAAAATCGGCTTGTGCACTTGGTGTACACAGCGCTTAGCACGGCCGCGTTTTGTACGGCCCGATTTTCCGAGTCCATGGCTTCGTATAATCAGGCCGTACAAAACGTGGCTGTGCAAAACTCTGACGTACAATATCATGGGACTCGTAAAATCGGGCTGTACATAATCAGGCTGTGCATAATCGGTACGGGCTGATTATCCGAGGCCCGTTTTGCACAGCCACGTTTTGTACGGCCTGATTTTACGAATCCAAATTGGCTTCGGATGATCGGGCCGTACAAAACGCGGCTGTGCAAAACTCTGACGTGCAATATATGGGACTCGTAAAATAGGGCTGTACAAAATCGCGCTGTGCACTTGCTGTACACAGTGTTTTGCACAGCCGCGTTTTGTACGGCCCGATTTTCCGAGTCCATGGCTTCGTATAATCAGGCCGGACAAAACGGGACTCGGATGATCGGGCTGTGCAAAATCGGGACGTACAAAATCGGCCCCCCATTCATTTATGAAAAAGTCAAAAAAGTAAACAATGAAAAAATACCATTCGTCTAATCCTCCCGGAGTATTTTATTCTTTGGTCTAATACCTAAATCGAATCTAATCGTCTCTTTTCGTCTCTGCGCTGCGCTTCGCTTGTTTTCGTACGTTACTTACGGGTGTAAGTTTCTCGATTTTTGATAACCTGGCTTTATAGTGGACTTGTGTTTGCCCCGTGATTTGGATTGTGTTATTCTCTTGGACTGATTACGTATTGGCTACTCTTCAAGGACTTCGACACTGCACACAATTATTGGACCTATTTGAAATTATGCATTTATCTTTGTTTGGTAACTAACAGTACAGTAACTAGGAAGGAACTATGTGATGCAAAACTTGCAAACGAAGCCCTGGGCACTTGACCTGAGTTTTCAATATGTAGGTAAAATAAACATGTAAAGAATACTAACATACCTACCTACCCATTTTCATGCAAAATAGAAAGAAAAAAAAAATTGCCAACATTAAACCTCAACTTTGTATTTTTGTTTTTAGAAATCAAAAATGAGTGACTCAGAGCCTACTCCTGGGCCGTCAACTCCCAGAAAACAGAATAGACTTCCAGATGAAGTTACGTTTCTCAGCTTGCCCATGAAGAAACGTAAAAGACGTGATATGGGATCAAATGAGAAATTAACTGCCATTAACACATATAAGTATCTTGAAAAAATATACCCTACATATCCAGTGAAAAAAGAAATAGCAAAGGCAACCGCAGAAATCATTGGCACCTCGGTGCAAACAGTCAACCGGATATTACGAGAGTACAAAACAACTGGCAAAGTGATGTCACCAGACCGATCAAAACCCAAGTACCAGATTGTTGAAAAACTGGACGATTACACACTTTCAGCAATACGGGGAAAAGTCCAACAGTTTTTCTTGGACAACAACCATCCTACCATCGATAAGGTGCTCAAGGCAGTTAATGATGACGAGGATCTGCCATCATTCAAGCGCTCAACAATGCGCAAAATATTGGTAAAACTGAACTTCACATTTCCCAAACGCTCAAGAAAAAGCGCTCACAGAAACGTTACTGATGACACCGACTCTTGCAGCTCAGAGGATACTGTGCAACAAGGATCTTTTGGCACCTGACCTTGATGGGAAATAATGCCCTAAATTTGTTAGACGTGATTTTGTATACGTAATACGCCTTTGCAGCGGACTGTTGTACAGTGGGGTTTTACGAAATTGTAGTAATTCGTTATTTTAGATCAAGGTCAAGTGGCAAAAGGACCTTGTCGCACTGTAGTAGCATTTAAGTAATTTTATTATTCAGGTTATAAGTATTAAGAGTTTTTTCTTCTTCTGAATTCCGTACTTGGCAATCTGTTTGCAACAATGGGCCATTCACTTGTCTGTTTAAATGACTATCTGAGAAAATGCATCCAGTAAGTCTCCAGTAAGGATACTGTGTCTCCTCAATAGGGTGAATTGCACACTTACTGTGTTAAGGTCAGCAGCTAGTTCATTTACATGTTTGGATAGTCTCATTTGGTATTTATCGCCGTAATTAGCGATCTCTTCCTTTATTGTATCGATTTTTAGGTCCATCTGAATGTGTCTGTTGCTTATGTAGTATGGTATGTTGAACAAAGAACATTGTCCTGATTGTTTTGTTTTGAAATCTCTCTATTCGAGATTGCTGTTGCTAGCCATACCCCAGAGCTGGATTCCGTAGGTATAAACCGTAGGTTTCAGGATAGTTTTGTAAATAGCGACTTGGCGAGATGGGGATAGATGTATGTATTTTTTTTTCTTATGTGTACATCTGCGACCGGTCTTTATGACCATAAGCTTTGTTCGGTAAAGAGTTATGGCGTTAGTATGTATCTTCCATTGAAGGTGCTATACAAATACAGCGCAGTTGGTATTATGTGATAAAATAAATAAATGAATCTTTAAAAGTTTTGTGGTTGTTACTTATTTTTTTATTTATTTTTGTTTTGAAGGGTGTCAAAAAACATGTTTGATACAATTCGTGGCCACTTTTGGCGATAAAGGATTTTATTTGTCCATTCTAGAATGTGGAATCTAAACCTTAGGTCCTAAAAATAGTTAACCTAATGACGCATTTTTAGCAAAAAAAGCATCCAAAAAGAAGATATGATTTTTTTTTCCATTGGCGGCGCTAGTTCTGCCTAGGTTTGGACCTTAAGCTTGGATAAAAGTGGTCAAGCGCGATTCACACTAACACACCAAGACTCTGTACAACCAGTTTTTTATTTTTATTGCATGGCAATACGGAACCCTCAGAGCACGATTCCGATTCACACTTGTCCGGTTCCGTACCATCATCTATAAAAACGGCAACAAAACAAGTTTGTTGTATGGGAGCCACCTTAAATATTAATTTTAAATTGTCTAACTATCACAGTTCATGCGATATATCCTGGTGACAGATGAACGGTCAGCGGAGTCTTAGTAATAGGATCCTTCTTTTACCCTTTTTGGGTACGGAACCCTAAAAAAGGGCTTGTTTTACCTGGGATATCGAATGAGCAGAAGAACATTGTCGGGAATCAGTTTATAATCAGCTACGGATTCGTTCTTCGATGGCTCAAATGTGGCCAAATCAAATTTTAACAGCGTGCGTAGACTTTCAACCACCTGTAAAGAGTTGGAAACAATGTATGAACAGCTGATCGGTGGAGAAAGCATGACCTAACCTAAAATAGTTTGATTTTGTTTTGAACAGTACTTACTCGAACTCTCGGCAATTCAGTGGTTTTGACGATCATAGCGATGGGTTTGGTGCCATATCGGAAGAGGTCATCGCCCACTTTTTGCACAATATCGCCGAAATGTCGGTTTAGGATCTCCGAGACAACACGACCGAGTTGATGGGACATTTTCGAGTTTTTTCAGGAAACAATACAACAATTATTACGTATAATAGTCTCGCTAATCTTCATTCATCATCATTTTTATTCATGAAGCGAAATTAATTATTTTGCAAATGTTCATGCACCGGGCGAAATGTTTACAAAATTACACCACAGATTACAAAAAAAATTACGATTCGATTGTCAACTGTCAAATGAAGTTGTCTGTGAAATTACGTTCCGTCGTCGTTCCGTTTACTCCACCCCTATAAAAATAAAGTGCACCGGATTTGCCGAGCCACGCGTGTTCTTAATATTATCTAAAAAAACATTTCGAGCAATCAAAATTCATGATGGCCTCCCCTGAGTGCCCCTGCCTGACTAATCTACTTTCACGACCGTTGTTACGTTGTCCAAAAACTACATTTTCTTACTATGCACAGCAGCATGTGGAGACGAAACGCTTTTGTCAGTTAACTGTCAATGTCAAGTCATGAAAAAAAAGTAAAACCAAAACAAAGTGTTGATTGTGTGATCGTGTGTATTTTGTTGGTTTATTTTAGAAACCTAAATAATATTGCAGCTAAACCAGATTTAATATGAACATCGATAGCGCTGCCGTCAACATACTCAAGAGAGGTGTGGAGTTGGACACAAAGAAACGCTACACAGAAGCTCTCGTTTGTTACCAGGAAGGTCTTCAAATTTTAGTGGATAAAATGAAAGGTTTGCCCTCAATTCCTCTTTGTTTTTATCCTAAGTAGTGCCCCAGCATTGGGACGTCATTTCGCCGACCTTTTGAGGCGTCTGAGAGGTGTAGAAACGTATGTATCTCGCTACATTTCAGAAGTGAAGGTCTCGTCATATTTTTAGTAACAATCGATTGCACTTAATCTTTTAGGAGAGCCAGATGACTCAGTGCGAGGCTACCTCAGGAAAAAAGTCGAAGAATATATGAAGAGAGCAGAGACCATAAAGAGAATAGTTCTACAACAGAAAGAAAGCGGACAGTTCCATGAGCAAGTCCTTATTGAGAATAACTCTACAGGACATAGTTATAAAACTTTGTTTGGAAGGTTCTTAGATGAGGAAATACAGTATGTATTAGTGGAAGACCCCTACATAAGGAGTTTTCATCAGGTAAGTCAAAAACTGCTGTGATAAAGTTCTTCATAATATTCTCCTTGATTCTTAATTTCTAGTAACAAAGCTTTTTATTGTAATATAATGTCATTAACTGTATAGCCCTTATTTTTATGAAGTTATTTTTTTTTTACGTGATACAAAAAACATGTCATCCAAGTAACTTATGACTGATCTTGGATATGTAACCAAAAAACAATGTAATTTCAGTGCCAAAACCTCTTACGTCTCTGCGAGTTGTTAGTCCGTTCCTGCACAAATCTCCGGCACATAGAGCTGTTAACCTCTCGGGACGGCAAGTCTGAGGCAGACCAGAGGCAGTGGCTGCACAACTTGGGAAATGACCTGCAGAAGTACAATGTAAGGCTGGTCGTCAAGTACTCTGAGACACTGCATGATAGGCAGATTACGTAAGTTGAGATATACAGGGCGTCCCACGGCTATGCCACATGGAGGGAAAGTACCTTAAATATTGTAGATGGAACATTTTACTGAAAGAAGACATTATTTTAATTTAAAAAACAAATTAAACTGCATTCATAGATATTGAAATAATTACATGGTTGAACCGGGAATCGAACCCGTTACATGAGAAAAAATTATTACCCTGTAGTTTTATCATACCGATCGAAAGGCTTCATGATAAGGATTATTTTTTGCTAAATAACATAGTGTCAGAAATAAAAGGAAGACCATGAATTTTAACATTTACCTGGTAGTATGCAACAAATCGAGCCGTATCCTGAGCCGAAAGACGCATAAAATTTTGTCCATCGCAATGCGGCTGGCTGATTATAAAGAAATAATTCAAAAATGTGTTTCATTTTCACACTTTTAATCTTTTGTTACTGTGATTTTCATTGATAAATTGATTATGTTGTATTAAAAATGTTAAAATTCATGGTCTTCCTTTTATTTCTGACACTATGTTATTTAGCAAGAAATAATCCTTATCATGAAGCCTTTCGATCGGTATGATAAAACTACAGGGTAATAATTTTTTCTCATGTAACGGGTTCGATTCCCGGTTCAACCATGTAATTATTTCAATATCTATGAATGCAGTTTAAATTGTTTTTTAAATTAAAATAATGTCTTCTTTCAGTAAAATGTTCCATCTACAATATTTAAGGTACTTTCCCTCCATGTGGCATCGCCGTGGGACGCCCTGTATATTTGATTAATTAATTAAGCAAAAAAACTTTTAACCACTTTTTGTTTTTTCTAAAGCACTAACCCGTGCTAAAGAACATTATAAAGATGTTTATAAGGTAAAAAAAATCGAATCAATGAGGTGGGAAAATTCGCATCGATAGTTACTTGGCTCAAAGCGCCTGCATGGTATGCAAGAGGTTACGGGTTCAAGTCTTGTCCCGAGCAAATTATTTAACCTTAAAAAAATCTTTACAAAAAACTATAATAACCCTAATACGGTTCCCCAAATGCCATACTTTATATGTAAGGACAGACAAGCTGTGTAGGCAGCGTAATAGGGAGCTATTTCGCTTTCTTCTGGTTTTATAAAAGAAAAAAAAGATGGTGCATCTTATAAAATTAAAAAAAAAACTAAATAACAATTATTATTCCTTTCTTTTCAGTCTAAGCACAGGCTGGATAATCAAAATAGGAAGAGGCTTGGACTACTACAAGCCACCAGAGAACAAATTCTGCCTCGGAGTGTATGACATGGATCTCAGGCCATGCCATGAGACAACGGTGGATATAGTACATTCAAAGAATATCAAACAATCATATGGATGAGAATAATGACGGTATGGACTTTTTTTAAAGTTAGATCTTAAGAAACAAACTGTGAATAAATCTATTGATACTTTTTTTAGTAAAATTATAATTTTTAATAGCAAAGCGATGGTTTGTTTTTTTATGGAAAACTTATATTGGACATTATAAATCAGAGAAGAGTTGATTGAATAGGAGAAGAAAACCATAAATTAAATGTGTCATATACTTTATTTTGTAAACAAGTAACAATGCGGTGGGTTGACCGCTAGTTTACGTAATTTCTATACAAAAATCTTAAGTAGAGTATACTTCACTTACATCTAAGCGAGAATATAAAATTCATAAGTAGCTACTTTTATGAGTAGTGGTGGTGTTTGGAGTATAAAAGCGCAGCAAATTAACTGTAAAATACCGCAGTGGGAAAGTAGATAAAATAAAAATAAAATTGATAAAACTGTCGAACTATACAACACAGAGAACAGCCACAAAGTAAGTATGTTGATAAATATGAGTGGAGCTCATAGATTAGGTAATATTACGTACATAATATCTCCAACTAAATAAATATCTAAAGGTATGCAATCGCAGAGGACTAGTCAATATCAAGTATGGCCTCAGGTAGTTTTAAAAATAAGTACTTACAAAATAAATCCAACAAAATCAATTCGAGTACAGTTACATCAGAACTTAAAAGCTAGAACAGCATTTACAAAGCCGTATAGATAAATTAGGGAATATTCTAAACGTTGCCTCATAAATATCCAGTCTTTCTAACTCACTTCAAAGTTCACTTTCGTCCAAAAAAGTGATCATATGGCATTTCTAGATAGCTAAGACTAAAATTCATTGCGAATCTTCTATGATAAGTATAAATAAAAATGGAATGTATGTACCTAATTCATTAACCACTACATTAAAATAAAATATACGAAAATAAGTACCGATAAAAGAAATCTCCAGTCAAATGCAGTACGCATAATGTCAACGAAATTCAAATTATATAAGCAGGCGAAATTAAACATAACTTTCTTCCTTAGCTGAGAACGACATAAGCGACTCCATTAAATGTGGTCGGATCATATCTTCTACATCTTGCTTGTGATCAGCGAAGGCACCTGGTTTGTGTTTGTAGATTATCCTCAGGGCCTTGATGCAGTGTATGAGGGTTTGATCAGGGTTCACTTCTGGGTTGGGGCGTTTCTTCTGCATCCTAACCAGCCGGGTAAGATGGGGAACGCCTTCCAGCTGCACTATTTGCTTCGAGATTTCTGGGACCACGCAGAGCCTGGAAAGAGAAGAGAACGTTGCTAAACGACTTGGTGTGGATCCAGCACGCCAAAGAGCGCACGCCTTCAGACTACATGAAAATAAATCAAGAGAGAAAACATTTGAAAAAACAGTGAAAACGTTTAACTTGAGACGACCCCGAACCTACTACGGTTAACTATGCCAGCAAGCAAGGACCTGTCAGTGCGTTTCTCTTTTATTTTTAGTGACACTGCCGGATGATGCAGATTGCAGATGTTTCGTGTCGATGTGGATTGCAGACCCCAATGTAGAGGAGTGTAGTTCGCGAATGAATGCTTCGATTGAATGCATTCGTTGTGTGAAACCATTCATTCATTCATTCACTACCAATCTTTACATATCACATTCACTCTAGTCCACGTAGTTCATTCTTCAAGAAACATTCTTAAATCTACCACACTAAGAACCAAAATTCTGTAACTTCTGTCTCACCTTTGTCACATTTGTCATTCGCGGACTACCGTGAGTGAAAAGATACGTGAAAGAAATACTGAGCTATGAACGAACTGTGAATGAACTGTGAATGAACTATGAATGAGCTGTGAACTATGAATGAACTATAAGTGAACTGTGAACTAAAAGAGTGAACTAGTTCAGTGAAGGAAATGAACTATATCATTCTTTTCTTTTCACTGAAGCGTTTCGCGCACCTCTACCCCAATGAAGATTTTTTTTTTAAATTTAATTTGTAAATTAAAAAAAATGAGAAAATATATAAACCAATATAGCTAGATAATTCTGCCCAAAAAAAAGTTAAAAGCCTTATAACTTCTAAACGTCTAAAATCGCTGAATATACATGGCGGTGCTTCGGGTACCTCTAGGGGTGCTCTATCTTTGGACTTTTTTGGGACACCCGTATACATTTTTTGTTTATTTTTCTCTTCTCTTCTTCTTCAACCTATAGCCACCCAATGCTGAGTGTAGGTCTCTTCCATTGCACTCCATTCTTTACGGTCTTGGGCTTTTTTCATCCAGTCTTTTCCTGCCACTTTGACCAGGGCCCTTAGCCTGTAACACAATGGTGCCAAAATGGGCTGTCAGGTGACGACTTCAATTACGATTTGCTAACGCTGTCTGTCCTTTTAATGTTTTTGTAGTACAGCAAAGAATATTTTGATTCTAATTCTAGAGGATTAGTTCTCTGGTTGTGGGAGAAAAACGAGGAGAGCCCGGTTTTGTCCTTCTGCAGGGACGCCATTGACCCGCCATTGCGTTACAGGCTAAGGGCCCAGGTCGTTGTGTTTATTTTTACTCTGTACATATACTGACCTAGAGATGGCCTCAGCGGCGTGGCAGTGCAACCTCGCCTGCGCACGCAGCTCGGCCGCCCGCGGCTGGTGCGCCGGCGCCGACCGCGTGAAGCACACCAGCGCCACCACCACGGAGGATACCCCCGATAGAGGGAGCACGCAGCGAGGGACGCGGGACAGGTACGCGAGCAGGGCGGCTGTTTGTTCCTGATGGCGGGAAAAAGATGGTGAGTTTTTTATTGAGAACTTTACTACTGCATTGAACTTAATCTGCATTGTTTTGTTTTGGGCTGAATCTTTTCAGCACGTTCAGCACACCCGTTTTCAGCACAAATTCACAAAGCCATTCATAGATCTCGCCTACAGGCGTGGCCATAGATAGAAGAACCGGAATACGGCTGTCAAGTCAAAGTTATAGATTAGTGATTGCGTGCTAAGCAAAATTTTACAGCCGTATTCCGGTTCATCTATCTATGGCCACGCCTGTAGGCGCCATCTATTAATTTCTTTGTGAATTTGTGCTGAAAACGGCTCATTAAGTCCCGGCCGATATACAGGGTGTTAAAAGACCGCCAACAGACCCGAAAGCCACGCATACTAGACACCAAAACAAAGTACTTTTTTGATAAATTATTGCTGGGAAATGATTTTGGTTTTTTAGGTTATAATTTTGAAAAATATTTTATAACTCAATGGACTTGTAACGCACAGAAGTCATATTACGCAAGCGTAGGAATAAGTTTATGTTACTTAAGTTTAAAGTGCCGATGTTAAGAATACATTGCGGGTTGAAATTTTAACGTCGTTTTTTGTAAGAAATATTCATAATTTTGATATGGCTTCTTGAGAAGATATGTTAAGAACTAGATACTGAATACATTTCTGCAAAAAAAAAGTTTTGAAAAGTTCGACTTTGAACCTCATTATCTCGGAAACCGTTGATTTCCCAGGCATAGTTCCTTGGGCAAAAATAAATGTTCCTTATGATGAGGACAATACGTGGTTTCCCGCTCTGTTGGCGGTCTTTTAACACCCTGTATTTTGTGTCATATTCCGTTGGGAATTTGGCATGGATATGTAATTAATACGGCCGCCATATTGTATTTTGGTGACGTCACGCAGCTCATATTGTCCCGCAGTGGCAAGACAAAAACAACACCCACAGCCTTCTTTATAAGAAGGCTGTGCAACACCTCATTTGTTATAATCTGTCGGTCTGAGGTGACAGCCGTACTCGGCTTTTTTTCTACATTTTGTCTACAGCAAAAGCCCAGTCTACGGCTGTCATGTTAGGGCCTCCGATCAGCCAGGTTGTAGATGGGAACATAGAAACGAACTTACATACTTACCCAATTACCCACATAAGTAACGGTGAAAACAGCAGCCCTCCTTTTGAGCTTCGCAGCAGTCTAGATGGTGTCCATTTAACGAATGAGATCCCTTCAAATTTCCTTATTGCAATGTAATAAGGACAATTTTTGTTCAACTCACCTGCAAGAACACCGAAATATTGGGCCCCCGTTGCTTCACCGCTTCCAGCAGCCGCTCGATGGTCTTGTGCTTGGTGAAGACCTCAACTATCTCCGACTTGGCGCTGTCTTCCTTCTTCTCGAGCTCCAGTTCTCGCACCAGGTTGACGAGGCATGCTGTGCAGAGGAGCAGGAGCTGGCAGCATTCCGTGCGCGAGAGGATACCTGGTGAAAAAAAAAAAGTTTGGGTAAGTGGCGGTTTTCTTGGTGTTACTGCCGATTTCTGAATTGAGAAATTCGCTAAGCAGGCACTTACGTATCGTTCTGTCTCTGCGGATTTCTCACAAAAGAACGTAACAGAACGATACTTAAGTATTTACTTAGTAAAATTCTTAATTTAGAATCCGGGCCTTATTCTGTTATTGTACATGCCCAGCGGCAGACCATCTCGAATAATATTTGGCGGATTGGTCAGACGTGGGTCAGGGCAGAGAGGCGCGAGGCCTTTGCCCTGCCGAAGGATATACACTAGAAGCTGTTTTTGTTTGTTTGTTAGTCGAACACAGAGTGCCTCTCTAAATTGGGGGTTCTAATTTCGATGTTTGAGTTAGGACAAAAGGTCGGGAAAGCGTCTACGCATCTCATTTGTCTCCGACGATTGATCACTGATAAATTTTGGGGCCCACGCAATGCAGCACTATTCAAGTATGAATGAGTATGTATCGAGGTCGAATGAACGCGACATATTTCTCTCTCCCCCTCTGTATTCCTTGCTCTCTCTATCTCTCTCTCTGCAGTGTGCTAAATGCGATACCGGCCAAGTTGCATTGTATAAGGAGTAGTTTAGTTTATGCCATTTGATCATAGATGGCGCTAGTCGTTTCTAAATCCGTAACGATTTGTATCGTTGGGACAACAATAGAATACCAATTTGTTAATGTTCAAAACAATCACGTTCACGTAGGTATCTAGATAGCAAAAAACGTCGTCTAGGCTACACAATACACATACCTACTAACACTAGAATAAGCAATCACTCTGGATTCGTTCAAAATAAAAACCATTTGTTATCTTTATCTGTGAAGGAAAACATGAGGAAACCAGAGGTTTTGTTGACTCCATGCGTATTGGCCTCGTCTTTCCTGTCATTAGGCTAAGCTGATAGTAAACTAAAGTTTGTGAATATTTACAACATTGTTTGTGATAAGTACATACTAAGTTGTGAATCAACTAGGTATCTAGGTTTTTAGTCCCAGGCATCGCAGATTCCGAGTGGTCGCTTCACTCATCTCGTCTGTTTGGACATGCCAGCATGCCACTGGACCCTATACTATAATTCATCTGCCCTAGATGGCCTTAGGCCTAAAATTAACAAAAATGTTAATAGCGCGACGTGCAGCTAAATTGTGAACTCGTAACCCCAAATCTCGGCAACCCTTCGACCGATTGTGCTTAAAAACTATTTTTGTCTCATTTATCCTCCTACCAAATTTCATGACGATCCGATCAACGATACTCAATTTATCGTCGAATAAACATTCATATAAACATACAGTGCCGGATTGTTCCACTCTCGCTTCGGTCGCAAAATCTAAAAATCGTCGCAACTATGGAAAAAAAATCATATCTTCTTTTTGGATGCGTTTTTTGCTAAAAACTAAACGTGAGGTTATCAACGCGAGGCTTAGGTAACTATTTTTAGGAACTAAGGTTTAGGTCCTAGGACCTAAGAATAAAATCCAAAAGTGGCCACAAAAGGCGATAAAATATTTTATTCGTAGGTTTTTAGGAAATAAAACATAAAAAAAAGATATGTTTTTTTTTCATTGTCGGCGCTAGTTGTGCCTTAAGAATCTCCTGGAGCTCCTGAATCATTCTCTTACAATAAATTAAAATGTTGAAAAGTGCGAGCGAGAGGGCTGCAGAGCTCCAGGAGATTCTTAATGGACGCCCCCTTGCTTCACATACCGGTGATATTCTCCACGATAGAGTTGAGGTACAGATGCAGCTGGGTCAGGTCGTAGTGCCCGCGGAGCCACGGCGACGTGATCTGGGTGAGGACGGTGATGGCCTCGCGCATCTGGGGCTCGGGGTTGGAGCGGTCCGACAGGATGTCTGACAAGATCTCGATGCCGCCGCCCTGGTGGGTGGTAAAGAGGGGTTGGAGAAATGTCTTGGCAAACTTAAGGCTCCGTATAAGGCAAACTAGCGCCACCAATGTTGAAAAAATCATATCTTCCTTCAGAAGCAGTTTCTGAAAAAATCCTAAGATGAGCTCATGCGTCATGCTTTCCTAGATTTTTAAGTGTAGGTACCCAACTCAATTTCTAGTCGTAAGCTAAAAAAAATTCTATTACCGCCAAAAACGGCCGCTTTTGGCGGTTATCGAAAATTTTTAGCTTAAAAGTAAATTTCGAAGAGGGTATCTACACTTAAAAATCTAGAAAAGCATGGCGCATAGGCTCATCTTAGGATTTTTTCAGAAACTTCTTCTAAAGGAAGATATGATTTTTTTAACATTGGTGGCGCTAGTTAGCCTTATACCGAGCCTTAAGTGTGGACGATAGCAGCGTGGCGAGAAATTCAAAATTTTCACAGGTGAAAAAAATTTCACTTTCAAGCTAAATTTAGCAATTTTTGGCCAGCGATTTTCCGTTCACGGCAATAAAACAGTATTCTTTTCATTATTGTAAACAACAGAAAAACAGTAATTCAGCCGATTATTATAGTTTAGCTTCAAAATTGAAAAAACTGTGAAAAAATTGAATTTCCCGCCACGCTGCTATCTTCCAGCATTAAGGCGCCGTGCATAGAGAATAGGGCTCGCAAAGAAAAATGTACAAAGTCGATTCCTGAATCAGATACACGAATCGAAAAAGTACACAAATAGAACATTAAAATTAGGTTAGGAGAGGGCTATCTTAAACAGCCAGTTTCGTTTCGATGTTTATTCATAAACGTTTTGAAGATATTGCGTTTCAAAAAAATAGGCTGCGCTTTTTTTCGCGAAAATATCTTGCAAGCTGATATGGATATCGTTAAATCGTGCTTCGTTTAGTTTGTCCGCTTTGAGTTCCTATACCAGTCAACCAGATGGCCATAGAACTTTGGTTAGACGTTGTGCGTAAGCTGGGAAAGGCATCAAGATTTTTTCAAAGTTGCTCCGAAAGAAAAAAAAGAGACATTCAACGCACCGGATGCAACTAGGTATGTCCAAATCGTATCGACAAAAAGGCTGATGGGAATTCAACTAAAATGCGAGCGTGATTAGGTAGGTCCGTTAAGCAAGTTTTTAATAAGATTTTGAAGATTAGGATCAATTAGCGAATAAGATCAATTAGCGACTTGAAATAGGCATCTAACAGACACATTTTCAAAGTAAACCCCAAAGTTCTCACCTCTTCAAACTGTTTTACGGCGTCTCCAGTCACACACACAGTCGCCAGCGCCCTCAAAGACAGTGCCTTTATAGAGCTCTTGTTGCTCTCTATGATAGCCGTCAGAAGAGCCCTGGGCACTCCGCAGTCCACAAATGGAAGCTCCGTGATACTCTTGATTATCTTCTGGCATTTCTCATGGAGAGATGTTTCGGAGTTGTCAGGCAGCATGGCGAGGTGGCCGATGGAAGTAAGCGTGCTTTTTAGGATGATGTCTGAAGGTGGCTCCTCGATTATTGAGACGAGGGTCTGGAAATAAATGATTGGGGATTTTAGGGCTAGATTTTGTTGGAAAAATTTCAACGAAATTAGGGAAATCATCAGATAACATGCCGAGAAGAAGGGACGCGCTACAGAATTGCGAGTATTGAACAAAAAGGGGTAGGTAGTGCGTCGTGTCGTCCTGTGTACACACGACAGCACATAGACCCTTACACTTTCGTTGCAAAGTCGCCGGTAACGTCAGTAGATAGAGTTCATGCATATAAGCTGTCTTGTGTACGTGTAGAGTTAAAGTCAGGGTGTTTAGGAAATCAAAGGAAATGGTGAATATGTAGGCAAAACTGAAAGATATAGCGTTGCTAGAGATCTATAGCTAGAGCGTTGACCGTTTTAACTGAAAAAGACAAAATACTCGCACAAATCAAACAGAAGTTTCATAACTTTCATGCATTACATTCAAGATTATATACCTTCAACTGCTGCACCAACACAGCTTTAGTAGTCTCCAAAAAGATCCCAACCAACGCTTCCAAATGGTTCTGCACCACATCCCATTGTTTGTTGCTATCATTTAGCTCAACCTTGACATCCTCGCCTATGTCGATGAGTTTCTGCAAGTACCGCTGTAGGGACTTCTTGATCTTGTCCCATCGCTCCGGGGTCTCCCCGGGAGGTTTCGTGTTTAGGGTTATGCTGTGGGCTAGGACGAACTCGTTGATGTTGGCTATTAGGAGACAGATTTGCTCTTCGGTCGAAGAGTTGGATTCTATTTGCCTGAAAATTAAGTTGTAGTTTCTGTTGTAGTATGTTGTTTGTAGTAGCAACCGAGAGGTATGGTAAGACATCGTAAGGCGCGCAATATGTCATTGATGGTACATGGTACTACATGTAGTCCACGACAACTTTGACAAGAGTGTAACGAAGAAGAAATTGTTCTTATTCTAAATTCTAGAACTTGTAGTTTTGTGTCTAATGAAAGTCTAGACATATTAGTTTAGTTTAGAGTTAGACCTTCGATGCTGATTCTATGGGATTTAGTTTGGTGGTTTAGACGGACGTATATTAGCAACATAGTATATTAGCGTATCGAAATTGCCCGAGCGTCATTCATTACAATGAAGGAAGTTATGTGCTATCGATAACTCTCCATAAAACTCCGCACTAAGTTACTGTACAGCTACATATGGCCTGTCGTTCTTTATGGGTGCGAGTCATGGACCATAAAGGAAAGAGATTCGAAGCATTTGAAATGTGGTGCTACCGACGTATGCTCCGGATCAGCTGGACAGATAAAATCACGAATGTCGAAGTTCTCAGACGTATGCTCAAAAAAGTAGAACTAGTGCGCACCATCAAGCAGCGAAAGGTTGCCTACATAGGCCACGTTTTAAGACAAAAACGATACCAACTGCTACACTCCATAATGATGGGCAAAATAGAGGGAAAAAGAAGGCCAGGAAGGAGGAAAATTACATGGCTGTGTAACATCAAGGAATGGACCGGCATCAAATCCGTGGAACAATTATTCAGGACAGCCATGAACAGAGAGCGGTGCAGAGAGCTGACTGCCAACCTCCAGTGCTGGAGAGGCACTTCAAGAAGAAGAAGATATTAGCAACAAGAGAATGGTTCTTAATGGGACACCTCATAATCGTCATTCAAGATCGTTTGTAAATGGAAATGAATCGTAATAGACATTTTGTTATTGATAAGGGACGATAGGCCGGATGGAACTACTTACACAAACATTTTTCTTAGTTTGGTTACGCTATTTTAGTTCTCTACATGACAGACAAGGTATCGATAAAGAAAATGCGCTTCTCTTTTGTGTGAGATCTAATCTACAACTGCGTAGTTTTTCTTTTATCTCTCAGAGAGATTCTTACCTTATGACGTCACTGTATTGATGGACGATGATTTGGCCGTGGGTTTGGACCTTTTTGATGTTCCCAGTTATTGTGGCAGAGCTTGAGGAGACCAAAGCCTTCATCTCAGCTCCAAGGGGTTTGCTCTGCAATGTCGTCATGCATTCGTTCTCGCATGTGCCAATTAGGTCGCAGAGCCAATATTGCACGCATTCGGGTTTTCTGTCGCATAGCCGCTCCAAGGTTGTCTGGTCTATGCTTCGCTCGCGGTACAATAGCTCGTTACGGTTGTTTAGGACCACCCTGAAATGCGTGAGAAGGTTAGGAGCGTTGGACTGAAAAATAACGGGCAATGAATGTTTTTTGTAGAGTTAGGTGAAATCGATCTATACTCCTGTAAGTTTAGCTAAGCTAAGAGTTGCGGGAAAAGTCTAATCTGTCTATTATCCAGGCATTGTGCATTGTCTTTACCGACTTAGTACGGAAAATGTGGCATCTGCACTAGCTAATAATATAGCTAGTAATCTTAATAATATTACGTCGTAAACGTAATTATTGGTACATGCATGCGCGGGTATCGGTGTCACACTTTCACACGTTACTTTAGCAAAAAGACCGATATTGTGGATGAATTGATAAATGAACTACTCACCCGTTAAAGTTATCTAATAGGTTGACTCTAGTTGTGTTGCCGGTGGCTCTAGGCGTTGGAAGCGACTTCAGAAATTCGTGTGGAGCTAACATTTTTGGTGTCGATGTACAGGCTAAGTTGATTTGCACGTCAGTGAAATTCATATTTTCGTAGAGTCTCTCATCGTCTTTTAATTTCTCTCTTTTTGAGTCGTGTGTTAGATCGTCGTTGTCTGTTTCATCTGGCTTCTTCTGCCTATATTGGAACTGTGGAGGTGGTGGTGGTAGTTTCTTGACGTCGAAATTAGGATCTTCTTTAGCTTTCAGGTTGATGTCACTCTCGGTTGCTACTAGTCTTTCGTTGTAGTGAGGAATGAGCATTTCTTTTTCTGGGTGTCCGACGATTACCCAGGAGTTCTGTTCACTAGACCTTGGGAGACCAAGTGAGGGTACTC
The DNA here is from genome assembly GCA_949319315.1 of Zelleria hepariella. Taxonomy (NCBI): domain Eukaryota; kingdom Metazoa; phylum Arthropoda; class Insecta; order Lepidoptera; family Yponomeutidae; genus Zelleria; species Zelleria hepariella. Next base: position 4,583,824 of record OX439380.1, on the reverse strand, counting down.
TGCTACCTTCGAGGATACCTCCTGCGTGCGTTTCTACTATTCCTGGCTTTTCTCTTCTTATGGGAAATAGTTTGAACGAGCTGTCCTTCATTTTGTCGGCTTTTATTGTTCGTTGTTTAGCTTTAGGACCGATTTTCTTAGTAGGTTTTAAGTGTAAACTGTCCATAATATTTTTGCCAAGAATCGCCTTTTTTGGTTCGTGCATTTCGCTGTCTTTTAAAATATCTTCTTTCGACTCTTCGTTCCTTTCGTCTATGTATTCTAAGGAGTGTGTTCCATCTTGGATATCGAGTATTTGTTGATCCAATCTTTGACCTTCAAAGTTTAGTGATTTGTTTAACCGATTCCTTTGAAATCTCGGTGTTGTCGTGATTGGGACAGTGTCTTCATTAGAAATACTCCTTCTAAACTCGGGTTTTGGTTTAGTCGTCGACCTTTCTGTAGGTACGTATGAAATGTTAGAGATTGGAGTTCGGATTCTGGGTTGGTTGTTAACTGCGATCTCATTGTCGTCAGATAATTTGATATACTCCAGACTTTCATCTGATTTGTTCTTACTAGTTTCCAAATCTTTCACTACAGCTACTTTGCTAGTCTTAGTGCTATCTTTACTAGAGACGAATGACTTCTTAGGTGGATACTTCTTAGAGGGACTTAGTACATTAATGTTTTTAGCCGGTATATCTTTGGTATCTTGTTCTATTGCACTTATGTTTGGAGTATTTTCTTTGTCACTTGAGTTATTTGGTGGAGTTATCCTAATCTCAATTTTGTTATCTATTTTTGTGATGTTCGACCTCGGGCTAGGTTTGGCTGGTTGATCATGTTTGATATTTCTAGGCGATGGATGAGGACTTTTGAGTGGCACAGTCTTGTTAACAGTATGGTCGTCAGATGAATCCGAATCTTTCAACAATTCAATGTGCTCCTGATCGTGGTGGATTTCGTAATACTTTTGCAAGTCGTACGGAGTTTGTATTACACTGCTGCTTCTGAGTCGCGGCTTCGGCGTTGGAATACCGTTCACTGTAATGTCGGGAATCTTTACGCTATCAACGACATCATTGCTTGGAGTTTGAAAATCGATCACCTGTTTCACGGTGACGTTCTCGTTATTGTTGGAGTCGCTGCTGCTTGAGGATTTGTTTGACTTTTCGTCCTCCGGCGAGGGGTAGTACTGCGAGGGTGGTGGGGAGCTATCAGAGTCTGAGAAGCCGGAGTCTTGGCTCTTATGGCTGCCGGGGCTGCCGTGGCGGAGCGGCCACTGGTTCACATTGTTTGGTTGCGCTACGTTATCGGCGCTATTGTTCCTTTGTTGCTCGGGCTCATTGGCGATCCAGTGCGGTAGCTGCGGCTCCCAGTCGTCGGCTCGGTCGTTCCACGCCGCCGGCTGGGCCAGTGGACTGCCGACGTTGGGCGGTGAGTCACCCCACCAGACCTTACTCCTAGTCCGCTTGAAGTTCGACATCCTGCAAGAAACAAAAGAGCTCGATAGGTAAATTACTCGTGAGAATTCCTAAGGTGGCGGGTTTAATGTACGGTGTCCAAATGACGTAATGCCTCGGTCCATTATAGTTCGGAGGCTAGAGGTAGAGGGCTAGCGATGCGTGACTCCACTGCATTGTTGGGGGCGTATTATCTGCGTGCTTGTCTTTTTTGTTTATCCATGGGAACTTGGAACAACTTATAAGTACCTAATTTGTTTATGATGGTATTTCCGATGAATATTAGACGTAGAAGCGACTAGAATGATGGCTTGTTTTGTTTGTAATCTTCAAGGACAGCTATAATCACTTTGCAAATTGAAAGCGACAGTGTCAGGGAGCGAAATAATAATTACGTGGCATATCACGAGAGTCCGCGGGCAGATGTTAAAAACCGTTGCAGAATCTATTGTGCTCGCTATGCAGCGGTGGGGCATTCATTCACACTGGCTGTGATTTTGACTCCCCTCGCCTTGACATTATAAAAAAAACTAAACACATTCCACGGGAACGAGATCGTTTCAATTTGAATTTCGAACGTTTTTTCTTCTTCTAATAATTGTTCTGGCCATTAGTTTCACCCAGATAGCTAGCCATAAGAGGAAACGGGGGTATGAGACTGAGATACTGTGTGCGTTACGGATTTTATGAGTCAATGTTGTATGTAGTGTAGGTATCTGATTCATCTATAGTAGGTACCTAAACATAACATGGAGTAAATAAGCCGGTACATACAATTAAAGTGGTCATAGGCAGGTAGGTATTAATAATGCGTTAGTCAGGTTCTATCTATTGCGTACTAACAATGCACGTAAATGTTAAACAATCATTGGTAACTTTGCAAATCCTTTAGAGCAGTGGTTCTTAACCTATGGTCCGCGGACCACTGGTGGTCCGCGGAGGCACCCGAAGTGGTCCGCGAAGCCACCAGAAAAATGTCTAAGCCCTTTAGTGGTTTTGGAAGGCATAATTTAGTGTAAAAAAACCGCTGAATTATCGGGCGCGCTGCGCGCGATTGTCATAATATACAACTAAGGAAATCTCTATTATGAAAAAGGGTAGATGTAATCGGTGAATTTCCGAGTTTATCCTCGCATTTATCCTATTTACATAGTCTCGGTTATTATTGCGATAAAAATGTAGGTAATAAAGTTGGTGAATTTTCGGACGCGCTGCGCGCGCATTTTTTACATGTCAAGAGTAATCTCAAAGAAAGTTTTAGGATAATCGATAAATTTTCGGTAACATCGGTGAATTTTCGGGCGCGCTGCACGCGCATTTGTCTTGATAACAAAGTATTTGTCACCAATATGAGTTCAGAAAAATTACTATTAGAAAGAAATTAATTTTCTAAACAAAATACGCTAAGCTTTGAATATATTGTATGCGCATTTTATTTATAGATAAAACAACCTTTTATTAATTTAGATTTACGTGTATTACCCCCAAACAGTTGGTGGTCCGTGGCAAGACAGAAATATGGTCAAATGGTCCGCCATCACTAAAAGGTTAAGAACCACTGCTTTAGAGTAAGTAACTTAAACCTTGGACCGAATCAAATGACTAATGAATGGCGTATCCAAATACGATGTCATTGTACTCAAAAGTACTAACTCTTCTGTATTTTATAAAACAATTACTTAGTTAGTGTTAAACTGATGGTTGATAATTAACTTACGAGTATAATGGTGCCATAAGATTGATGTTAAAGTGTCAGATTTCAAGCCCATTGCGAATAATCAACACCTGAGTGACCTGTTTTGCAACTATCGCACTTTTGTACTAACATTTCGCTTACGGTCTCTAATACGCCTTGCTAATGACTCGTATTGCATACTGAGTCATAATTAAATACATGAAAAACCCGACTACGGCAAATAAAATAACTCTACGCCTCTTGCCCGCCCGGAGCGAAGCGGGGACAATTCTTAGGAATGTTACATTTGAGATTCTGCGAAAAAGACGTAACAAGTCGCATTCGAGATTACCAAGATACCAGGCACAAGAGAACCTGGAAGGCCCATATCCTTGTTACAAAACCTGCACGAATGGTTCTATCATTTCCAGCAAAGGAGATAAGTAAGTTACTCTCTATTGTACACACAATAGCTCTGTTCCCTTAGATATAAATTGTAGGCAAGCTGAGCAGGCGGCAAAAAATAGTCTGTAACTGTAACGGTACGGAGTTAGTGTCAAGAAGACCTAAGAATGCCGTAAGATCCTAGGCTAAGCCTGATTATGTGTGAAAAAGGGTCATATTATATAACAAGCAAATGTACAGTTTATTTGTACCTCCTGACTAGGCCCGTAAGATCAATCACAGTTTAAACCAAAAAGGCCAGTTTAAACCCTATCTGTCGATTAATTTTCATACAAAATGCGAGGTTTAATCTATGGTCTTAGTTTAAACTGTGATTGATCTTACGGGCCTAATGTGTTTCTTTTGTCAGATATCTATAGACAGGACAGCTAATCCCACAGATTGAGTTGCTAGGTATCTGTTACCTACGATAAACGTCAACAAAGGTTGTTTCGGATCAACAGAACGAAATTCCAATGACTTGTAAACAAGTAAACAAAAGGTTTACAATGTACAATCGACAGCACGTCGCCCTTTAAACGCGTGCACTCTATTCAGCTGCGTTACAGAGTTACGGGCGGCATTGCAACGAAAAGGTTTACATGATGTTGACTGTACAGTATAATGGTCGTTGGCTTCTAAAAACAAACATGAAGAATAGGTGATGCGGGATAACTAACGCATCTTCCAAGTACACAGGACAGCTCGTAGACGCTTACAATTTCGTTACAAAATCCCCGTAATAGAGTGCACACGTGTAAGAGTCTACGTGCTGTCGTGTGTACATATTACACGCATTTGTTTCCCTACAAAGCAAAGAATGTAGCGGGCCGCATTGGTCAGATTCAAAAGGACTACCATAAAACGAGGAAACGTGTTTTGTTCTTAAAACTAACAGTTCTTTGAGGCTTAAAGTTTTATGTCTATCTTGAGGCCGTAATGTGACTATGTGACAGCTCTGGGGGCCTTGAACGAGGCTTTTATCAGTGTCTTACTTCGGCGCCCTTGGAATGTCCGATAGGTAGGGCCGATGAGCACGAAAGGAACAAAAACCGAAGTATTTAGTGCCTCTTGAAGTCTTGACTCAGGGTTGGATAATTATTGGAAATCATGAAAACTTTCGCCAACATTTTCGCGAAAACTCATTAGGAACCAACGCCTCGAACTGGGGGGTTACTCTTGACGCTATTGCGATCAAATTGAAAGAGATTTAAAATTAATTTCTCTTTGTATTCGCATAGTAATGCTTTGATTTTAAATACTTTGTAATGTTTATTCAAAGGTAAGGCTGTTTTATTCAATAAAAACACAAAATGAGTCTCAATTATTTGTAAAATATTAAATTTTGTAATTTGCGCCATATTGCGGCCGTATTGGAAAAATGCATCAAGGGTAGAGGGGCTGTGTACTTTATGCGTCGCACAAACGTCAATCGAAACTACTTAACAGACCCTTTACGACCATATCTTGGCAACCCTTCGACCAATTTGGCGCTTGTTCGAATGTTAGAAAATATTTTTGTCTAAATTTCTTTATATTTAACGGTTTTCTTTATAAGATGATGTTGTAAAGAGTAGGTAATCCGTACCTTTACAAAAATAAACTAAGGTGTCGTGTGGCTGACTGTACAGTCTTGATCTGCAGTATAATTTCAACGATAAGATGTCCTTCTGTATAATTTAGTAGACCCTGCCGACTTCCCTTTGTCTAAACGCCTGGGCCTAAGTTAGCTACGCGTCCGGCGTCGCTTGAAACAATTAGCCTCTAATCCGCTTAGTCAATAGCTGGCATTGACCTACCAGGTCTTGGGGGAAAAAACAAAGCTTCTTAGATTAATCCTTCATTACCATTTAGCTACATTTAGAGGTTACTGTTTTGGTGTACGGTGAATCCAACAGCAGGCAAGCTAACTATCTAATGTAGCGGGTACCCATGTGTAGAGATAGCACATCAACCTTTATTTAGACTAAGGAGGATACCCAGATTTTGAATTCAACTTTATGGCATGACAATATAAGAATTGCCCAAGGCAATTGCTGTCGTGTGTGTGTGTACCGAACACAGGATGTCTGTAAGGAAACACTTTCTTAATCTTTCGTTTTTCTTAGAATACACAATCTCATGTTATAGCTGAGATTGCTATAAATATTACGTCACGTATAAGATTTCATATCTAGATTAATAGAAACGATAATGTGCGCCAATGACGATTTTAACATTCTTCAGTTACGTCAAATGTTGGGTAAAAAGAGTTAAAATGTAAGTAAAATCCATTTGCCGACGGTTTGCGTGCATTCGTGTAACAGAATCCGCCGATACAATTATCGAGATATGCGCGTTATCGTATCGCCTTGCGATCTACCGTCAAGATTGCACAAGCGCGAAGAATGCAGTCTTAAAATTATTTTCTAAGCTTTTGAACTGCACGCGATATTCTTCTTGATCGGTTTCTGTATGGGTATGACTCTACATTTGTACGAAATATTTAATTTGGATCCGAATGACTATACCAGCGTCTTATGAATGATCAATTCACCTAAGAGGTACTTTTTATCATAGAAATAATTACCTGATTTTGAAGGCAATTTATTTATGGTTTCTAACTTTCTAGATGTTCTTATTGTGGACAGTTTTGTAGTGGAGTGTAAGAACATAATTTTCTCAGAAAATCCAGAAATAAAAAGTACCACCAAAATTGGGGTAAGTATTTATCTGCTGAAAATGACCGAAATAACTGCTAGAAATAAATAAAAAAAACCTCACATTAAAATCTCTAAAGATGTTGAGATACAAATGCTCGGGAAGCAGAATAGATGTTTCTATTAGAAGTAGCATTTCTTAACTTTTTTTCTGTCTCTTAAAGTGGAATATCATTAAAATATTCCGTTGTTTGTACTGGATGAATTTAACATTACTTATGTTTTTACAACATTCATTACTAACCTCACGTTACACAGAAATGTCTTCTCCGAACAGCGAAAGCATGACTAAACAATTCAGTAATTCAGATGGCACGTTTACCGCGCTTCATCAGTCAAAGAAAGATGCTGCAAATCGTCACTTTGATTAAGTTTTTGTCACCTCACACAATGCACAAGAAATTAACAAAAAGTAAAAGAAAAACACTAAATCAAACGTTCCACAAAAACAAAGAATTCGAATATTCGCAGTTTTTTTTTTAATTCCACAAAATTCTTTCGGCCAGTATTTCGCGCGTTCACAAATTTTCTCGAATTACCGATAGAACGTAACGCATCGCGTTTAGTCACACCACACACAACAGCGCAAGATATGGAGGCGCGTGCACCTGGCATAACGGTCGCGTGTCATCTGCTCGTCCGCCGCCCTCATATGGCACACTGGCTGGCTATATGGCACGCGCCCTTGCCCTTGCTCCATTTTTTCTTTTATTTTAGGGATTTTTTGGTACCATATACCTATTTGCTTCGTCCTTATGAAAAGAAGATATAAAGAAAAAAAAATACTGAAGACAGACTACACCTCTTTCGTAAGCCGAAATGGGACCAAATACGTTTAAAAAAAATTGGTACATACCTACGTCAAAGAAAATACTTATTGTACACCTGGAAAATTCAGTGTTAATTAGCTCATATAAAAATTAAATCTCAAAGAGAAAGTAAATAAACTATGCGCAGTTGCACATTTGATTAGACAGCAGGACAAAATTGATTGACAAGGGAAACCGTAGAAAATTAAAACGGATTCTCCAAGCAGGGTTTCTGACGTGCCGCTGTCAAAATGTCAACATCGTTGTTTGAAAATAGAAAACCGTTAATTTTCACACGGACAGTATCGATTGAGCGCACGAGACTTGTAGTGATTTGATCGCTATGGTTACGGCCAGGTGTTGCCAAGTTCCGTTCTTTTTTCTATCGTGTGTGAAGGGTCACTGTGGCGCCCTTCCTTTCGGGATCCTTTTTAATGCAATCGATTAGTGTACGTACAGGGTGGTTAAGTTTTAAAAGGAACTTAAAATGTGTAGCTACTTATTTATAATTTTGTTTTGATATCTTGTGTCGGTCATTTATTTATCGAGCTTGTCATCTATTAGACTTTTAACCACCTATTTAACAGAAAACTGTCACCAGGGACAAAATTTTAATGAATGCCATGCATGAGTGAGTAAATCACAAAATTAAATATTATGCGACAAGAAACACTCAGGCATGGCATGACACATATTGAACCAGATCCAGCCATTGTCTTGCCTCTTGCGACTGCGCAACTCCTCGCCATAGTAATCTGTTTGAATAAGCGATAACGCAATCCGTAAAGTGTCAAAAATTAATTAGCATAAGAAATGTCACTATTTGTTTTTGAACTGATTACCATATTTATGGCGAAATTACTTGCATATTAGAACAGATGCTGTTAATAATGTGTGAATATTATTACCGATAGTAACATCGTAAGTTTTTATAATCCTTATCATATTGCAAAGATAATTGTATAAAGTCTCTTTATGCACCATCAATATCTGTCATGGAGATAGGACTAAATTAACTTTTAAATACTGCGTCCAATACAACAACACCTGGATTATACGAATAAATAACGCATAGCTACAGGTGATATCTGACATGATCGTCATTGTTTATGCTCCGGTATGTTTTAGATCCACCTGTATGTTAAGTATTTCAAAAGTAACCCTTATCAAGTCCCATCTTTGCGTTGCTTACCGGTTTAGTAACATCTGTCTGTTCCATGCGATATTTTGTTTCGTTTTAGTTTGAACTTGGAACGTGACTAGAGATGGGACTTCCTTCCTGCCGTCCGTTGGCGCGGAAAGTGAAAGTTTTTCTAAGATTATTACACAACTAATACTATTTACACCTTTATATCAACTATGCAGATTGGTAAATAGATTATAATAATAAATTCAAGAAATATATCCGAATTGAAAGTCCGCGTACGAATGGCTTCTATAAGGTCGAAACAAGTGACATTTAGAACATGGCCGAGGCATCTTTACGCGCTCGAAATTGCAAAATTGCTGTTAACGAAACGTTAAAATGTTCAATTCAATAACTTGGCCTATTGGTTAATGCCTACTTAACGGTTTAGTTTAACTTTATAAATCGATGCTTTTAGTTTTATCACTTTTCAGCGTATTTGTTGTTAGCCTTGTTGAAGCAGTTTCAATACATTTCCAGTTTCAAAAGCCTGCTATTAAAATTCCAGTTTAAATATCGAACGATTGGGCATCTTTTTATAGCAAAAAAATAAATACAGACTACCTACTATTTAGAGTTCCTTTATTAAAGCACATTATGATATGGTTGGCTGGGCCAAGCCCGCCCTCTCTTGTAGGGCACGCGTCGGTGGCATATGGCCGATAACGTAACTCACACTCTATTAAGTTTAAAAAAAAAGAAACTACCACGCCACGCCACGTGCCACCAGTTATATTTTTTAATTTATTCCCACCTGAATGCACACGGCGTAGACGCATTCAGCCAGCAACATTACCGCTAAGAAGCTCGTGTCAAGAAGACTTATTTGTTTGGCCTTGCCACTCTCATCTGGATTAAAAATTAACCGGCCTCGCCGTTTGCTATTGGCATCGAATTGATTAAATGTTTGACATTTAAGTAATGGCGGGGCAGCTGCAAATTGCTGGCTATTCAGCAATTGCCCGTGTTTTTCTTTAGTGGCAGATGTGTCTACCCATGTACGGGTAGCTCGCGGTCGTTTAAGACGTTGGCGGACCGTTTTTTTTTCTTCTAGCTAGACAGAAGTGGCTACGAACATGCAGCCTAGATCCTATTAAAGAGATCTTAGGCTTTTACATCTACCAGCACTTCCACTGACACTTTATGGGTAAAGAGAACACTCAGATGCTACAGACAGCGTCCATTACAATGGATGGGTCGTAATTTTTAGAACGAGTACCTATGCTTGTTTGACTTGTCTTTTGCATTGTATTTATACAAATACAAATACAAATACAAATACAAATACTTTATTTGTCAAATATGGGTTTGATGTTACAGATGATATTATAAATAGGGTAATGTATCTCCATATTTTACCTTTCGGCGTACAAATATAATTGAACGAATAAATCTAAAAATGTCAAAAAAATCATATAAAATTAAAAAAATTAAATCATATTAAAATTAAATTATAAAATTATTATAGCATGAATATCAATGTCAACTTAAAGTAAAAGAAAAGAGAAAAAACAATTAATTAATAGTTAAAAAGTCACTTAATTTGTAAATACATTTTTCCAATAAATACTCCGTTAATTTCTTTTTAAACAATGGCTCATGTAATTCTCTTATAGGTTTAGGCAGTTTATTGTAAATGTATGGCGCCATATACAAAACGCCTTTCTGCATAAGTGCTGTGTTGGTACCGGGTGTTTCAACTTTTTTATTATCACGTCTATTCCTTATTATTGGTTTTACAAATAATTCAGGATTGGCCCTTACAAACAATGCTAGTTCAATTATATATATAGATGGAAATGTCAACAATTTGTATTTTATAAAATAGGTCTTACAGCTAATGTGAGGTGCTATTCTAAACATTTGTCTCAAGCATCTTTTTTGAGCTTTGAATACTAAGTCTCTGTCAGTAGCATTCCCCCAAAATATAACTCCATACCTAAGGTGTGATGCCACTAAACCATGGTAAGCCATAAGGAGCGACTCTAATTGTACCACCGAAGCCAGTTTATGCAAAGCGTAAGCGGATGTGCCGAGTTTATTGCATAATGCATGTATTTGTTTTCTCCAATCTAGTTTTTGGTCAATAATTAATCCTAAATACTTATGATCAATAGCTGTGGCTAGTGGTGTGTTTTTATAATTAGCATTTATGTTATTATCTCCTGGCCTCTGAGTGAAGTGAGTTATTTTGGTTTTTTCCATATTGATTCTCAAGTTGTTAACTTCTAGCCACGTGATTACACTACTAATTGCTTCATTTATATCACGCTCGTAGTTATTAGGATCTTTACAACTGATTGTAATAGTACTGTCATCTGCAAAGAGCGATATCTTTTGTGAGGTCGCTTTCGGTAAGTCATTTATATATAATATAAATAGTAGAGGACCCAGCACGCTACCTTGAGGAACTCCATAGTGAATAGTTCGTCGTTCTGATGTGTAAATACGTTCTTCTTTACTTTTTATGTCAATTTTGTTTACCACAGTTATCTGTTTCCTATTTACTAAGTATGTTTCCATTAATTTTAGCATGTTGCCTCGTATACCGTATGTTTCTAGTTTATTTAATAGTATTTTATGATCCACATAGTCAAAAGCTTGGGTCATGTCACAGTATATGGAACAAACGGGTATTGTTTTGTCTATCTTACTTATAACTGGTTTTAGAAAGTCAAAAATTGCCATATTTATATTCATATTTTTTCTGAAACCCTTTTGCTCCGGCGTCAAAATGTTATTTTTTTCTACGAAATTATTCAGCTGTGATACGATATATTTTTCAAAAATTTTTGAGAATACCGGTATAAGCGCTACTGGTCTGTAGTTTTCCATTCGGTCTTTATCGTTTTTTTTATAGAGTGGCTTTATGACGCTTGTTTTTAAAAGTTCTGGATACGTGCCTTCGATTATGCACATATTCAGAATATGACTTAAATGATGGCTTATGTCTACAGCAATGAATTTCAATACCTTTGTACATACTTCGTCATAACCAACACTGTTTGTATTTTTCAATGATTTTATTATTTTTATAATATCATTTGCGATGCATGGAGACATAAACATCGATTTTATATTTGGTTTTACATGATAACTAGACTGTACATGCTGCTTAGCGTTAGGTACAATTTTGTCCACAAAGAAGTTGTTGAAAGCGTCAGCTATATCTTTCGGCTGCGTTATAGTCTCTGCATTTGTTTGGATTCTAAGTATTGGTTCTCGTGGTAATCTTTGTCGACTATTGTTAATGATTTCCCATGCAGTTTTAGATTTGTTGGCAGCTGTTTTTATTTTATTTGTGTTGCTATCTCGTATTCTTTTTTTAATAGTTCTCTTAAGTAATTGCGAATATGTTTTGTAAATTGTTTTGTTCGTATCAGTTCTGTTGCATCTATATTTCCATAATAATTCTCTTTTCTTTCTACATGATTTTTTTATTCCTTTCGATACCCATTTATTGATGTTCTTCGTCGGCCTTATAATAATGTTTCTATTTGGAAAACATAATCTATAGAAGAGGTCAAACTCCGTTATAAAACTTTCGTACGCTTCATTTGGATCATTGGTGTTGTATATGTCTTTAAATGTTATTTTTCCTATACATTCTTTAAATTTGATCATGTTTTCTTCGCTGTAATCGCGTCTAATTATTCGCCAGCTATCTAAAATAAAAAATCTTTTGACTGGTACCTTTAGTAACTGTGCCGTATGGTCAGATAATGCAAATTCTATAACTTTAGATGATTGTCCTTTGCGAACATTGTGCGCAAAGTTATCAAGACAAGTTTTGCTACTTAGCCGAGTGGGTCGGTTTATTTCTAAACTAAAGTTATAATTTCCTAATAAACGTTCAAATTCTCGAGAGTGGCTATTTCTAGTTAATCTGTCAATGTTAAAGTCACCGCACATTATAATTTTTTTCTTACTGTTTTTACAGATTGTTTCTAATAAACATTCAAGTTTTTCAAAAAATCTTGGAACATTTTGTTTTATGGGCACTCTGTAAATACACATAATAATAACATTGCAATTTATTAGTTCAATCGCACAGACTTCAAAAATAATGTTCTCCGCTAGTGCTTTCACTTCTTCTATTTCTTTCCATCGATGTCCCTCTTTTACTAAAATACAGGATCCACCCTTAGATTTATTTCTACTGTAACACGCAGCTAACTGGTAATTTGGTATTACAAGTAATGATTCATTTCCGGTCTTAATATTATGTTCAGTTACACATATGATGTCTAGATTTACATCCTGCATTTTAAGTTCTTCAAGACATATTATAAGTTGATCCGTTTTACTAATAAGTCCTGCAATATTTTGATGTAATAAGTAAAGCTGATTCACGAAAAAACTGATTATCATTCAAATTGGTTTCATTCATGTCAGTTCCGTTATTATTTTTGTCAAGATTTTTAATGTCATTATTAGTATTTTCATGTTCGTAATCATTATCATTATAATAGTTTTCAATTTCTGTTAAAGCTTTAAATATGTCAGTGAATACGACTTTCATGCCATGTTGCTTTAATTGTCCGTTGTGTGTGTTGAATGTTTTGTAATCGACATTGATATTTTTGTTGCTATCTAAAAAGTAAGCGTATTTATGTTTCAGATTGTCGTGGTATAACATGTGGTTAAACATCTCAATTCTGTGGTTGCTAAGAGTTGAAAATGTTTTTACTTTGTATGTTGGTGTGCAAATTATTATGTTGGTGTGTTGTATTTTCATTAGAGAATCCCTGATAAGTGTGATTGTTTCGATGAAATTACTTGTTGAATTAAATTCTTGGTTACTCAAAAGAATAATACAACAATCGTCTAATGTGAAGTCAGCTACTTTGTGCTCAATGTTGTTTAACATATTTTCTATGTCTGCCCCTGAATACAAATAGTGACAATACTTGTAACTGTCGGGCAATGCGTTATTAACAATATTGGCAACGTTAATATAATTGTTTGCGCTTATGATGCATAGTTTTCTATTTTTCTCCTTGGTCGATGCTGTACTTGTTGCAGCATCCGGTTTATCTGTCAGTTTTATTTTAAGATTTTCAACTTTCTCGTTCAGGTCGGATATTTCTTCGCTGGCTTTTTTGAGCTGTCCCTTCAAGTTTTTAATTTCTTCTTCGAGTGATGATATTAGTTCATCCATGATTAAATCGACCTTAGGTTTTCCTTTGCGTTTTGCCTTTCGCGTTATATTAGGTGTTACTGGTGAGCCCAATCCAGATGTATTTAGGCTTTTATTCATTGTTACCGGCGTGTGACAAACATCTTTGAGTACTTGATTTTCTATGTTTAATTTATTGATTTGTGCTTTTAAATCGTTATTCTCAAGTATCATTCTTTCAAGTTCGTTCTCTGTGCTTAATAAGTTTGTCTTGAGAGTAGAGACCTGTTCTTTAAGTTCATGTGTAGCATTTTCATCTTGTATCGTGTAGTCTGCACTTTTGGAATGTACTTCTACGAGTGATTCTTCTATTGTGTCGTCCTGATCATAGAAGGATTCATCCGACTGCGTGCAGTCTTGCACGCAAGATTTGTCTTGCGAGTCAATTTGAGACAACGTTGGTGTCGATGCATCTATGACAGGTACTTCAATTACTGGATCGCTCGTGCTCGTGCTTGGCATAATATTTTGCTTCTGGGTGCATATTTTGCATTTCCATGCTTTCTTGCTCTCCGGCTTCATTATTCTATATAGTTTTTCAGACAGTCCTATGCAGTCAAAATCATAGTGCTTGCAGCACTGTGTGCACAGAACGGTGTCGTTTTCTTTCCTATAACACTTACATTTGCTACACATTACAGATTTTGTTTTCATTCTGCTAGACCTTGTCACCGACATCATTGCAGCTGTCTTCATTATTAATGGCTCACAAAATATTTCTTTAGAAAAAAAAAAAAAAAAAAAGAGAAGAAAAAAAATATCTCTTCTTTCCTTAGTGTCGAGTTTCGGAGCGTGGTTTCGAACCAGCGATCGCTCAGCGTAGAGACAAATACCGCTCCACTTATAGCGACTGCGCTATGCGGACGTTAGGAATGAGTGTGAAATTATCGATATAATTTAGTATCAATAAATACGTTATAAAAACGTTAGTCAGACAGCTTGAAGTGTTTGCAATTTACCCATCACTGATTGACTTTTTTATAAAAATGATGGCTTTATTCACTTTTCTGCTTTTCTATAGTTTATTGTTTGATATTTTATATTTGTTATTATGTCTAAGTGTTATTCTTGATGGTACACTGTAAAACTTCACGAATTGTTTTTATCTTTTTACACTTTGTTAATTTATATTTAAAATCACTGTTAGACACTGTATTTTGTTCTGATAACAATTATCCGCACTATTTACACAATTATTCATGCACTTAAACCAATTAAATCTATATTTACAACTTTATTACATTTTAAAATATATTTTAATGCGGAGCAACTTGTTGCTAGTGCCAGCGCTAGACGTACGTATAGGTTTTAGGATTTGGGATCTAGACTTTAGGTCTTAAAAATAGTTAGGCCTAGGGATTGTCATTTGGCGTTTTTAGCAAAAAACGCATCCAAAAAGAAGATATGTATTATTTTCCATTGGCAGAGATTTAACGCAACCTAAAGCACTGTTACCTACCAAGCTCCATGAGCTTATTCAGGTGCACGGATGGAAGGAATGCCCTTTGTCTCTCGTCTCCTAACGTGGCGAGTTAATCACGAAGTGGAATGCACACGTGTGCATGTCCTTTTCTAACGTGGGCTGCAACTGCAAGCCTGCAATTAACATTACATTAGGTACTTACTCCTGTTTCAAGTACCTACATTCGTAGCTGCATGGCGGAAAAGTATAAGCATTTATAATACAACTGCATCTTTCTTTGCGACATGCCAGTGTCATAAATTGCGTAAAAAACAATCCGATCGCTTTTCACTTGTTTAACGGAATATGCAGAGGACGTATGCACTAAATAACATCTTAATTTTTCAGTAACTTACCTCGATTTTCAAAATATTGGAAACCGTCTCTACGTCAAGCCCATAATACTCCTCCTAACTTAGGGTGGCATTAATAGTCGTCATCTCAAGCTCAAGCTCATCAAAAATCACCGAACAAAAGTTGAGAACCGAGCTTGAGTAGCTGTCAGCGTAATAATAGACACTAGCTTGAGCTTGACATTGACATTAGCCAAGGTCTCAAGTCGGTGATTTTGTTTTCTGAGATCACCTACTTGAGTTCGAGCTTGAGCTGACGACTATGAATGCCACCAAAGATGTTGGTTTGTAATTTGTGTAGGTAATTTCCAGCAAAAGTAGCATTCAACAACACTATTATTAGACCCAACCGCACTATTATACGCTTTCAGATAGACCTGCGGTATGCGGCAATAAATAAAAGAGAAAAGTTTTTACGCCACGATGGATTTCCACATAAATATCAGTCGCATTCGTTTTCCCCACGCCATTTCCCATGCTCTACATTGCTGAACTGGTCCTTCCATCGATTGTATGTAGGGCATTCGATCAGAGTATGGTTCGGTTAACCACTAAATGTGAAAAGAATATGAATATCGAGGGATCTAGGAGCACGTAAACAATACGGTATCCGACAAAAAATATGCAAATCTACATAAAAACATCAAAATCATCAAATATTATACCAAATTAATTCAAAGCTCCACACTACTCGTGTACACTACAACTCTCTTTTATGTAATTTATGTTATAATTTTTTTTTAATGTGTGCAATAAAGTATAAAGTAAAGTATAAAGTACTCTCATCTCCCCTACCTAATCCGGATAAAATGATTGATGTTTTACAACTTGTAAACTGGAATTATCCGCGTAGCAAGTATTTATTTTAAAGCCATCAGTGTAAATCATAGCGTGAGTAAGTAGTTATTAAAAACCATTTCCTTTCCGACCGGAAAATCGCCGCGAACTAGGTTCATGGTCTAATTGATTTAGACAAAACGGTATATTTTATGCATTTCTCTACTTAGCTCCATAAAAATAATTTGGTCATCATGCATGATGTGTGTGGTCTTTAGGCAGATGAAATAATTTTACCGCTTAGTTTCACCACTTCGATGTTGGAGATTCGGGATCTCGTAAAGGGGAAATTGCATCCCTATGCAATCAATAAGTGCTACATCAATCGAATCTGTTTCTATCTTTGGGAAAAGTAAAGATAGTGTCTTGTACTTATTTGATGAATCAATTATTTTCCTACATAATTTATCCATATTTTTTTGCTAGCCATCCCTTAAAATCTATGGTGTAAATATGTAGGTACCTTACCCACTTTGGGAAGCGGAACCAAGAGTCCGATTAAAATGCAATTTTAATGGTTTTGATAAAAAAAAATATCAAGCGAACATTTGCATATTAATTAATGAAGCAGACTTTGCTACTGTTTATTAATGAGGTCTAGTCTGATAGAGATAGAAAGTTTTTTTTAAATACTTACTACTCTATCTGACCGGTCGCGGAAATATTAAAAACATAATATTTTGGCGGCAAATCGGCAATCAATAATAATTTCGTGTTGACATTCAGACGTTTTGAAATATCGCTGAAAAAAATAATTGTATTGCCAGAGGTTGCGTGTCCCGTCCCGACTTCCCGAGCGATTTCTTTGTCCAAAAGGAATGATCGACGTTTTGAGCAACAAAACCATGATCTGAGATTGAACCTCAGATAGAAAAGGACTAAAAAAGCACTTTGACGACAAAAAAACGCCATAGATATACCAAAAAGTACCTGTTGAGTGTTGAGAAAGTAATTTTTGTCCTTAGGTCGGTACTACATTCGAGATGTTATTTATCCGAGAATTTCATGTCGAATGTTCGAAGACGTATTTGAATCTAATCTTCGGTAGATAAGGCCGTTTCTAGATGCGATTACGAAAATAATACACTTGATGAAATATAATCAAGTTTATTTATAAAACATCTCAAGAAAATACTAATAAGTTGATTCAAACGAAAACTTTCACGTCTTATGTTTGTTAGTTGATTTTATAACTGCATTTATATGATCTTCCGTTTTTTGTTTATTAGGATTTCTAAGACGAAGTAGTGAATAATATCAGCCAGTAAGAAGCATTGAATTATATATTGAATTTACAGCAGTATTTAGTCAATTTAATTTGGCCATTACTTTTGTAGTCGATTAAAAACAGTTGCAATCTGCGGGACAAGTACGCATTGCGGTTATAGAGCTAACCATGATGATGTTGTGAATGATGTACCTACCATTAGATATATCGTCATGGACATGTCAGTACCTCTGTGACAAATACCGAAATACTATTTCATATTTTAATATCATTTTGATAATTGACGTTTGACGTGCTTGCATCGAGATTGAGATGATGATGGAGCATTGGAATTTAAAGATTATAAAATTGAACCTTTCATTCTGGAAAAAAAAACCTCTTCTCTTCTTAAAGTGCCTCTCCATCATTTTAGGTTGGCAGTCAGCTCCTTGCATTGTTATCTATTCATGGTTGTTCGCATGTATTTTCCGCGATTTTCTGCCATGTCGACTCACTGAAGTGTAACGCTAGTCTCTCAGCCAACTCATGGTTCTCCCGGATGATTTGCGCAGTTAAGTTAAATGTTGATCTGTAATCGTCCAACGGTGTTGAATACTGATTGGTCGTGTTTTAGGTAAGTAGGTGCCTCAGTAGATGTGAGGCAACTCAACTAGGCAAGTGTTTCACTACATGCAGTGATTGAGCTCGACATTCCAACCGGGGTTTGATGATGATAATAAAATGCAGTTAAATCTCGTGATGTGTTGCTTAATTATGTGGGTTTGATGATGATGATGTCCTTCATCAAAATCACGGTCGGTAATTACTGAAGTTTTCATTGTAAAACAACTATTATTTATTTAGAGAGGTTTGCTTATTATTGTTTTGAATACGATATTTGGTGTGAGATGTGATGCGAATGATGAGATAGGCTTAACGATAGCGGTGATAAAATAACTCTTTCGGTCGCACCGGCTCCATTTGATGTTCTTTTTCGATCAGGAATATATTCCTAACTTCGCAGCCCTCGACTCACGAGTCGACTGTCATATAAACACCGGCCGCCATAATGGAATCCTGATGAATCAGTTTGAATTCCGAACACGTAGAACTATGGCTGACCGCATCGCTACCGAGTTACGTACGTTCGGAATCATAGCGTTCTATTACTGGCCAGTACATATGAGGAAGGTTTTTTTTCTCGCAATGTTCTGCTCATTGGTGCTTAATTGGCGCTTACTCAAGTTTATAACCCTCATACAATGATTTTAATGCCTATTAGCCTTATTAGGAAGTTACTATCAGATGCCGATAACTAGGATTTGTATCGATTTAAAGTCAAAACGAGTTCATAAGAGAGATCGGTGTTATGCAACCCGAGATAGAGGGAGAACCACAATGTGTTTTGAATCTTAAATTAGAACGAGTTAATGAATATTCCGTGACTTACGCAATTATTGATCCGCAAAAATCTATCAAAAGTAACAGTTTCTTGTCGGGTTTCGTACGAGTTCTTTTTTTTTATTATGCTACGAGCGTTTTGTAGGCTACTGTTAGTGGTCGTGCGAAGGCTTGTTCCCTTTTCGGTAGTACCTACTTACCTGTGATTATTGACTATGGCATGGCATATTGGGGTCAGTGGCAGTAAATATGTACACACGACAGCACGTCAAAGTGTACACTTTTGTTCTAAATTCGTCCGTAACGTATCCGAGTAGAGTGCTAGCGTGTAAGTGTCGAGCTGTCTTGTGCACATGACAATGTGACAAAAGAGACATAACAGAAAACTACTACTGATAATGCCTTTAAAAATTAACGAAGAAAGAATATCGGCTTTGGTACAGAACGAAATACAGGGTGTTAAAAGATCGCCAACAAAGCGTGAAACCACGCATTGTCCTCATCATAAGGAAAATTTTTGCCCAAGAAACTATGCCTGGGAAATCAACGGTTTCCGAGATAATGAGGTTCAAAGTCGGACTTTTCAAAACTTATTTTTTGCAGAAATGTATTTAGTATCTAGCTCTTAACATACCTTCTCAAGAAGCCATATCAAAATTATGAATATTTCTTATGAAAACGACGTTAAAATTGCAACCCGCAATGTATTTTAAACATCGGCACTTCAAGTTTAAGTACTACTACTACTACTACTACTCCGATGGCTCAGCGACCCGAAGTGGGTCTTGGCCTCAGACACAAGAAGCCGCCACTGGTCTCGGTCCTGCGCGGTCTCATTCCAGTCGCCTGCTTGTAGGTCGCGCAGGTCTTTGCCGACTTCATCCCTCCAGCGGTATTTGGGACGGCCGACTGGTCTTCGACCGTTTGGTATTCCAAGGTAAGCCCTCTTGACTGCTCGATCCTCCCCCATCCTTTCCAGGTGACCAAGCCAACGGAGTCGGTGGGATTTTATTTCACCGATGATATTGGGTTCGGAAATCAGGTCTTCGATTTCCTGGTTCTTCCTTACTTTCCAACTACCATCTTCCCGCCTAGTTGGTCCCAGCATCTTCCTCATCACCTTTCTCTCCGCAACCAGAAGTTTATTTTCTTCCTTGAGAGTGAGCGTCCAAGCCTCAGAGCCATACATCAAGATCGGCCGGATTACCGTTTTATAGATTCGGATCTTGGTTTTTCTGCTTAAGAGTTTGGACGCAAGCACTTTGTGGAGAGCAGCACTGCATCGGAGGGTGTTTTGTACTCGGATGTCGATCTCCTGTTCCCTGGTGTTGGTATCAGTGACCGTGCAACCCAAGTAGGCCACCAGAAACATCATAAGACTGGCAAAGAAAGAACACCTAGAGACATTGGTAAAAGACATGGAATCACTAATGAATGTCAATGCCACACGCAAGTTCTATCAAGAGCTAAAGTCTGTGAGGAAAGGTTATCAACCAACCTCACAGTTCCTTGAAGACTCCGACGGGAACCTGGATGACGGCAAGTTTAAGTAACATAAACTTATATCTACGCTTGCGCAATATGAGTTCAGTGCGTTTCACGTCCATTGCGTGATAAAATATTTTTCAAAATGATAACCTAAAAAACCAAAATCATTTCCCAGCAATAATTTATTGAAAAAGTACTTTTTTTTGGTGTCTAGAATGCGTGGCTTTCGGGTCTGTTGGCGGTCTTTTAACACCCTGTATACTTAAGATGTTTCTAAAATCCATTGTAGAGACTTTAGTATAAATTGTTTCGGTCAAATTGGTTCAATCGTCCAATAAACTTACTTTTTATCTATTTGTAGTTCCAATTACTCCACTTCCAAAGTGCAACAAGAAAAAAAAAACATTTACATGAATGGACCTTATTGCTGCGTGTCATTCATTGCGTTACTAAAGCCATTATACTTACGTTAAAAAAACGAAGAAATGTCACCGATTCCCGTTGGCGAAGAAAGTGTCTTTTCACACGAAAACCAATGAGTGACACTTCCTGCCACCTTCGAATCATAGAAACACTCGGTGATCAAAAGTACATTATTACAATATTAAAATAAGTTGATAGTATGCTTTCTGTTGACGGTAAAAACGTTAAAGTGTTAACGACTACGGACTAGGTAAGCTTTCTTCGATTCTTTTGCTTTTTCTCCGGTATCCCGTCTTTACATTAAGGTGGAACGATAGCAACGTGGCGGGAAACTCAAAATTTTCACAGTTTTGCACATTTTGTAGCTAAACTGAGCTATTTTTGTTCAGCGATTTTTCGTTCGCGGCAACAAAACAGTATTCTTTTCATTATTGTAAACAACAGAACAACAATAATTCAGCCGATTATGTGTGCTGGTCTACGAAGCAGTGGTACTGCCCAAAAAACTTGTCGTAGACCAGAACACATAATCGGCTGAATTATTGTAGTTCTGTTGTTTACAATAATGAAAAGAATACTATGTTATTGCCGCGAACGAAAAATTGCTGAACAAAAATAGCTCAGTTTAGCTACAAAATGTAAAAAACAGTGAACATTTTGAATTTCCCGCCACGCTGCTATCTTCCAGCCTTAAAACTATTAAAAGTAAGTAAGATATAGCATATCCCACTAGCTGGGCAAAGCTGGGCAAAATTTTCTTTGGATAAGTCGCACACTTTCTTTATTTGTTAAGTCCATCAAGACCTAGTTACGATAACATTTTAAGATAACAATCAACGGAAGCCAGGCATGATTAATTTGTATTTTGAAAGGCTGTTGATTTTATCAGCTGGGCACCACTACCAGTCGAGGGAGTGTCCTAGTGTAATGCATTCGTGTCACTACAGTATGGCACAATGACACAGTTCTTTCAATGACAATGATTTGACAACCATTGTGACAGATTTCGACTCATCCGGTTTGGTATATACGTTACTTATTGTTCGACGAAAATTAAAACATGCATGAGTTGAGAGTGGTTTACAATTTGATGACGGGGTTTCAAATCAACTTTGAATATAGTAAGACGTTACACCATCAAGACCGTGCTTTTGAAAAAAAAAAATATCTCAATCTTTCAAGTTCAAGACTCAAATAATTTAAACAAGACATGAAGAAATCACCGTCATCAGTCACCGAAGAATAATCCCCTTACAACCTGCTTGAAAGAGCATTTTTGTATGAGTCAGCGATGACGAACTCCGATTCATAAAGTCAAGATGGTTTATGGCTGTCCGATCCGAAAATGCCGAGTTTGTTCCGAGAAACACAATTTGCCTTTGCGGAACTAAATTATCTTTCGGTGGTTTCTAGTATGATTCATGCAAGTTCGATAAATACCTAAATAGTAACGCTAGTAATCTTGCCAATTTTTGCGGCTTTTATCAAAACAATAAACTGAGTTGAAGTCAATAACATACTTTTTATGATTATTACAATTTTAGTTCACTTCCGGTCCGGAAGTAGGCAATTTTCTATGGGGCCAAGTGAATGTGTGGTGGCACTTTATTTATGAGTACCTATATAATAAACTAGGTTGAGTGAGACCCAAACAGGCACATTCTGAGGAGATTAGTATATCTTGAAACATTGTTTTTTTAATGTTTTTTTTTTTCAATACAACCTTGCCCCAAGTTCAAAGCCGTTTAAAAATATGAAGAAAAAAACCTCAAATGCCAAAGTGAAACCAGTTTCAAAGCTGAGTCGTTCAGTTGTGAATCGTGGCCTAAAGACTCAAGAATAGAGGCATAAACATAACTTGAATCGTCCATTGTTCCAGCACTGGGCAGACCGCAAATAGCTTACATTTTGGTAGCACACGAATATGACATAAGCTTGATGAAATTAACTTAGTTTGAGAGAAAAAATACTTTCTACAGGCAATTACGTCTGGTCTGGTTCAACGTGTAAGGTGATTTATGTATTTCAGTGCCATTAACAAAACATATTTTCTATACTACGACGACTTTAATCTTTAATCACTTTTTATTTCATTTTATGGACACTGTATAAAAAATAAAAAAATAAAATCTTAAAGAAGACAAGTAATTAGCTACTACTACTAACTAATGTTTCGTTATATTTGGTATACTTACCTATAACATCTCTGTGGATGACGATGCTGGTTGTACAATTAATTAACACAACATATGTATTTAAGCTTTAGATTTAACGCTATGTACGGCTATTTTTTTCCTTAACAAATAAAATAAAATAAAATAGACTAATTATGAATCAGTTTACTCAAAGAGGGATTAGTTACAATAATTTCCCCTTGGGATTTTTTGTTCTGATGTCTATTGTTTCTTAGGGCAACATAAAACAGCCTAGCTTTTATTTTATAATTTCTCCATCTTTGCTATAATTTCTCTTAGCCATCGTTTTATCGCTTTCCATCAACCACAGGTCCATTAAAATACAATATTACCAATTAAAGTGTTCCGGTTTCACCATACTTAACTATTTTACAAAAAGGTTCTCAGCCTAGTTTCCAACGAGCTTTTCCCTTATTTTCCGGATATTGGTATCAAAATGACGGGGAACAAACTGCGGGATGTGATTAAAGCTGATGTATATCATGACCAAGCCGGCTTATCTTGATCTCGGCGTGTCTTGACGTTAGTAAAACTAGTAGTCATTTAAAGTCCACTAACCAACCGATGATGCTTGCTGATCTCCGGTTTCTTGTTGTTAGTTGGGCGGTAGAGAGACTTTTAGCTAGAGACAATTTCTTTTCATAGCTCTATTGAATCCACCGGTGATTTTCCGGTCGTGGTTTGTGCGTCTATTAAATTCTAAACCTATAGAGGTTCTGCATACAAACGGACGGCAGTCGGACGTGGTTTGTGCGTCTATTAAATTCTAAACCTATAGAGGTTCTGCATACAAACGGACGGCAGTCGGAGCGATAAAAAATCAAACAAGTGATCCAAACACGATTATGCTATGTCTGTTTTTGGGTATCTCTTTGAAATTATATTTGCTCCAAGTACTTATGCACTGAAACCGTCATCACACAGTCTAAATATTTTTGCGATTTACTGTTTCGCTTTCAATCCTGTTTAGGTCTAATTATGAATTCACTGTATTAAACTGACCGAATATCACTTCTTAATTTAATGCTGCCAATTGTTTTACAAAGTGACATTAGTGTCTGTCAGTTAACTCCAGTGAATTAGATATTAGACCGATGAGACAGCCATTTTGCACTTCTAATTATTAGAATTATATTTTTCGGCTATACAAAGAGTAATCTACTCTATCTACCTGCATCATAACGAGTATCTATCCTAACGAAGCGAGGCTTCTATCGTATTCGTCGGCACAAACGGACAAGCTTTAGATACCTGTTGGTGAGGAAGGCTGTCGGCGACTTTCCCGGAAAAGCGGAATCAAGTGGCCAGTCGCTTGCCCACTCGCTCGCCGCTTGTCTGCAAAGGAAACGAATTGATACCTTATTTTATATACAAGGTACTTTGAATTCGTTAGTCTCACTTTCAGTGGTCGTTTCACTCATTAGCAAGCGTAGCATTATACTGGGTTGGGCAGTACATAAGTGAAGGGGGTTAGTCAGGGTTATAACTTATGTGTGTCACTCTTTTTTTGACGTAGAGTAGGATAGCTAGAGTTATAAACCCATGGATACGCTCTAACCCAGCAGTACAAACAAACAACTTTTTACCCTTAAATATATTTTACTTATTATTATTCAATTCTTGGCATACACATGTCAAATTAATATTAAATGCGCAATAGTGCAGTGTAGTGTTTTCGAAAGTTTAAGTGGTACAAAATACTTTTACTATGAGACCAGAAAAATCAGGGCAAAAATCTAAATCAGCTGATCCATACTAAGGTAATGGCATATGGCAGTAATGCACCTAATGCCATTATATTCATATTCATATATTCATTATTAGTTGGACGGGAATTTAATAAATGACTGATTCTAATCTAACCTCCTCAGTAGAAAAGAGTTCAACGCGTTGCGTGGGCTTTCGTTCGGTCAAATCAACAAAACAATGTGTGTTACAAAAAATCAATCATAACTGGGGTTTTTTGTATCTGTTTTTTATGGTTTGTTTGTCTGACGCAGCTTGAGTCATACTACACTATGGAAAATAACTTTTCAACGTTATGTCCAAACTAACTAGTAATAGGATGAAAAGTTAATTTTTGATGAAGTGAAGGTTAAAAGGTGTTATTTTATTTTCTATAAAAAAAAATGACAATACACATGAATCTATAAATTCACACACACAAACACACAATGCAAAAACAAAACAAAAAACAAAAAAAAAATCACTATCAGTTTCGTCAAATCCAAACTCAAAGGTTAAAATAAAATTAAAGTAAAACTTATAGTAGTAGGTTGAGAAAATAAAATCTTGATGGAATGATGTTTAAAATAAAATTGAAGTCAAGCTATTGCCGTTAGATAACGCCGCGTGTTGTAATGAAATAAAATCAATTATTCGGCAAAATCCGACCCATTAAACCGAAGATTTATTATTACTTTACTTCACCTGCGATATTTTATCGATTTTACCTACACTAGAGATGGGCAGGAATATTCTAACGAACCAGCCATAAATCACAGTGAAATTATAAATATTAAAACGGCATTTTCCGCCAGACATTATAGAAAATGGCAGTTGGCTGTCAAATTGCCTATCGGAGGATTGCGGGTTCGATCCCGGAACGTGCCGCACAGACGTGACTTGGGATATTCATGGAGCAAAGTAACATGGAGATTGGCACAGCAGTTAGCCTAGTGGATGCATACCAACAAGGTGCCAAAGAAAGGTAGCCATACTTTCGAGTGTCGTTACTCATCATATTGGCTTATTTCACTGGGTGCAAAACAGAGGTTTCCCCACTTTCCTCTCTCAAAACAGGTCCGATAAAAATAAAAATTAAAACCAATCTTATTAAAAAAAAAAAACTACTTAATGGCAGACTGTTTTGTTTTTTTTTTTAAATATAAAGTGTTTAAATAGGTTTAGCAGACGTCTTTTGCCGCAGCTTTAAAATATGCATTTAATTTTTTTATTTTCACCTATCGAAAATATATTTGCTTAACAGTCCGACATGCCGGGGGTGGAGAGGTCCCAGCATACCAAAATATGTTTGCTCTAGTGCCATTATCTAGGGAGGAAATCGGGGACTACGTTTGTGTGGAGAAAACACTACTGTGCTATTTTTTACTTTTTGTTGTGGTTTCAAATGCTAAAATCATCATCAGCCTAAGTCTGCCCGCTGTTGGGTATAGGCGCCACATTTCTCGTCACAACTCTGAATTAGCGAAATAAAATCGAAATGAAGTTTTGGGGCCATCTTTAGTTTAGGTACTTACGTTAGGGTACGTACTTCTCTTGACTTAAGTAATTTTCTTTTAACGCTAATGAGGGCACAAATGCTTTGAGAAGTGACAAAAAAGGCGTGTGCTGCACGGACATTCCGAGAATTGTTTAGCACAATAATACTACATACAGCATGACTCACATAACCAAGTTAAATCAACACAAATTGTACACGATTCACTTACTTAGCTAGTAGTTGGAGAGCTGGTGACCAATCGAGATATTTTTTCGTACAAGGCTGGGAGTTAGTAGGCTGATAGAGTAGACTTCGCTGAGTCTGGGAAAAATATTTTTTTGGTCCGGACGCGGTTGAAAGTTAGATTTTTTCGACTTTGAAAGTTTAAATGTATGGGTTGAGTCATTTCTTTTTTGTCTACAAGGCTGGGAGTTTTTAGGCTGCCTTTTTAGTCTCCGCTGATCACGAAATCACTATTTATTACTAGCCAAACGCGGTAGAAATATTGTTTTTTATAACCTAGAAAGTGTGAATTTTTGGGTTATAAAAATCAAACTTTCAACCACGCTCGGCCAAAAAAACAAATATTTTCTTGTTCAACGCAGTCTCAACAACTAACCTAGAAGTTTCTAGCCTTGTACGATAAAAAAAATATACATAACCCATACATTTAAAATTTCAAAGTCGAAAAAATCTAACTTTCAACCGCGACCGTGTCAAAAAAATATTTTTCCCAGACTCAGCGAAGTCTACTCTATCAGCCTACCAACTCCTAGCCTTGTACGAAAAAATATCTCGATTGGTCACCAGCTCTCTAACTATAGGTACTCTTTGAAGTAATGACAGACAACGAGGTATTCTCACATACCTGAGCTGTAATTTGAGTTGGTCAATAGTATTTTAAATGCTTGCGATGTTTACGATCTCCCACATCGTAATTCGTATAGGTGACCCAGGAAACTTTTATTGGAAAATCTAATGTAGAGGTGCTTCGATAAGCTTCAAGCTAGAAGTTTGTATGTACATTATGTGTTGCATTTGTGGTTACTTTGTTTAGGCACTGCAGATACTGCAGTAGTGAGTGGTCACTTCACCTATCTAGTGTCAGTGAAGGTGCCACTGGACGCTGAATAAATCATCTGATTACGTAGATGCAAAGGCCTAAGAAGTGTGAATACTTTGCAATCTTGTAAAATTTTGTCTTCGCTCCTATATCTTGAGAAATAGGGAGGTTATTGGAAGACCCCCTTTTTCAATTAGGTATTTTCCTAGTTGATACCTATGGAAGTAGGTGCATTCGATTTATGGATTTTGTCTGAGGTTTTTCATGAGATCTCTTGCCCGGATGCAGGTGTTTATCTCGAAGCTTTGCATGACTCAGCAGTGGAACAAGAGGTGTAAGATGACATATTACTGATGGTGGCATTTGTCAATGAGAACATAAACAATACGATCCCGTGTCAGGCGAAAATGGTGGGAACGAGACACCCGGTGGGGATGGAATTTGATGCGCATTTGTTTTAGGAGACACGTTCCTTGTTCCTTATTTGAAATTGTTTTAAATATCACGTAGCCAAAAAGTTTTGTAGTAAAGCTTGCTAACTCTTTTGTTCGTTCGATTTGATATTATTTTATCTTTCTTTAAAGTTCTTTTTGTTTCATAAAACCAAATTCATGGATGGTACATACTTATTTCTCTTGTCAAGATTATGCAATGGATTTTTAACTCGATCAGTAACATATAAAGAGTAGTTCTGAAACCAGTTTAGTTTACAAGTTGACTATGAAATTATAATTCGACCGGTTAGGTGTAACAAGTACCAACCAACCTATGATACTAGCGAGGGGCCTAAAATGTAGCTTGTGGCTATTTTGCTATGCAATCTAAAAAAACTTAGGCATTTGTAATTGTAATCATATAGCGTCCAGTGGAAAATGTACTTAAACTAGATGGGTAAAGTGACCACTTCCTGGGATAAATTGTAAGAAAATGGGATTCTTACCACGATTTATTTTCTTTTGATAATAATTTTCTTATGTCTAATAACCACGAACGTTTCAAAAAGCACTTTCTGGGTTGTTTAGAAAAAATAGGCTTGCCTAGCATCTACCTCTATATCAGCTTAGTCAGCCCACCCCACAGGAAAGGCGACCTAAAAGAGGTTCTAGTTGTTTTTCAAGCAGCATCTTAGGCGCCCGTGTATCTTCTAAGGTACTTATCGGCGGTTTGATGTTTTCTCTCCTTGCTAGTCCATAGTCAATGAACTTACATTGTGCACTTGGGCACAATAAAACTGCATTTAAACTCACAATTTTATTACTTTGGATTTAAAACGACTTGTATGAGTGCAGCCTAATGAATTTATATCTAAATAAGTATTACTTACGTTACGTTGAAGGTAGTCGAACTAGCTAGGGTAGATGCTATAGTAATTGGCCACGCGATAGTAATTGGCCCCTTCAACTTCAATAATTTAAAATAAGAAAACTACGACGTTCACAAGCGCGAGAGTCAGACGAGTGGATTCTTCGTATTTCGTTTATTCAAATAGTTTTCAGTTCTTACACTAGGAGGCCTTAGTTTTTTTCCCGCCGAGCTAGTCCTAATGTTGGTGTAAAAAGTGATGATTTTGCCGGTGATTTTAGCAGAAAATTAAGGTAAGACCTTCATGTAAATAATCATAAAGGCATTGTTTTTTGTCTTTTCTTTCATAACACATATTGAATATGTGGAACATAAGCTGCGCTATCGTTTTCCGGCAGTTTCAAGTCCAATATCTTGATGTAACCTCAAAATTACACCCTGGCTAATTACTACAACCGAAATGTATCAGTTTTAGTTATTGGCCTCCCTGGCCAATTACTGTGAAATTTTTTTTGGTCATTTTCGTGCTGCTAACTTTATAGTCATCTTTGTTACGTGTGGAGGAGTTCATAAATTCGTTTAATAGTGTTCTATGACAAGTGGTTCAGTATTTGGCCGGGGGGCCAATTACTATTGCATGCCATGCCAATTACTATAACTGCCATGCCAATTACTATAACATGCCATGCCAAGTACTAGTACATGGCATGCCAACTACTAGATCATAATATAAAACAATTATTTAATTTTTAGACAATATTTCAACATGCCGAATTCCCAGTTTACTCAAAAGATATGCTTGAAAAAGCATTGGATGAAATAGCCAAGGTGTAGCTTCCAAGAACTATGCCACTTAAAGTTCATTTAGCCCTCAACCCTACCTCACAGTAAAAGAGGAACCAGATATAGAACACTTATTTTAATGCTATTAGGATGCGGTTTTCTTTATTTGAAAGCGGGTTTTCTAGCGAGTCTTCCTAGATATGTTTTATCAAAATCGGTTCAGCCGTTTATGAGATATGCTAATTTGAAGCTAAAATGTCGATAATCTTTTTAATGTTTAATTTTGTAGTTATTCTGACGCAGTTATACTTTCCGAAAAACTTAGCGAAAATGAATCTGATGATGTTTCTGTGGTTTAGAAAGCCATTAGATAAAGTAGAGGCATTGAAACATATTATAAGTATTGCTTTTCCGCTATAAAAAAAGGTGGCCAATAACTATAACAAGGCTATGCCAATAACTATGACAAGGGGGCCAATTACTGTATCTTCGCTCATTTTTTTAATATTATTTTCAAATAACTAGTAAACGTGCTACTAAATGATAGTTATTTACATTTTTATAAATATTATTAAATGCTCTATTCACGAAAAATTACTTATTTTTATGCGAGTGTTCAAAGTATTTTTTTTCTAATTTTGAAAATTTCTAAATCCTTAAGTGGCCAATTACTATAGCATCTACCCTAGTCGATATCTAATCGAGTAAAGATAGAAAGAAAACTAAACTTTCAACCCTTGCCTACTAACCTAGGTAGGTATAAGTTACCTCAACCTTTATTTTTCAGTTGTTTTTTTAAAATTAGCTACATAATACAAACAAAAATATAATGGCATTGAATGGATTAAAGGCCTGCCTGACTGATCTATTCGAAGATATACGCTTTTCTTTCTTGTCCTAACTAAATAATTACACATTGCATTATTTTTCAAATCAGTTTGTTTGTTATCGAAAACAAACATTAGCCTTATCGACACACTTAAAAATGTAGGTTAAGAATATTAGTAAGAAGTAGAGAACGCACCATTATCTTATCCGAAACGAAAAGGAATGTCAGTTTGTCCGTCTGTAAAGTTTCACTTGTTATGTCTGAGTCGAGGATGCAAACGATTGCTTTGCTGTGCATCAGATATTCACCGCGACACCGCGGTTTCGAGGCCCGTAAAGGTCTCGAAACCTTAGCAAAATGTAAAAATTATTGCATCCGGTCAAAGTTGTTTCAACTAGGTAGATGTTATTAGTTAGGGCCACCAAAACAACTTTCAAAATGCCTTGACTCCTTGGAAAATTTATGAAAATACAACGTTAAAATATCTCATGGAAGTAATTCCTTCGAAATGAGGTTTAAAAAAACCAAGGCCTTTATACAGCATCCAAGCCAGTGGCACCCGCCACCACTTCACTAGACTATATGTAGATAGGTATTGCATGCAAAGGTGTAAGTAGGATTTCATCCACACAAATAATTGACAACCAAAAATTAATTCGTAATTGACATGATAACCAATAAAAAAAAGTGACTAGCAAAGCAGTGTAGTCATGGAAAATCACATTGAAAAGTGTCTAATAAAGATGACACTTCATATAACAACTTTGTTTCAAGTTGCTTCTGACCTAACAAAGTTTCACTTTTTCACATCAACATAAAACAAACATTTTCTATTGTGCTAATTAATTGAAGCATACGATTTCATGTGCATGTCTGTATAAAATGACAATAGCCACAGGATGATTTGTCTAGATGTTTATACCTATTAGGACCAAATATGTGTGCCTGTACGACCACATCCGTTATGTTTGCCTGTACGACCACGACCATTCGTTATGCCGGCTCTACACTCACACTGCGAATTAATTCACAATTTCAAGCAGTAATCAGGGACAAAATGTTATAAGCCGTGCCAATAGAGAAACGATATGAAAATGGCGGCGGGTACCTATGGTAAGGTCTGAAAAAGAGGTTACGAAAATACGATTTCGGTTCATACCTAAAACTTTCTTACATTTTTGGTTAGGTAATATTGTTTTACGATGCCTTCTTTATTGTTTAGGTAATTGTTCTACGTTGGGTTTGTGATTAATCAACAATCTTTATGAAAATAAGATCAAAAATATTAAAACGCAGTAAATAATACAAACCTCAACAAATAACAACACTTAGCGTAAACTACAATATTGAAATAACTCGACAAACATTAAAAAAAATCAATAAGAGGCGAACGTATTTTGGCGTGTTTTATTAGCCAAGCGTAGGTGACTAATCAGGACTGCCTAAAATGACTTTGCTAACGTTACGTGTGAGTATAGACGGAGATATGATTAAAGCGACAGGGCGCGAGAGTGTCCGCCATTTATATATCGTTTCTTTAATGGCACGGGTTATAACAGCGTTTTTTTATTAACTTTATTATTTATTACTTTTACAATTATTTACTTTATTAACTTGATACCGTTACATTTTTACCAACTTAAAGTTAGGATCTGTAGCTGTAGCGCGTCATATTTCATGGATGCCACACAGATAAAACAATAAAATCAATTTCTATATTTTGTATCAAATTAATACATACTTTACAAACGTAAATCCGCGAAGCCATTTCGCGGCATTCGCGGCGCGAGTGTGGAACCGGAATGGAATGAGCGATTTCATCGGAAAATGCAGCGCTTAAGCCATACATAATGCACGATGTGGAGAGGCTGGATACATAAGTTAGTCTAGTCAGTACAGAAACTTCAACTATTGGACTAAGACAATAATGACGTTTTGGAACAATCGACGCTTTAAACGGCACCACCATTTATGACTCTGGTTAATTGTTATCGAATAGTCCTACATCGCTGGCTTGGCATGAGCGGCCTACCTACGAGTACATCGTACATATATGTATCGGTATATCTAGCCCATAATTTTGATCGACAAAAAGTGGCACATCTAGATATAAGTCTCGATATGAACTTGAATACCTACACGTACGGTCGGCCACATTCTAGGATAACCCCATGGTAACCCTTACGGCGAGCGGCATAGGGGCGCCATTGGAACAATAGGGGTATCCTAGTGTGTAGCCACGCGCTGTACAATTTCTACATTTTGTCCTTTAGAAAGTGTGGGACCAAGCTAGAGATTCAGTTAGAACTTCACAATTGATACTGTTAGAACTTGAGTGGTTACCTGGAAGAAATTGCTATTAGCAATAAGGTCGCCAATGGTACCCTAATATTAATACTATTTGTCCGTATAATATGTTTTTAGAACAATAAGATGGTGGCCTAGAATGGGTCGACGGTCGGTGGGTAGACCGAAAGCTTGATGGGTCGATGAAATTGTCAAAACAGCAGCGGAAGTACAATGGACGAGATTAGCTTTAGACCGAGGGGGTTGGCGTGAAAAGGAAGAAGCCTATGCCCAGCAGTGGGCTTTATTTATGGGCTGGATAGATAGATAGATATATAGAAACATGTGATCGCACCCTAGTTGCAGTGTGCGGCCGGCTAAAGGGATTACTGAAGCCACACAAACGCGATCGCGCGTTGGCATGAAATGCGCCTGCACGCACGATTTATTCAATAGTGAGTGACGCATTGTTGGTTTCTAATGCTGCTGTGCTGGGTTCGCACCAGTGAGGTATCGTTGGCGTCATCCGATCCGGTAACCGAACATTTTGTGGACATTGAACTGGCAATCGAAATGTAGAGTCTGGAATCAGGAGATTATCCTCACGACTGTGTTACACATACCGATATATTTTTTCATATTATATGAAATGGGCCCCATGTTTATTGACTCTAGCCACAGAAAACAGAAACAGATAGGTACTTACTTACATAACATGTAGTTAAAAATATCTAACATTTATCAGTTACGATGTCCTCTAGCAAAAAAAAAAAAGAAACAGATGCTTAAAAGTTATTTTAAAACTTCTATAACCTACTTAATTGGCTGAATGATCGAGAAGAGGCTATTCATAAACCTCTTATCCTTAGCTCTCGGAGCAGCTTTCAAACTTCAATTTAGGGGCCATTAAAATAACTACGATAACCTTCCGGAGAGTCCTCGATAATCCATAGATGGCTTACAGGTGGCCCTATTAAATAGTTACGTTTGGAACACTTAACTTATCGGAGCCGCGGCGTGCTTGTCGGTCAATCAACGGTATGCTGCTGGCTAGTGGATGGCCGACAAACGCTGATCGCCATTAGATACACGCGGAATTAAAAACAAAGAACCGCCGGCAGTCCATAGAGTATGTAGAGCAAGCGAATGAGGATGACAGCATGGAGGTTGCACGTCGAGAATCTGTGCGCTATGGCGGTAACTGTACCGAGTGCTGGCCAGTGCTAACTGCACTTTATTCTGTTTTATGAACAAAAACATGCTGAATAAGTGTGGGTAAGTTACAGACATGGGGGACAGTTAGCTATAAAACCTGTGCTTAATAGAGGTGTTATTTAATTTTATTATGTACAGTCGGCCACAGTCTCAGATACCCCTTTTTGTTCGATTGGCGCTCTTATGCCGCGCGCAGTAAGAGCTGCCATGGGGTATCTGAGATTGTGGCCGACCGTACCTTGGTATGTAGTTATACATAATGGATGTAGCTCTATTGGTTTGTAACATCATTTACATATTATTTAGGTACACAGTTATCTAAGTAGTGTTACTTATATTACCATCCTTATTTTAATTAAGTCTTGTGTCGTTCGTGGTATTACAGTGGAATTGAGGAAAAAATACAATGATTTTATTATCGCATTGGTTTAACAAATGTTGTATCCTTGACGTAGGGTTTTGAGGCTTCAGAGACGACCCGACATCATCGTCATAGCCAATTTATGTGAAATTAAATCGTGCGCATTACGTGCTATAATATGGCTAATATGTCATTGCGTAATCACGTCAAGTGATGCTTTTAGATCTATCACACGCACGAGTCAACATTCAAATAAGCTTTCTCGTTACGACACTCGATATTCTCGTCAGTAGATATATTCTCATAATTATTGCGGACACCCGTTTCGCTTGAACACTGACTTTGTAATTTATTAAATTCTAAAAGCGATCACATAACGTTAATTCGGATTCAGCCATTAAATTAGAACTCGAGATTGTGTAATCGAGGAAGGAGAACATTTTTGGTGCATTGACTTGTTATCTGATTTACCTAACATACGGTAAATTCACAGTAGGTAAGTGTAGGTATCTATTCATCCAAGATTTTTTAGTCTGTCTGATTTTATTTGTTCCCGGTTTTGGGTATTTGTTTACCTAGGTACACTGATAGTTATAAATTATAATATCCGTCCTAAGGTACAGTCAGCCACACGCTTAGATACCCCTTTTTGTTCAATTCGTGCCCTTGTGCCGCGCGTGGTAAGAGCATGGGGTATCTTAGACTGTCGACTGTCCTAACTCCGTACGACCGTACTTGACTCTGAAATAATTTTTTAGCCCCCTAGTAGTTACTGCAAACTGCAACTATCATACGGACAGTGGACTCTCGCAAAACATCGTGAAGAAACCAGCTTTTGTAAGAATAAACAAAAACAAAATTAAACCATAGAATTTGCAATAACGTAGGTAAGGTTCTTCTCTATCTACTACTCGTAGGTGAGATGGGAAGGGGAAGCACAGCACCTGCCTTCTTAGCACGCTGACCTTTTGCACAGAGGAAAAAAAGCTTTTGCCTACTCTTAACTGTTACCTTAGCCACTTAACACTACTGAGGTGACAGTTAACAGTGGCTAAGGTGACAGTTGAGAGTAGACAAAAGGCCAGCGTGCTAAGGGGGCTGAGGAGGCAAAGTCATCGGCTGAAAGACGAACTAATAGTGCAGGTTCGATTCCAGCAGTGCTCCTATACCTATTTTCCTGAATTTGGGCATTTTTCACATTTGCAATTTTGTAGTCAGCGTATTAGCTAGCGAGAGTAGGTACGTACCTAACTCTACCACGCGCGGCACATAAGTCACAGTGCTTCAATCGAACAAAAAGGGGTATCCCACCGTGTCACCGACATTATTATTAGTCCAAGACTGACTATGTATAAGTATACATGGAATTGATCATGGTAGAGTCATGTAGGTACAGTCGGCCACAGTGTCAGATACCCCTTTTTGTTCGATTGGCGCCCTTATGTCGGACGCGATAAGAGCTGCCATGGGGTATCTGAGATTGTGGCCGACCGTACCTATGGTATAAATGATGTGCAGTGAATTTTGCGACCGAGAAGTGTTTGACATAGCTTTTGGATGAATCATCCATAAAAACCAAACCAATCTAAACGATTATGATTATTCATCAATCTATTAGTGGACGTTAACGTTGACGTTAAATGCAAGTAGTAATAAATAATTAATATTTAGGTTTAGTTACTAATTTTGCGACTGAAAACATTTTAGTTGTTGTGTACTAGTACTACCTACCTACATTCTCAAAATTCCCCGTAATATGTTGGAGGGTAGGTCACACGTTTATTAATTTTAAATGTGATAGACAATGTGTTTTGTGGTGATAGACCACGATAGACATGAAGATGAAAATAATACTATCTAGTCTTACCTTCAAGAACTGCGGAGTAAGGAGTTCAGGAGCCAGAAAAAATAAACACTAAACATAAAACACTACAAATCCAAGCTAAGTTGTCTGACCAGAAGTCTGTTCGTCAGAAGACAATAATAATGCACCAAATTTCTCTCTTTATTATGTCTTCAATTCACACTTTTTTGTCGCTCCGGTAGCGAACACTTCACGCGGGAATATTTACTTTTTCGCGTCGTATTGTGCGCGTGCGCTACTGTCGCACATTCCGAGTTACCGACACGACTAGGCGCGACACGGGCGTTTACGCTTATCGCATACGAAATTACAAACACGGTGGTGTGGTGACTCCTTCACTTTAGTGATTCAGATGGAATTTACTTTTACCAGCGCCATCTATTCTCAAGAATGTACACTAATTAGTAAAACTTTTCAACTCTAGATGGCGGTAAATATTTTATGCATGCTAGCGCTACCTATCGTTGATAAGTTACACTAATAAGTTAATGTTTTCAATCCTAGATGGCGGTAATGTAACCGAAATATTAGCGACATCTATCAATAATAATTAAAACCCAAGTTATACTTCTCACAACTAGATGTCGCTAGGTATTTTTTAAGTGTTGCCAGTAAATTATACCGATTGGCAAAAAAAACCGGTATTTTGTAGTCGAAATGCCGCTGATTTCCCATCACTAAGTTCTTTCTCTGTCAAAATGGCTGCCGTGCAAGAGGTGTGTGCCGAGTTTTTTATCTTTATTTCCTTGTAAATTCAAGTAAAATTAACTATAAATAAGTTCTAAAATGTAGCTCTAACTCTTAATTCGGTGTTTTTCCAGGCGAGACGAGAACCAACCCAGGCCGTGCAGGTCTTCGGCCGCAAGGTATGTGTTGTCATAGTGTGATCCACGTGTTTGTGGTTATTTTCAGCAATAAACCCTTGTGTTTCTACAAAATCTTACATCCGTACAAGTCACGTTACAAGATAAAGCTATTCTTCCAATTTTGTTGGGTTTCCATCAAGATATCAAACATAACAATTCCTAACCTATAATAAGTCACCCCAGCGTTAGCCCTCAAGATTTAACGGTTTTATTGTGCTTATTATTTCTCTCTGTTATCTTCCCGTGACACGATAAAGTCAGAGAACCCTTTCCTTCCAAAGCTGTCTCGATTTCATTGCGAGTCAGTCATTTCAGGGAAAGGAGATCAAAAGGTGGCATTACCAAACTTGCTGGTGCCTTCAATGCCCAGTTTGTTTGAAATGTGCACGACATTGTTTCTGTAACTTGTGTATTGCCGGTTTTAATTATTACTACAATGTACCCAAAAACGCTCATTACCCTCCAACACTACAAATTTTTATTATAGTGGCCCTTTTATCGACGGCTACGGTCATAAAAAGGGCACACTAAATCCAGCAAACGATCGAAGCCGAGTGCCAGGACCTATGCACGGTAGGTCTTGCCGCCTCCGCTTGCCTTCGGTACTCTGCAAGTGGCCCGTGGGTGCCTCCACTACCTTCTATTTAGGAAGAAAAACAACAAGAAACGCTCAATAATATCCGTCAATCTCCTTCAGAAAACCGCAACCGCTGTCGCATACTGCAAGCGCGGCCATGGTGTCATGCGCGTCAATGGACGCCCCCTGGAGCTCGTGGAGCCCCGTCTGCTGCAGTACAAACTGCAGGAGCCCATCCTAATCCTTGGCAAGGTGAGATATTTTACTATTCTTCAGTGTCAGTGTCAGTAGATTTCCAATTGCTTTTTTGGGAAGGGGTCCACCAAGCTTCATAGGTGTTTATAAGCTGGAAATGAACTTATTCTTTATTGTATTCGAAACGGGTCGAATCTCGATTGGTTTTTAGGCAAATTAATTACCTTATTTATCCCGACCCGCGACCACGGCAGCTGTAACGCGGCCGAAACGTCGGGATAAATAAGGTAATTAATTTGCCTAAAAACCAATCGCGATTCGACCCGTTTCGAATACAATAATGTTTAAATATCGCAAATCATTAAAAGTGAACTTATTCTTTTCTCAACTGTTGAACGTTCAGACTGTTGATAACAACTGGATTGGTGGGACGACGCCCTGTAGGCCTGAGCTTTTGGTTGTTGGATCAAGTTGGGGCGGGATGTAGGCATTGGGATATGCTTGGCACAGTATGTATGAAAGCGAAGGGCAGGTCAGCAAATAGTCCTATTTGTAGCCACAGAGGACCGCTGGTGATGTCTCAAAGCTTTTCACTATCATTAATCATTATCATTACAAACAATAAAATGTATTGGAATATTATTGAAATAATATACAATTTAGCAGCAGTGTTTGGTGGCAGAAGCTTCAAATGTTTTGGATATTTAGTTTCACTGGTGGGGTTGTAAGGTTTTGGCTTAGCTTGGGCATTGGTTTCATGATGAGTCACTTATTCCGAACATGAGTATCCGTTGCGATGTGAAATAACAAATCCTACTGATAACATAATTTTACCCTGGCTCACAGTTCTCCGGCAACAATTCTACTCACACATGGTTTTCTCACGGTTTTCAGGAGAGGTTCTCCGGAGTTGACATCCGTGTGACGGTCAAGGGAGGCGGTCACGTCGCTCAGGTCTACGCCATCCGACAGGCCATCTCCAAGGCACTGATTGCCTACTACCAGAAATGTAAGTTACTATGTGTTAGTTACACCATTTATAACTCGAGAATGGGTGAACAGATTTTTATGATTTTTGATTTGTTGGATTTCTCTCCGCCCCGAATAGCAGAATAACCATTAAAACAACGGAAAAACTCAGGAGAAAAAAAAATTGTCTGCGCGGACGAAGTCGCGGGCAAAAGTTAGTAATTACTAAAACTAAGCACTGACATTATAAAATAAATCTGAGTTGCTCATTGAAGTCCTATCCTATAACTATAGATCTCAAGGTTGCAAATAAAGAAGATGAAAAAATAATATTATGTACTGACTTTCTTTGCATTATGTAAAAAAAAGCAATTTTATTTGGCAAAATTTAATTCAGGTTTTTGATGCTAGTTGGTTTTTTGCGTGTGCAAATAAGGCCTTAAAAATTATGGTTTAATTTAATTTCTTCTTTTAACTGTATTCTGTAGGTATAATAATATTGATTTGAAATGTAATAAGTAGAGCTTCAATTATCTAAAATTTAATTTTAGTACCTAGCGCAGGCCTGGATTTAAACAATCAGGTTATGGATTTTTGAAGAAGCTTTATTGATTATTAGATATTTGAGCCTCTACAAGTACATGAAAATAACCCTTTCCTTCCAAAGCTGTCTCGCCTTCATTGTGAGTCAGTCATTTCAGGGAAAGGAGAGCAAAAGGTGGCATTACCAAACTTGCTTGCGCCTTCGATGCCCAGCTTGTTTGAAATGTGCACGACACTATTTCTACAACTTGTATAAGGCCCGTAAGGTCAATCACAGTTTACACCAAAAAACCCTATCTGTCGATTAATTTTTATACAAAATGCGAGGTTTAATCTAAGGTCTGAGTCAAAACTGTGATTGATCTTACAGCACTAAGACTAATCAAATATGTACCTATTGCTTCTGGTTTTTTGATCAGAAATGATTCATTATGTTTTTTTTTCTTTACTATAGTTTATGGCATTCTTTCCCTGAAGTTGCGTGCTGCTGTTGGTTTCACAGACATAATTATGAGAAAAGTGCAACAATTTGGCAACATCAGCGCATCAGCGGCACGACACTCCGACTAATATTTTGATCCCGTGAATTGATATCGTGAAATAATGCGAGATTGCGCTATTCAAAAGCGGGTTAAAAAGGTTATAGCGGTGTCGTACCGTCAGGGAAGAAAAACCTTAAGACGAAACGCGGGTAGCCGCTGCTCTATACAAAAAGGGCGACTTGTTTCCTCCCTGGATAATGATTTTAGAATAAATATGTTTATGCCATTCAATTTATATGTACCTACCTCTGCCATGTCCCTATGTTTTCCTTTATTTCTTAATTTAATTATTTAAATACAATTCATAAAATAAAAAAAAAGGAAAACATAGGGACGTATTTTTTCTAAAATCATTATTCAGGGAGGAAACAGGTCTCCCTTTTTGTATGGAGCAGTGGCTACCCGCGTTTCCTCATAACCTTACAACCACGCTCTTTACGCTCAAAAACCACGATTGCTAACCTTAGCTACTCCCTTCCTCCCCAGATGTAGACGAGGCCTCCAAGAAGGAGATCAAAGACATCCTGGTCCAGTACGACAGGAGCCTCCTGGTCGCTGACCCCAGACGCTGCGAGCCCAAGAAGTTCGGCGGTCCGGGGGCGCGCGCTCGCTACCAGAAGTCTTACCGTTAAGTGTTGGAGGGGCTCGTCTCTTGGTATTGCGCTGCTGGTGCGCCTGGCAGCGCAATATCAGGGGGCGGTTTTAAAAATAAAAACCTAAAAAAAGTTCTTTTGCATTTTATTTGATGGAAAGATGACGCAGGAACCCCATGGCCCATGGCAGCTCTTACTGCGCGCAGCATAAGGGCAATCGAACAAATGGCCCATGGCAGCTCTTACTGCGCGCAGCATAAGGGCAATCGAACAAATGGCCCATGGCAGCTCTTACTGCGCGCAGCATAAGGGCAATCGAACAAAAAGGGATATCCTAGCGTGTTGGCGACTGTACCAGTAAAGTAAGCTACCCCATTTACGATGCATCCAATGGAATGCTGCCACGGCAAAATCCAATGGATGCCGTTTTCCAAACTGACGAGCGGATTTTGACCGATTTTGGAATGCTACCACGCCATTCGCCAGGACGCTTTCCACCATTTGGAAGGATCGTGAATGGCTTTTTGTTCGATTGGCGCCCTTATGCCGCTCGCGGTAAGAGCTGCCATGGGGTATTTGTGACTGAAATTTCATTCACTTTTGGGTTTGTTTCTAGCCGATTTGAAATAAAACTCATTACTTCAAAAGAAATCCACTTTAATTTATAGATTTAGGTCAACCATCTCTCATTTGTCTTTATTTTATTGAATCACGTCATTTACACCTAATTAAATGCAGATACAAAAGGCTGTGGGTTAGCTTCGGGACAGTTTCATTAATCTTCCTTTAGGTAGGGAGTCCACACTTATTATTAGTTGATTATTCCAGTTGTAAGTTTAAATCAATACTGATTATTTTTCATGGAAGTAGGTACATAATTAGGAAACTAATATTATGTAAGTAAGCACTAATAGATATTTTTTTCCGGACGAACTTAGCAATATTTTGTTACTGGATGGATATTCGTGAAAACAAGGCTTGTTAAAAAGTTAAGATGTCTTTTCATAAATTAAAACCACATCACAAATACTTATATTAAAATTAACAGAAAATAAACAACACAAACTTAATAACTATGTTCTGAGATGCGATTTCTGCAGATCTTTTGAGATTTTTCATAAAATATTGGTGGTTTTATAAATCTAGCTTTCTTTTTTTGGCACCACTAAGAGCTATCTGAATGATATTTATTATTTTGTTTTAAAAACTATTTTATTTCATAACTTTCTGGGTGTTAGAAACATACAGTTCTAAACCCCAGATCCTACAAACTACAGAAAAGCCGAAACATCGCCAAGCCAAACGCCTGTAGCCAAATCTATAGCAAATATTTACTCGCGAGTGTTATGGCTTTGCGAATTTTGCGATGGGCCATACATAATGTTATGAGCTATTATGAGTTTGATATCGTCCGTCATGCTAGACGTCTTTTGGCGATAGGTAATACCCTCTTTATATTAGTCTTACTTATAATACTTATCTGCAATGCGATATATTTTACCAAGCTTTTTGCTTTCGCAATAATTCATTCGCAACTTTCGACTCTCCATTTCACCAAAACTCGTAAACTTTTAGGGTTTGGGGGATACCTAAACCCAATAGATATCGACTGCTGCTTTGTGAAATCGGGGCTGGTTGTTTAGTTACCTGCAGTTCACTAGCGCCACCAATTAAAATAAAACCTCTTTATTTAA
The DNA here is from genome assembly GCA_949319315.1 of Zelleria hepariella. Classification (NCBI taxonomy): domain Eukaryota; kingdom Metazoa; phylum Arthropoda; class Insecta; order Lepidoptera; family Yponomeutidae; genus Zelleria; species Zelleria hepariella. The sequence goes on along the minus strand of OX439380.1, from coordinate 4,542,116 downwards.
AAAATACAATTAAAATGATTATTATTTTTTTCCTTTGCAATAAAAATATTCCTGGCGTTAGTGAACTGCAATGTGATTTTTGGCCGAAGTTTATGATGCATCTTTCGGCCAATATCCGCCTAAACCTCCGTCTTAGCCTCCTCCTGTATATCTTCAAACTTGGCCCCCATACGTTTGAGCGCGATCACAGCAGACACCGCCTTCGCCCACCGCTTCTTGATGACGTACCGCTTCAGCTTGGTCTTCGTGGCGTGAAGCTCGGTGCAGTGGGCCGACTGGATCAGCCAGGGGTGCGTCAGGGTTGCAGACGCGGAGAGACGGTTGCTGAGGGCAGACGTTGGGTTAGTGGATGGGGATAATGGGGCGCAGAAAAAGGAAAGCCGCAAGTTTACCTACCCTCCGGTCCGTAATGACCGAATCTCAAAACGCCTTTATGTTATTGTGCCTAAATTTCAATTTGCCTTTGTCCCATTATGCCTGAAATTCGTAACTTCATTCCATCTGACCGAAATCGGTCTTGTTGAAGACACTCTAGCGCCGCCAATGGAGTAACTACAAAACGAAATTGGTTTTTATTTCACTGGCGGCGCTAGTGTGCTTTATGTCCTTGTGGTCGGGTATAGAAGGATCTCAAATTATGGCAGGCTAGGGCAATATTTAGTCTATGTGGGACTAACCATATTCATGCAGGTAATAAAGTAGCATCTCTATACCCTTGCGATTGTAATGTAGCAACGCATGTCGTTGGTCAAAGAAAACGAAGTGGTTTGTAAATAAAGCCTTACAAGTTTAATAACCAACACAAGTACATAGGTACACATAAAAAACAATAAAGTCGCGATTTAGGTAGAATTTCATAAAATTAACAACTTATGGAATACACTAGGTTACCCCAATTGCTTAAAAAACTTTTAATTTTGCTTTTATTCTTACAGAGAACTTGTTACAAGACTAGATAATTATGCGTAAGTATTGTCATTTAGCAGCGTCTTACTGTACAAAATGATAAACTAAGAATGAACTACTTACTTAGGTATTTAAGTACATACTATAATCTCATTATTTACGTCGCTACAGTAACAGGCTATGAGTGTGACATGTCGGATAATTATCTTCAGAAGCTTTCACTTGGCGGACTTAATTTAGGACCAGTAAGTAGGTAGATGATACCCTGCTGATGGATGGATGTTTGTCGCCAACATTCAGTGTATATAGGAGGAGCACCGTGATCATGCTCCTCGACTATAAAAGTAAAAGTTAACCTAACTTTCTGTAAAAGTGTGTAAAAGTTAACCTAACTTTCTGTAAAAGTGTGTAAAAGTTAACCTACTGACGTCGACTCTACAATTTTGTTTCTAGAAACGTATACAATACCGATTCCAAGGCGCGTCATACTCATAGCTTACCGCTGTACTTTGGTAACTCATGGCACTAAACGTAAATATAAAAAGTCCATTTACACTCCCTCTAAACCTCAAAAATCACTGTGCTTCATCGTCTGAAATGTTGAAGTCACCTTTTTCCTCTGCGTCTTGTCGTCCGACGTTTGCCTTTGGTAGAACGCGTGGAGACTGGTCATGGAGTTCTGGGCCAGTTCGTTTGAGGGTGACCACTCTAGAGATATGGATTGGTGTCTCCCTCTTTCATTGGAGGTTCCACCGACGGACCGTTCCGCTCCTTCTTCGTTGTCTCCCCATTTCTCCAGAAGATGCAAGAGGAGGTCTTTCGTTCTGTGCGCGTTGTTCTCATCCCCTTTTCTGTAAGGGACCTGTCTGCCATTCTCCCCATTGACTAGATTGTGGATCTTCTCCCGTCGCCTGTCGAACTCTTGGAAAAAAGTGTTGCGTCTATCCGTTGGTTGGTCTGGGACGTCTCGACTTAGGCTCGTCATTTTTTTCGCGGCCGATTTCGCCCAGGGCATGCTGCTAGTTACCGGTCTCTCTGGCTCTTTACTTGATAGGAAGGTGGAAGTGACCTTATGACTAGATGTTGACTTAGTGATTTTGGAACTCGAGTTTCCATTTGTCATGGTTTTCGTAACAGTCGTCGTGGACTCTTTCTTGAATCCGTTTGGAATCTTCTTCTCTTCTCTCGTGACAGTTTTCGATTCTGTTATGTTCTTGTCCAGTTCCTTCGTGCTATTGTTGTTGGCCAGATCCGTGTTCATGGTGGAGAGCATAAACAGATGGTCCGACAGTTTCTTTATCTCTTCTGCTAAGTTCTTTCTGACGAGAACATCTCCCCGTTTGTGCAAGAAACAGCTGCTGTCGGAGGCTCGTCTTTCAACTGGATTGTATCTCTGAGGGCGCGGATTGTCCTCTCTCAACGGCGGAGGATCCAAATCGTTCTCATCGAAGACTTGGTCTGGTGAGCTGCTCAAGGAGCTTCTTGGGGAGGGTGAGCATCCGCCGATAGACGAGCGTTCATTGTTGACCAAGGAGGTGATTTCGTGGGCCTCGTTGTCGAAGACATAGGGGGAGTTTGGGTGTTCGCTCCAGCGTTCGACGAACAGTTTGAGGTTGTCTTTGGCGACGTCCAGCTCCTGTTTGGGTTGGGGGGTCGGCCGCGGGGGGTCGCGCGGGGGTGGAGGGGTCCGTTTCAGGAGCCATTGGTGACGCAGACACTCGGCCGCGGAGGGGCGCGCCCTGAGGACAAAGGCCCTTTGTTACTACGGCACCCGACACCCAGGTTTAGAAATGCTGTTATGGAGGTGGCTTGGTGGGTTATTGTGTAGTGTGATAGTGTGTCTAATGTCGTCTATTAGAAGTTGACGTGCGTTTGAGAAAGGTAATGGAAGTTGCAAAGCGTCAACGTATGCTAGACAAGTTCTAATGGAGTATTACGGAAGTTTGGGGTGCAGGTGGTGTTATTTTTTTAAGTCCAGTGTGGGTAACAGTTTCTCTTGAAACAATGGTAGGTCCTTCAAACAAACTACACATTCAAAGTTAGTTACAACTACTTTACTAAACATAAATTGTTAATTAGGTAGAACTTAAAATTACAATTAGTGTCTCCAAACTAATAGGATAGAGACAAATTATGACGAGAAGAAATTGTGTTGCGTGTGTGGATATAATAATTGTGTTGTATAGATAGATAGGTAGGTATGTGTTAGGGACTAAAACAGTCTGTTTCAGTTGTTGGTCCATAAAACATGAGAGTGAAACAACGAAAACAACAAAAACAAAAATAACAAAGGGTCTTTATCCACAGGTTTGGTTTCATGCAACAGGTAGGTACGGTAGGCACAAAAAAAACTTAACAAAACCATAAAAATCTTATAGGAAATTGAAACATATTCTAAACTATCGCTAAGAAATTAAAGTTTAATAGTTCGGTAAAGTCATCACATCAAACTTTCATCCAAAGGACTCCACCATTCGTTAGTCGCCAAAAAAGAGTGCCTATTTTGTCTTCTACTTATAATAAAGTTTGATTGAAGCCAACTATGTACACATATGTATAGTAGGTACCTACTGATAGCATTATAGAATCTCTTTATTCGAGGATTCCCATAACCTAATTCCAACAATCCCTAATTCCAAAACCACATCCTTTTGGTCTCTAGGTACCAAACTTAACAGCCGCCATATCTACCATAACTGACTTCTCTAAGTATATACTTAGTAGATGACAATTAATTCCACTCATACGCTCTGAAGTGCCTTTGATATGTTCACGAAAAATGCCTGTCCAGTGTGCATATACTGTAAATTCTGTAAAAAAAACCGCACAGTTGCTAGTCCTCAAAATCGGTTAATTTGCGGAAGGTTTTTTTTACAGAATAAACACACTGCACTTATACCATCCTATGGCTTATAGTCCAGAGGAATGAAGTGTCCAATATGCGCGGAGTCAACTTTGCCATCGGTTCACGATGTTTTCCTTCACTGCATTTGAGAAGCTAGCGGTTTTTAATTTTATTCTGTGGTTCTTAGAGTTACCTTCAACACGTTTATGAACAAGAGAATAAGGTCCAAATTACTTACTCTTTATCCTTCACCAGAAGTCTCTGTATGAAGTCCTTGGCATCCTCCGAGATCTCATTGAAGGCTTCGTCGTCGTAGTCGTACTTGGCCACTGTGACGTTCGCCATGGTCTCTATGTCTGTCTCGCCCATGAATGGGGAGAGGCCGGATAGGCTGGAAAGAGATGGGGAGATTAATTTAGTCAGGAGGTGTATTCTTATCTTTTTACGTAGTAGCGGATTTAGGGGGGGAGAGGGAGGGGGGCTAAGGGGCTCGAACCCATCCAAAAGCAGCTGAGACCCTCTATATAAATAAATTCTATTCTCTCTTCAAAAATTATAAATAGATAAAATATATAAATAAATAATCTATATCTTTTTTTATCTTGAAAACCTACGCTCCTTCTCCGCTCCTCCTGGGGGGGGGGGGGGGGTTCAAGCCCCCCCCCCAAACCAAAATCCTGGATTCGCCACTAGTTTGGAGTCAGCTACTTATATCATAAACTAGTAAAGTTTTGACAATCGTAAGTGCCGCGTGAACCGAACGTTGCATAGGGCAATGTCAGCAATACGGGGACCTAAAACCCATGTAGGTATGTACTACGCACGTTTCCAATGAATTGAATAACTCAAAAGAGAACGAAACCACCGACAAAGTTCCAAGACATGTACTGACAGAAATAGAAAGCCCCACTATCGAGTTAATGGAGCCAAAAAACGACAAAGAAAGAAAAAGCGAGAGAAAGAGAAAGATAACACAGAAAAAGAAGACTAACTGAGACAAGAAACTACCTCAGACAGAATCCAATGAATAATTTTAAAGAGAAGGAAACAACTTTGCCGGAAATGTGGGAGAGGCCTTGAGAGATAATGAGGGGGAGAACGAATAAAATATACTCACAGCACGTAGCAGATGACGCCGACGGACCACATGTCGGTCCCATATCCGATCTGGTCGAAGTTGACCACCTCGGGCGCGACGAACTCGGGCGTCCCGAACAGGACCTGTAGCTTCTTCGCCGGGTCGAAGAACCGAGCCAGCCCGAAGTCGATGATCTTGATTCGGTTGCCAGCCTTCGTTAGGCAGAGGATGTTCTCTGGCTGTGGAAGGAGATTCAAGATCGAGATTTATTTATTTAAGAGGAGGGCCTCCACTAGCGCTGCCAATAAAAGAAAAACGTATCTTCTTTTTGGCTGCGTTTTTTTGCTAAAAAGGGGTCGTCATATTTAATGAGAATCCCCAGGCTTAGGTAACTATTTTTAGGACCTAAGGCATTCCAGATCCTAGAACCTACGAATAAATCTCGCACAAGAAAAAAACGGCTACTTTTGGCGCCAGGGTGCATGGACCTTCACCATCATCGTACGAGGTAGTAGGTACCCGCCCAAGTTTTACCAAGGGCTTCTGATATTTTATCAACAACAAAGGACCAACGGTTCACCATTATAGCGAAACGTGCTTCAATGTTTTCTAGATCCCCGTTGATTATTAGGCAAACTCCGCAAACTTCTAAGTGGTTCTTAAAATACTTATCAACTTTTATAATGGCTTAGAAAAAATATACATACGCGTGTGAGAGATTCGGGCAATCACCGTATATAAGGTAGACCTATAAAATCGAGTTAAAAATCTACGTCTATCTATATTTTTATTCACTACGGCGGATTTTCGTCAGTCAGGGTTAGCCAACCTCTGAGTTAATTTGACGTTTCCATACAATTTTTGACGTGAACTTAGAGTTAAATGACTAACCCTGGACCTAAGCGGTCGAAACAAAGACCGTCACCTAGTGACATCATATCAAGCAAACCAAATATCTGGATGGTTTATACCTACAAATAGTTTTCTTTTTCAATGTTGTTTTTTTTTCAACATTATTCTCATAATGTTGTCCAAGAGAAAATTAGGGTCAACGGCCGCCGAGGAATTTTCAGAAAAAACAAAACAAAAGCGCAACAATACGAAGTGAATCACGCACACAGATTAATGCTTGATGCCAAGCCAAATTAATTTCACACTCCGCGTTTTGATCTCATTCAGGAAAATTATTTAATGCAATCAATGTCTGTCCGAAGAACAGAATATTCTAATTACTTAAGTAGTTGGTCGGACTAAGTTGACACAGTTGTTGTATGACGTTGAAAATTGCAACTTACAAAAGAACCGTTCCGTAAGATGTGATAAGTTGTTGTTTTACTTATTCAATACACCAAAGACCTTTTTATTATGTCAATAACCCTGAATTCGCACACATTATACGGCTTAGTTGGGCACGCATATTTCACGCATTTAGGTAGCTTTGTAATCCTTAGGTATGACAGTTTTGCTTATATAGTTTTTTAAATATAGAGGACGGTCTACAAAATTGGAATCAAATTCCGAAAGAACCTTCTCTTGAGGCCCTTAGAAAAGAGTTCAACGCAAAGTTGAAACTTTCTTTTTATTTGGTTTGCCACAAAAGTGACATTCTACGATATGAAACCGTTTTGTGAGACACAAATTAACTACAGGGTGCACTCCAAGTCGATAGCGGAACTTTAAGTAGGCCGTCTGCTGATCACTACCAACAACTTGTACTAGGTGGCGAAAAAAATGGAGCGAAAAAAATATCAGCTGTTTCATACATTTGGCGCAGTACTGAGTCGACCTTTTGTATGGAACAGCGGATTTTTTTTGCTCAATTTTTTTCGCCACCTGGCACAAGTTATTTGTAGTGATCAGTAGACAGCCTACTTAAAGTTCCGCTATCGACTTAGAGTGCACCCTGTAGAATGTTAAACTAAAAATTAAAAATAAAAATAGTACAAAACAGAAAACAATCTAAAAAATAAAATCTAAAAATAGTTTTGTAACAATGGTGTTTCTTCTTTGAATAGGATTTACCTAATATTTAATATTTATGTAGTTAAATTATTTATTAATATTATGAATTATCACGTATCACTAATATCTCGCAAATTAACTAGAGGCTGACTTTCTGTCGAGTTTTTAATTGGCGCTCGTAAAGTCGTAACCTAGAACGGCATGTGTGTAAAATATTAAGTTAATCACGCATGACGGCGAGCTTTTTCACGCTGGATTTAGAATGAGAAATGTTATTGTGTGCAGAGACGTTTGATAAATACTTATTTGTGTTTTTGGCACTGCTCTTGCTCTGGTTATGATGGGCATTCATTAACAATTTTGGTGCTGGTTTTATTAATTAACATTAGTAGACGCTGTAGTACGAGTAGCTCAGTAATTATGCATACGGACATAGGTACTTAAATTATTGAAGGTGGTATGATATTTATTTAACAGCATGCTCTGCTCACCGTTGGGTATAAGCCTATATTCCTCCTCACACAGTTGCACTGAACACAGCAGCAGGTCTTATGGCAAAACAGTACCTACCTATAACTGACTCTATGTATGTGAATCATTATCTATTTATCTATTTCGACGTTTATCATTAGACGGGTACAGGAAAATAACAGGGATTGTCAAATTTTTATTTATTTCGAAATAATAATTCAAAAATTTTAAAACATTGAAGAATAAATCAGCGATGAGTTTATAACCATAAGCCCGATGGTCGGACGACATTGTCTCAGCGGCGGAGGGTCCATGGATGCGGATGGCTAGGGTCCGTGAGAGGTGGCGCGAGGGGAAAAAGGCCTATACCCAACAGTGGGCAGAGGTGGCCTGATGATGATGATGATGATGATGAGTTTATAACTTTAAGACGAATAATTAAGAAGATATCGCATTTTAAAAATATCTTGCTCGATACATTTTTCATTGAGGTCCAAAACTTTACCCCTAAAGAGCCATATCTCAGTTCAATGTTTCTGTGAAATTCCTTGTTCTTTCCGTGTAACCTTCTTAGTCTCATTTATGGGCAGTTTCAGGCATTTTAGTCAGACTGCAAACATCAGATAGTTAAGTAGCAGAAGATCGGAGTAGCAGGGATTCCTCACCATTGCTATGCATCAACGGATAGACCAATTATGATTCATCGCGATGCAAAGCTGTTTCACGTTTTTTCCGAGTGTGCTTGTGCCAGAGTCTGAACTAGAATGCCATTGAAACTACAGGGAGTAGGTATTAATAGATGGAAGAACAACATAACTCAGTCTATCGCCCATCCGGCTTGCCGCACGTGCTATCTCGTATCAGACAGACAACAATGTGACCATCTGCCCTCTGTCTTAATATTTGAAGTCGCAGAAGAATGACTTTGGAAGTTCGAATGCAAGTCCTAACTATATTTAATTCATGCGCATAATAATTAATAATGCACACCACACGCAAAATTAATTAGATAACAGAATTTGACGCAGCATTTGATAACAGTTTTGATGAAGTTTTGCCTTGTATGTCTTTAGTGAATTAGTGTACATATGTGAAAAATCTATCAAGCCCATAGGCATAGGTGAAAGGCCTCTTCCTTTTCAGCTTTTAGCCAATCCCTTCGGTCTAAAGCCAATTGTTCATTGTTTTCGCGGTGTCTTCACAATATTGTCGACCGACCTATGGACTCGGAAGCGATTCCCTTTAATTTACTTCAAAGTTACGTATCTACATTTGTGAATTTATAGCAGCAAAAACATCGAGAGGAAACCTGAGCGTTATACCCTCAACGTGAAAATCCGCATTGAGCACGGACTAAGCTCTCTCTCTCTCTCTGAGAGAAGGCCTTTGCCGGGCTAGTGGGACATGTAAAATTTTACAGGCTACATCTTACGGAGCTTATGGTTTATTTATCCACCGACCGTAGACCCATTTTAGGCCTATAGGTACACACGACAGCACGTCAGGGTCAGACTGTACACTTTTGTTGTAAAGTCACTCGTAACGTAAGCGAGTAGAGTGCTAGCATGTAAGCCTCGACGTGCTATCGTGTGTACTAAGGTCAATCTGATTCTGTTAATTTGGTGCCTCTGTCTTTACCCAACGATATCGGCGCATTTTTTGGTCCGCTTCCAAAGACATAAATCAAAATGGCGGAAAGCGCGAGTTTTATGATTGTCTATGCGTTTCGTCTGTCGCCATTATGTTCCTTCGTTATGTTTTGTCGAGCGTTTGAGTTGAAGAGTTTTATTTCTGTGCTCCGTAGATTTTCGTTGCGAAATTATTGCTTCTTTTTTTATATTATTAGGCGAATGACTATTACGTCAAGCTTCTTATTTTGTTTCGTTATTTTGTTCTTCAACGTATCTCCTTGGTAACAAGTCTATAAATTATTAACGACTAAATTCAAAATTTCAAATACCCCCGATAAAATGTTATCTTCAAATTAGCATCTAATAGGTATCTCATAAACGGCTGAACCAACTTTGTAAAACATATCTAAGAACTAAGGCCTTTGCATCTACGTAATGAGATGATTTATACAGCGTCCAGTGGCACCTTCACTCATATTAGATGGGTGAAGAGACCACTCGGCGCTGCAGTGCCTGGGACATTGTTTTAGATGGAGTAGGCTTGCCCAGCACCTATACCATCCTGACAGCTTAGTCGGCCTAGCGCACAGGAAAGACGGGTCAATACGTGCGGAGCCAACTAAGCCGCTAAGAACACTCGCTAAAAAACCTGCTAAAGGTCTATAGTTAAGTAGGTGCTAAACTTCAACAAACCTTCATGTCCAAGTGGAGTACGTTCTGCCGGTGCACGAACTCGATTCCCTCGCAGATTTGTCTCATGAAGACCGTGCAGGCCCTCTCAGTCAATACGAAGTCCTCGTCAATGACACGCTCGAATAGCTCACCGCCTGTGATCCTGGGCGAAACAAAAAAAAATATACATTTTGTTTTTTTTTTTTTGTTCAAGTCCTGTCCCGAGTGAATTTTTTCAACTTATTATAAATGTTTATACATTTTGAATTTTGCTAAAAAATAAACACCATGAGTAGAAATAATAGTAGTCTACCTATTTCAACCATATTTTCAACCAGACAAGCAGGAAAAAGATAAGGAAAATATTTTCGCGGAAAAAAACATTATCAAAGTTTTGGACACTGGCCGAAATATGAAATCCCAATTGAAAAAAAAAAAAAAAAACCGTGGTAAGTATTTTTTTATGTTAGTCGTCCAACAAATGGATTAGATCGTTTAGTAAACAGGCGAGATCACAAAAACAAGATGAAAGCAAAGTAGTAAAAGCTGCGTAATTCTGTCATTCAAATAAAATCAGAAATAGCCATGAGTCGTAGATGCAAGGACTCGCATTCAGTTAGATGGCCTGCCATTGAATGTCAAGTCGATTTTCCGTCTATTTTCACGAAAAACCGCGCGAAAGTGGCCATATTGCGTCGTTCGGAAACGGTGCCAAAAAAGTACAGTCCACCGGGGATAATGATAAATTATGATTATTGAATTAGACGTATGTCGTTAGCTATTCTTCCCTAATAAGAGTGATTTTCGAACAAAGTTGTGAACTAAAGTAAGCAAGCGAGACAGTAAAGGTGTCGTCAAGGTCAGAACCGAGTCGTCGACATATTTGTCCTCTGCGGTATTCAGCTTTCCCTAATACTACCTACACTGCACGGTATCAAGACAGGTTTTCTAAACATTAGAAAAAATGCGTTGTACATACTTATATAGATTGTATGTAGTACAGTATGAGTAAAATATTTAAAAGGGGCGTGTGAAAAGTAGCATGTTTTGCCAAATCAGAGTTTCTATCCATTCATAAAAGTTTCGCGTTTTGACGTAAGTTATTTTCTGAACAAAATACGTTTTTCTCAGACGCCATTTCGCCCACTGTTATTTAGTTTCCATCGGCACATCATATCCGGAAGCTTTTGTGAAAAACACGACGTAGGGTTAGTTATATTTAACTGTTACTGAATTTATGACTCTACGTCGTTTTCACAGCTGACTACAATCTTGACGCCATTTTGTTATTCTCGCGAAATGACGATTGTAGTTTTCGCCCGGAATTCGCCAATTTTCCCCTTGTGACGTCAGTCTGAATTTGAGACGTAAACATTGTCTAGAAATAGAGTCTCGTTGACGCAAGAATGCAATGTCGGATGTTTAAATCAACGCCTTACTTTACACGTCACTAATTAAAACAAAAGTGTCAAAAGTGCTGACCAGTGATTTATCTTTATCACAGTTGATGACCTACATTTTTGTGCCAGGAATAAATTATTAAGCTTCTATAGAGCCGACTAGATTGCTAAAATAAATGTTGGTCAAAGGATTTATTAGCGATATACCTAAGTAGGTGAACTTCTTATCTAAATTGATTCTAAATAAGTGCATATTAAAAGTCTAGTCAGATAACTGGCTGGCCTCCAAAGAAATCAATTTATGTACTCAGCCGTATGTAAACCACTGGTCTACTAAATTATAATATCTAGGTACTTTTCCAGCGATCAATGATAGGTAATATCAAATGAACTCGACTACTGAAACAACGTAAAACGTGTTGATATAAAATGCTCTGCATAAGGTCGATTTACACTACACCGAGAGAACATTTGCGTAAAATAAAGCTCTACATTTTGATGAGAGTTTTAAATGTTGATTTATAAATCATGCACAGTGTGAAATTGGCTAGAAGTCCTACAGGACAGGAGTTCAGGACGTACGACTTCTAGCCAATTTCACTCTGTCATTGGTTCGAAGCCATGATAAAAACTCAAAGCCAGATTAAAACTCTGTCCATCCCGCTCTACGTCAAACAAAAGAGTGAGATACATATAGTTTTATAATAACCCATGGATACGCTCTAACCCGGCCGTATGCTACGCTTGCTGTAAACGGAGCTGCTAACTCTATAGAGTTTTTTTTTTGCCATAATATCACCGCGCGGACCATGAGCGGTCGCCGCGCAACACACTTCGTGTCATAGTATAAACGCGCCCTTACTCGTCATACGTAGCTAAGATAAAGATGGCGGGCGCCACATGGCGTCCAGCCAACTATGCGGCGTAATATCTGACGAGGTCTGACGCCACTGCGGACGCTTTTACTGCCTCGAAATGCGCGCCTTCTATGGGAGCACTTGAGTTCGACGGTTAAAGTATAGGGTGATTTACTGCCGGTTTCTGATTTGAGAAATTCGCTACTTTGAGAAAGTACCTACTTAAATATCGTTCTGCCTCTGCGGATTTCTCACAAAAGAACATGACAGAACGATAGTTAAGTAGATTTAGTAAAATAAACAATTCAGAAACCGGGCCTAAGTAAGGTCCTGTGACACTGAAAGGGGTCGCAAAACTCATCAATACAAGCAACTTTTACTATGGGGCCAAGTGCGAAATCTCGAAAAAAATATCAGCTGTTCCATACTAAAGTTCGATGTCTAGGTAACTACTGTACACACGACAGCACGTCAGAGTGTACACTCTTGTTGTAAAGTCACCCGTAACGTAACCGAGTAGAGTGCTAGCGTGTAAGGGTCGACGTGCTGTCGTGTGTACCAATGGATGTTGTTGTTGCTGTCCTATGGTACCCCAGAGGTACAAAGGGCCTTTACAAGATCACGCCACGCCTTCCTGTCCTCAGCAACGCTTCTGGCTTCGCTCCAGCTCAGCCCAACGGCTCGCAGCTCGCCTTCAACTGTACACTGCCATGTGTGAACCTCGCGGCTGCCAGTCGAAAGCAAAGTTTGCACTGTTGCTCTGACCCCTTCGGATTGTGTGCCCATTTTCGTACCAATGGATGGGCCAGTTGATATTTTTTTCGAGATTTCGCACTTGGCCCATAGTAAAAAATGCTTCTATTGAACATTTTTCGAATTAGAAATAAGTACCCGCGTAGCCCATGCAAACAGTGACATTTCTGACCTTACGCGTCACTAGCGCCCCTAGCGGGAAATTCAAGCGCGGTAGCCCTCATTGAACTATTGAGCCAAGTACAGTCGACCACACGCTAGGATACCCGTTTTTGTCCGATTGGCGCCCTTATGCCACGCGCGGTAAGAGCTGACATGGGATGTCTGTGACTGTGGCCGACCGTACCTAATGAAGAATAACTTTATCATGAAGGGAGACATCGAAAGGTAAATAAACAGGTAGGTACTTTAGTTCTGGCGCCAAGGAAGCAGTCTGCGACCTCATCACCTCAGCAGTTTGTCATATCTTTCGCGAGCTGGAATTTTGGATTGAGGAAGGTACAAGTATGGACCAAAAGTATAGCATACTTTTGGTCGATGCACAGACACTTTTTTCAAAAGTGCGAGAAAAATCCCGTGCTCTATTTTCAGTAGCAATAAGTCTTCTCTTCTCTATCTCTACATACTCCGTGCAATTTTAGTGGTTTTAAAGCCGAAGGTATTTTGTTGCACTGGTGATTCTGAGCCAAATTACAAAATTACATTCCAAAACGCGCGAAAAAAAAATTCACTTCTCCATACAAATGTTGTCGATTAGCGATAGCCATTTGTATTGGGAAGTGTTTTTTTTTTAGCTCGGTTTAAAGTAAAATTTTGGAATTTGGCTCAGAATCACAAGTGCAACTAAATACCTTCGGCTTTAAAACCACTAAAATTCCACGGTGTAGAATAAAACTAAGTCGTTTTCCGCGTCTGTCTGTCTGTCTGTTTTTCCGCACGCAACGGATATGGATGCAGTTTTCACCGTCAACTAGATATTTTTTCAAAGGGGTCCCGTGATACCGAAGATACAAGCAACGACATCCTGTACGCTGAGACGAGTATTGATCAGGGCCCTTAGCCTGTAACACAATGGTGCCAAAATGGGCTTCCGGTTGACGGTTTTAATTACGATTTATTGATGCTGTCGGTCCAGTGTCGGTCCTTTTAATGTTATTGTAGTACAGCAAAGAATATTATGAGTCTAATCCTAGAGGATTAGTTCGCTGGTTGTAGGAGAACAACGAAAAAATCCCGGTTTTGTCCTTCTACCTGGGACGCCATTGAGACGCCATTGAGTTACAGGCTAAAGCCCCAGTAGAAAGCTCAGACGGCCTTCGCAGTGTGTGCGAATTGCGAATAATAACGGAAAGTTTCGCGGGTGAATTTGGGACAGTGTGCTATGCATACCATGAGTTCACTCACTGAATCGATTTCGGGACTAGTTTTGGCCTCATCTGGGGCATTCAATCGTAGAAGATCCTTTTTTAAACCACTTTGTATTTTTGTGCGCTTCGATGAACTCGACGCCCTAATAAAAAAAGGAACTCCTTCAACTTGTAGCGTTGCCTAGCAACGGGTTGTTGATTTTATGACACTTCAAGAAGACACGATTTGTAATCAACAACCCGTTGCTATGCAACGCCACATAGTCCTTTGTGAAGAATCGAAGAAGGAAACTCATTTCACTAACCTTTATGTAGGTACCTACCTACCTAAACTCTAATTTATAATTCGAGTCCACGGAATGACAGTTGCTTGCTACAAAGGATTTATCTGACAGTTGCATACTAGCAACTGTCATTCCGTGGACTCGAATTAAAAATTAGAGTTTATGTCTATTGTTTGTCACGCATGGCTAACAAAATGATTTCCTCGCTTCTGTGAGATGAAAAGTTTTGTGTTTCGCACGAATGCAATATTATTTGCGTCTCGTGATTCTGAATACCTCGCTACGCTCAAGTTTTTTTTTTGAACCACTCGCTACGCTCGTGGCTCAATTTTAGAAAACCTTCGCTAGCTCGGTATTCAATACAAGCACTCGAAATAAACAATAATTTTGCATTCTTGCATAACAAATAACTATTTTAATCTCACATCATAAATACAGGATAACGAAACAATTCATAGTAACCCCCGAAAGCTTGCTAAACGCGATCCCTCGACGCACGGTGAGTCAGGCAGACAGAACGCGCTGTTTATTTACCAATACGATCCGTTGTAAGACGCTCCAAGGCGGAAGCCGGATTCCTTTCCGTCTACTACACGCCACGTAAACGCCTTCAATAAGTCTATAGCGGTGTCTACAGTCAGTGGCTGATCCAGGATTTTGGTTTGGCGGCTTGAAAACAATGAGCGTAGGTTTTCAAGATTTAAAAGTATACAAAATTGATTTTTATAGAGGGTCTTAGAGGGTCCTAAATCCGCTAGTGTCTCTGTACACACGACAGCAGGTAGACGCTTACACGCTAACACTCTTCTCGGTTAAGTTACGGGCGACTTTACAACAAAAGTGTGCACTCTGACGTGCTGTCGTGGTACATCGGGTACTAGAATGGAAACCCGGAACGGGGCGTAGAAATGTGAGCAGGCAACCGATGAGATGGACGAATGAGTGGCAGAAAAAGACTGGACGATAAAAGCCCAAGAAAGACCGAATATAATGGAGTGCAATGGAAGAGATCTAAACTCAGCATTGAGTGGCTGTAGGTTGAAGACGAAAAAGAAGCTGTCTACGGCTCTACAACGAGAGGAAGAGATCTCTTCATTATTTCACTGTAGTCTCATGTGATTTGTGTGATTTGATTGTTTCATGCTCGAACAAACAAACATAAGTATTTACCTACACTTAACTTACTTTAAAAAAAAAATGTATAGCACTGTTAGTAAACACTACGATGAAAAGGCGGATTATTGTATTGGTATTGGTACAGACGCTTTTGCAAGGGGGAAATCGGATTTCTCAATTCAACACGTGTATTGCAAGGTTATGTGAATCTTGGCATACCTACGTTGTGTAATTCGGAGATGATTTTTAACGGTTTTTCAAGATACTCGCAGGTGGGCGAGATTTACCACTTATTCGGGCAAATAATTTACATGATAAAGAAACAGCCACCTGAATATGCCTCCTAGAAGAACAGACTTAAATAAGTAAGTAGATATTTCTCCCACAATTCGGAAAGCTCAAAATATTCTAAGGCATAATGAATGGCTTTCGCCATAGCAAGATTATATCTGAAAGAGTATAAATTATCCTTCTCTCCGCTCATGAAAACATCCGTTTCAAAGTCGACTTTACCGGAAACTCTACCGGCATTACGGCTCATTTCATTTGCTGAAAAACCACTTTAAAATTAAGTGAATTGCCAATACCACTGGCAGGTTGGTTCATTGACCTGTCAAGTGCCAAACACCTACTTTACATCTCGGTGCAATAAAACATGGGACTCCCTTCTCTCTTGACACTATAATTTTCCATTGAAGGCGGTTTGCTACCTTTCTTATCCAGTTGTATCCCGCCTGTTCCCGGATACCTATCATCCGCTCATGGCCTACCTAGGTGGGCTTCGTGGGCTGTTACTTTGCTACTGTCTCCACTCTGGGATCCACTTGGTTTAGCGGCCCTTTTCCAAGCTGTGGCCTGCCCTGTTCAAAATGCTTCGCATGATCTAATCCCATCACACAATTTAGCACATCCATTCCTTTCTTTTTGGGTCGCGCAGTATAATTTCGAGCTCTCTTCAAGTTTGTGTACCCACATGTGGAAAATCTGTCACTCTTGGAAGACTTCACCACATTACGTTTCACCACTCGTTTTTAAATGCCAAGACGAATGTGGTGGCGCACCGTTAGCACCCACTTTTTGCGTAAAGTTATTATCTTGTTTGCGTCAAAATAAACTGCAAATCGTGTCTGTGTTGTATCGTTAAAAGCTTCATTAGTCTCGAAAGGAAGGAGTTTAGCTTTCTTTTATGCATAATTTGGCTTTTACCTTGGAGTAACTGTAAATATTTAGGTAGAGACCTAGACCAATGAACAAAGAAGAAACATGAATTGCTTGATTGTTTTCGGACAGTAGATAATAAAACTACACCTACTTATTGTGCCTTGTTGTGCAGACTTTGATCACGAAAATAATGAAATTCCATCTAGATGGAATTTCATTATTTTCGTGACTAGACACGCGGTAGCGTGTCAAGCCAAGTTCAAGGAAAAAACTGGCGAACGCACCGTGTGTATATTTACCCGAACCATTTGGCCACACTTTTTACCCCTTCATACAACTTTACTGGCGCATAATCAAGGAGCCGGCAAGGCTGACTTTGCTAAAATAAGGTCAAACAAAATAAGCTCATACATAGGATATTTTAAAAAAGAGTTGTAGGTAGTTGTCAAAATATGATCTTATGGTAAGTGCAGTAAAATTCTGCATACGAAAATGCAAAAAAAACGCACTTTGAAAATAAAAAACGTCACATAAGATGTCTTAATCACGACGAATGCTGTTTACGATGTTATTGTCTAACAACCAGCATCTAACTTTAGCTTTGGCTCCAGAAAGTCTTCTCAAGCAAGAGTGAAGACCTATGAAAGCGAATCTCCACCTCAATATTAGCTGTCAACACCTGTTACCTCAGCGTCTGTCAACGACCCGACCTAATTATTATAATCACCTGGATTATTCACCGGAGCTATTTTTGAGCGGTTCCACCAAAGTTTGTTTATTTGTAGAGTTTTCGGGCGTGGAAATTCTGGCGTTGCATTTTTGGCTACAGGAATACCTACTCTTTCCCTACTCTTGTAAATAATTTACTAAGGTAGGTAAATGAAGTTGATAGGCAATAAAAACATATACATAATGTGTCACCATTAGATACAGTCACTTACAGTTGAAATTGCGACAATCTTAAGGTTTTTTTTCAATCGAATTATCTCTAACCCAGGTTTTTTTTCAATCGAATTATCTCTAACCCTGAAAAGAAACGGAATGTCCGAAAGGGGAAAATTAACCCAAATTTTATATTTATTCATGGTATACCTACAAGTGTAGGTTCAATTATTTTAAGCTCATTATATTCATTAGGTTATGGGCGACTAGTGAAAGGATTCGAAGTGTCGACGTGTGTCGAAGTGTCGACGGTCATTATATTTTTTTCTTAGTGTTGACTCTATCCCTGTCATGCTATGGATAGGTCACCCGGTCATACCACAATGATACCGTTTCAAAACTTTCAATCGACCACAACCCTGACTCATCGATCACGCCATGCGCCATCCAAAAGGATACGTACCTTCCTTAGGATTTGTCCGGAAAAAAACTTTCAAAAGATGGCAGACTGAATGAATAACGCATGAATATTGGCGGTGATGTTATATTTGCATATCTAAAGGATTTGTCACGATTTTGCGGTTAAGGTCTTCTGTAGCATTTTTCCAACCGCAAATTGGTGGACAGGATGGTAGGCACATATACAGGGTGTTAAAGAAAGGTCTTGATTGTCATACTTGAGATGATCGCTAAACTCTTCAATATAAATCACTTAATTACTATTGGACAAACTGCAAAATCCCGAAAAAAATATCAGCTGCTCCATGCATTTGATGCAGTAGGTATCTAATTATAGTAGAACCCGTGTTATTAAAGAAAAAAAATTGGGTGGTCTTCAAAAGTAGCGTTGCTTTAATTAGAGCGAGAGGGCAAGTATTTTGAAGTTCATCCTATATGTTTTCTTTAGTGACACGGGTTATACAGATCAGCAGATTTTTTTTCGAGATTCGTAGTTGACCCCGTAGTAAAAGTTGTGGAGGTATGACAGGAACTTTTACTCAAAGTTAGAGTACCTACCGATTCATTTGAGTTACTATCTAGCAAAGAAACTGTAAAACACGTCACTCCTGCGCATGACTGACTCAATTTACTAAGATACGCTACAACATGTGTAACGCCCACGCCCCTAGTATATTTATTGTAGTAAATAATATATCGTCTAGCTAACTCTAGGCGACGAGAACATGTATCTGTAAGGACTCTTGGCTTTGGCTCATTTTATTCACTAGACGGTGTAAAAGAAGTGATTTTCTTCAGAAGCTCGTGGAGTTTGACACATGAAGTTGAACTTCCGAAAAAGTGTTTCGCGGTATCAAAGAGGATGCCTGGTACCCCGAAAGTTATACCTATAAATATTTGCGTTATTCACGCATATTTACGTTATGTGATAAGATTACCTAACTTATTAAGGTGCACCCACATCGCAACCAACTCCAACTTTTTGTAGAGCAACATTTTTCAACAATATAACATTAGATATATTTCGTACTAATGTTGTAAAATGTTGCTCCACAAAAAGTAACTACAATGTGGATGCACCATTATTTCAAAAGATTATTGAAGAATCCATTTTTAAAGCTCTCAGATTCATGTTATTTATTAGGCATGTTTCAAGGATTCTGGGTTGGGCTTTGATGCCTGATTACGACTTGTCCAATAAGTTTTGTTATCCTAGTACATGCTCTATAATCTGTTTCGATGCTATGTGCACTTATGCAGTGCCTTCTACATCGTTTTGGTGAAACTCTTCTGACAGTGTACTTTGCCCTAGTCCCCAGTGTCATCTCCGAAGAGACACCAACCGTTTTCCAGACCACGACGTGCCATAGATTTCGCTCTCTGACTCAGAGCCCTAAAGATCACGAAGTGATGCGTCACCAAGATGGTGTTCTAGAGTTATGGTTTGTTTTGGATTCAGCTTTCGATTTGCATGCTATTGATCGATACCGGTTTGGGGAAACAACTTCAAATAGTCCCAGAGCGTGACTCTTTGAAGTTGACCGGTTCTTCCGATATCTCTGTGATACAGTTTGAAAACAAGAATATGCGAACATTAGCCTACTTTTGTAGATGTGGTTACAACTTACAAGTGAGAAGCAAGTAACAATAGTTTTAATTTATCTTGAAATGGTTGTAAGTTTGGTTGCAGGAAACCCCTGTATATTGTTGGCGCCTGCAACATTGCCGGTGACGAATATCGGGTACTCAAAGAATTGTGGTAAAAATCATACAGAAACGGGCTAAACAGTAGTATAGTAGAGTCATAACAAGACGGTTGCTTATAGTAAAAAATTGTTCCTTTCAAATCACACAAGGAAACAGTAACTGTAAACAAGGAAACTGTATAATCGTCGAAAGCTCGATAAGACTCAGTCGTCCATTTAAGTGATACGTTATTACGGTTGGTTCAACTGTTTAAATACCAACAATGGTTAGTAGTCTTGTGGACTCAGTTGGTGTGATGACTTCACTTTTGGTAGACCAAACTTGAAGGTGGTTGTCAGGCGAAACAAATTATGTGAGTCTCGGGCATCAAGCCCGCCTCATTGGTTGTCGGTTATTTAACATCTGCATTCTGTCTATGCATTTCTTTTCTTTTGTGCCCTTGCATCCGCATGACACTCGAATCAGGGGTGATTATTTACACGATGGATAAAGACAATAGGTAAGTAACTCACAGCTCGAGCACGACGCACATGCATTTCCCCCACTCGTACGCATCGTACAGCTGTATGAGCCTGGGGTGTCGCAGGCGCCGCATGACGTCCACCTCGCGCTCCACATTGCGTCGCTCGTCGCGCCTGCTCACCGACACCAGCTTTGCTGCCAGCTCCAAGCCTGTGCTCTTCTCGCGGCAGAGGTACACTGTGCCGAACTTGCCGCTGGAACAAACAAGGTAAAAGATCTAAATAGGATAAAATATCTCCAATAGGTAACTACCTAGTTTTAAGATATTTCTTTTAGGTACCTAACATTTAAGTTTTGCTGTGCCCGACAGGGTCCATTGAGTTCCTCACATGTCACGATGTTATTTAATAAGATCTTATATAGGTATATTGAGTGTTGAGGTAGTTAGTTGTATGTTTTCTTACATTTGCACGAACACTAATTATTATTGTTAACTCGTTTTCGTGGCCGCGGTAGACGAACTCTGCAAAGGTCTCGAAACTTTGGCAAGAATGTAAAAAAAAAATGCGCTTATTCAATTCGGTAAATGTGTAGTTTAATTACTTGTAGTGTACTTGAAATAATCGTCAGCTCAAGCTCAAGCTAAAGTAGGCTGAGTAGCTGTCAGCATATTAATAGACACTAGCTAGAGCTTGACATTGACATTAGCCGACTTGAGACCTTGGCTGCCACCCGTGAAGTTCCTCTAGCCTAGACTCATGGGTTCACTACGCCTTTCTGAAACACATTTGGCCTTGTATCGAGCCCAGGAGAGTGACAAAACTCACTCTTTCCCTTCCAGTGAAAATCATGTTTTCGTGCTTTTAATCTCGATGGGCACAGATTGTGTCTTAGGGATTGTTCAAATCACAATTCAGCTGGCTTAGCATAAATAAGGGTTCATAGCTCATCAAGATAATCTGCCGATAATGATACAATACTAATGCCGTTTGTAAACAAATACAAACATGGGGAAATGGAAAACCAATTGACTTTTGTCTGGAAAACCAATGATTGAGAAGAAGATAACTAATAATCAAAAGCGTAAGTAATAAAGGTTAACCTACATTCATAAATAGAGAACACTTTATTCGTTTTGACAGATTAAAAATATTCTAAGAATACTTAAATACGTTAATCCAATTTGATACGACTCAAGGTATGATACAATGCATCAACTGGTTTAGGTCCAAGCCAATTACTAAAGAACTAAAATAGACCTATCAATTAGCAGACTCGGTGAGTGATTACTGACATATTAAAAAAACTGGTGATTTAATGATGTCGGCCAGATAAGATAGGGTGACGATATAATATATCGTCACCCTATCTTCATATCATGAAGTGTAAACAGCCACGAAACATTGCCAGAAGGTAAAACTGTTTAGGCTTCGCACGTACTTCGATAAGCTCTCTAGTATAATACAGCAAGCGTAGCAAAAGGCTGGGTTAGAGCGTATGGGTTTATAACTATATGTATCTTACTCTGTTGTTTGATGTAGAGCGGGATAGGCAAAGTTATAAACCCATAGTTACGCTCAAACCCAGATGTATGCTACTCTTATTGGCCAATTTCTTGAAACACTTCCACTTCTTATTTCCTCTATTTATTACGATAGGACAATAGGGTCATTCTTTGAGAGGTCGATTTTTTTGGTCACACCCTAGTATCTACTAAACTATACATCACACAGTACTAAAGTAGCACTTAATCGTCTACTTAACTAACGGTCTATTGAGGCATATCAAATAAAATCTATATTTCATAGAGGAAATTGCCTAAATATCCCTTTGAAGGTCAAAAAATGGGTGATTTTGCAAGTATTTTGCATGTCACACGCGTGTCCTCCTGGTATGTTTTTGTTTGTGGTTTTACTCATGTGCCCACTACTGTGCTAATTTATACCTTTTTAAATGCCCAAAGAGTGCCTCTATCCAATCGTATATCCAGCATTCTAATAGAATGAAAACTCTTGTGTCTGTAGACGTTTAAACTAATGTCACGCGGCGAGCGAAGTTGAAACCGCTCGACAAAAGTATGCTTTTATACATACTTGAATACGCGGTAAGTGTCTTGTGATTAGTGTAAAATATCGCCAATTTAACCACGGTGCTAAGATGGGACGGGTATGTCGCTAACTTTCGCGCCAACACTGTGAGGTGAGTTCTTCACTTTTTTTTAATTTTGGTTCGGGAGGGTAATTGAAACTTGTGGTCAGTTTTGCTAGTTAAGTGATACTATTTGCACTTAACTATCTAAAGTACAGGATTGGGTATGTCCCTCAGTAGGTATTGACATCAAAATAAATACGATAGCTTTTATAGTTAAAGAGAAACAACGTCATTTTTTAATTTTATTGATATCCATGGCCCTAAAATCCATGGATTTAAGCCATGGATATCACATACCGGCCATGGATATCAAGTAAATGTTCTTAAATTTCACTTATTTTAGGGTTACGTACCGAAAAAGTGCCAAATAAGACCCTATTACTAATCCAGTGCATATTTGCATGTCTGTTTGCTTGTTTGCCTTACGTTTAACGGGCTGTTGTTAACTTTAAATATAATAGGTTGAATAATAAGCAAGCAGTTGATTTTTTCACAGAATCAATCTATCTATCTATTTATCTACATTTTTCAAATCCATTGTATTTATACGGCTTAATTAATGTAAACAAGATTAATAAAAACCAGCCGGTGCAAGCCGGACTCACGAACCGAGGGTTCCTAACTTTCTTTCAAAGAGGAATTCTTCCAAATACATGCAAAGAATGGTCATTCTACTAGTTATTAAAAAAAACAAAGAGGGATTCTACCAAATACATGAAAATAATGGTAGAATTAGCTGAGGCAGAGTAATAAAGTCCCGTTTAGCACCCTTCGTGCACAATATCCTAAAATTTTTCCTTGTTAGTCGGAGTCGCGTACCGGGGATACCGTACCACCACCTAAAGTAAGGGGTAAATATAATATTAAAATATGTTACACAAATATTGTGGTGGTACGGAACCCTGAGTGTGCGAGTCTGACTCGTACTACTATGCTGAGTTAAAAAAAATAAAGGCCTAAGGCATCTACGTATGAGATGATTTATTTTACCTTTGCAAATACTTTTATATGTAACTTTGAGAAGCAATAAAAGGCTATATTATTTAATTTTTTATGAGATGATTTAAATAGCCTCCAGTGGTACCTTCACTCACACTAGATGGATGAAGGGGCCACCCACTTGGCGCTGCAGTGCCTGAGACATTGTTTTAGATGGTGCTGCTGGGTTATATTCTACTAATATGTATATTATGTATTTACGATACTTCTTCACGCCTAAACGGCTGGATGGCTTTGGATGAAATTCGGGATGGATGTGTAATTGTTTATTCATGTTATAGCTTTTAAATAATAGTAGCTGTTTATCAACACGTTTTATAAGACTTAAGGCCTGAAATTAATGAGAACTTAAGAATTAATGTTACAATTTTATAGAATTTGTTGAGCATAATTTATCTCTTTTATTATTTAATAACTCAGCATGTGTTTGCTTAAAATAAATCTATGAGCAATTGAAAAAGTTTAAAAACTTCTAAACTTTTACTGTTTTTTCTCAAAATAAAACTTTGATTACCTTGGTTTGATTATTATGATGTTTTATTTATATACTTTTCCTTCACTAAGCCCCTGTTTAAGTCTGTGACAGTTCATGAGTGACAATCAAGCTAAAGGAAGCATTTATGTACCACTGAAATTACTTTTTATATTCATTTTGGACACTATTTGATATCCATGGCATATTTTTTGATATCCATGGCCTGTCAAAATAGAAGATTTTTTTCTGATTAACCTATAAAGCCTACAGGTGTGCCTCATCGACATATTGGCTAGTTTTTAAGCCCTTTTATCCTCTGTATTTTTAGTTTTCACCAACGACGAGAAAAAATAAAAGCCATGGATATCAACGAAGAACGCTTTTTTGAAGAATCATCCAAAGCTATCTCTTACCGTCCGATCTCCGATAGCATCTCATAATGTTCGTTGACGTCTGTGTTCCGTTTGATTGTGACATCTCTGTAGGGGAATGGAGGCTCTATTTCTGTAACAAAAGAGTACATATTTTTCAGATATGCAGCGGTAAAATGCATGCAATAAAACTAAGTATTTGCGTGATGCACTCTCTTTGAGCTGCATTCTTAAGGATTTTTATGCATTTTTGATGAGCATTCAGGCGAAACATACTGGCCATAAAAAGTGCATAAGAAGGCAACCTTTAGCGATGTTTTTGGCAACGGTTCAGAGGAAAGAAATGCATCTTCGCAGATCGATAACCTTTGGATGCGCGGTGAATCAAGATTTGTTTTGTCTGGTGCGTGCGAGCCTGAGAAATGTCGCGGGGAGTTTAGACTTATTGAACATCTCTTGTCTTCTGGTATTTCTAAGCAGTGACATCTGCCCCTGACATTTTGGCCCCTGTTAATTTTTATTGTTACACCTTTCTCGAGCGTAATGCTCCAAGATGGACCTAAGGTGGATGTGAGAATGAGTCCTAGAGAATGAGCTTTTTGATGATGACGTCCTCCTCATCGGGATCGGATGACGGCGACCTCAGAAATTGTAGGGCTCTTCTACGGCGATGGGTGCGAATGTGGCTCGAGGAGCCCAACTTATTTGAGAGAGTCCGGTTACAACGATCGCAGTGGAGTTCACCGCGAGGGTTGTAACTTTGTAAGTGGGCTTCGGGCGAGTCTTGCGCAGTTGTCGGTCAGAGTCGAGGGTCGAGACCCTCGACTCTGACCGGCAAAGACCTGAGCCAGGCTTTTAATTTTTAATGAGCTTTTTAAGGGTGGTCGATAGCAAGGTGGCGGGAAATTCAAAATTTTCACAGATTTTTACATTTTGTAGCTAAACTGAACTATTTTTGTTCAGCGATTTTTCGTTCGCGAGAATAAAACCGTATTCTTTTCATTATTGTAAACAACAGATCAACAATAATTCAGTTTAGCTAAAATAGCTCAGTTTAGCTACAAAATATAAAAACTGTGAAAATTTTGAATTTCCCGCCACGTCGCTATCTTTCCACCTTAACATCAAAATGGTCAACTGAAAGTTTCATTGCATAGCTTTGGAGCACTGGCAAAGTGAGTAGTAGCTCTATCTACCTATCTATTTGAATAAAGCACATTGTAGGGTATAAGCCAGTCTCTCTAACCCCTTCATATTCTGTCCATTGTTTTGCAGCCGTCTTTTTGATATCATCGATCCAACTGGGCCTTTAGCCTGTAACGCAATGGTGCCAAAATGGGCTGTCAGTTGACGGCTTCAATTACGATTTACTAACGCTGTCTGTCCTTTTAATGTTTTTGTAATACAGCAAAGCATATTTTGATTCTAATTCTAGAGGATAAGTTCTCTGGTTGTAGGAGAAAAACGAGGAAACCCCGATTTTGTCCTATTTAATTTCTGGTGTACAATAAAGTGTTCTCTATCTATCTATCTATCTGCCGGGACGCCATCGACCCGCCATTGCGTTAAGGGCTAAGGCCCCTGGTCGGCGACCGACCGCCCACAGAATGCCAGGCAGTTCTAGGCTATCACTCTATTGACTCCTTCAGTCCATTGTCCGTCTGTCCACCTGAGCAAATACGCAGTTGCTCACTAGGTCTCAATGCGCTCGAAGAGTTGAACGGACGGCAGCAGACGAGTTACGTGTGTCAGTGGTGCGATGTCTGAACCGTGTTATTTAATAGCTTGTTTAATTGGGTTGAATCATCGATAGTTAGTTACAGTCGATCACTCGATAACGTTGAAGGAAAACGTCTTGAGAAAACCTTGAGCGTCTGAGGCATACCTAATCACCTCAACGCGAAAATCGCCAATCTGCAGTGGGCACGCTCTGTGTCTCTGAGAGAAAGCCTTTGCCCAGCTAGTGGTATAAGGGCGCCAATCGAACAAAAGGGGGTATCCTAGCGTGTGGCCAACTGTACACTTGTACAGGCTATCTAATCATCTAATCATCGATAATAACAGGATTTATTTCGATAGATTTCCCCGTTGCAAACGGGTAACAGTAGCAGCCGTATACTCGGCGTTTGTTTATCATTTTGTCGATATTTTACAGGTTATCTCTAGGCAATAACCGAGACGAGGGCGGCTATGATGAGAGGTTGTAAGTTGTCTATAAGTATGATGTTAAATGAATCGATAATTACAGAAAGGGCATAAGTTCTTGGGAGTGAACTTTTGAAACTGAAGTTCATGGAACGTTCCGTAGAACAAAATCTTCGATGCGTCTAAATAAGCACTAATGACCTCTGCAATCACCGATTCAAATATTGTAGTTTTCGGCCGCGCGGTCGCCGCGCTCTTGTGTTAAGTGACGGCAAAAATTAAGTGAACTTTGTTTACAATGTATGTACAACGTTCAAACTCGCAATCCCCTAACAGCCCCTTACCATAATATCACCGCGCTGTCCGCTGTTTCAAAATTATCGAATGTCATATGCGAACGCAGGCTATACAGTTCGTTAGTAAACATTTCTTAAATCAACAAAGTGTCTGCTACAACAACGAAGGTTTCGAAGAGACCTTTATTTTTTGTACATACATACTCGTACGTCCCTCGCTTAAAAATACTTTTTGACTTTGTTTACGTTTCAGTGGTTGGCGTGTCTACAACAATAACGACAATGAAATATCCCTGTCGACATATCTGTCACATATGTAATTACCAAAATGGTGGGCATCTCGACTTGTTACAATCTAATTATGGCTTGGTTGCGTGTCAAACGAGAAATATTATTACTGCATTCGTCTCGATGTAAAGGTCTGGTTACACTTAGTCATGTTTTATCCGGAAAATCCGTTAGTTAGATCTATAGTGACAGACAACGTTTAACTTTTAAGATCTCACGTGACAACGCTACGCAAAGTACCAGAAAAAGATTTTATTTTTTTTGATCAATCCAATTCCATTTCTAGCCCCTAACGCATGCAAAGAGGGTTCGTCTATCCATGTCTGTCAGTCTCTCGGATCAACGAGGGTTCTTCATCGAGATAGTGTGCAATTTCCTGATGTCTTAAGGACAGAACTCATGTCATCTACACATTGCCCCGTGAAAAGTCACGAACGGGAGTGTGCATCGGCTTCGCCCCTGTTCACGTGGGTTGCACTGTATATGTAGAAAAACTCACGGCGTCAATGTGGTGAGGCCTTAAGAGACCCTATATTGGATGCGTCCCAAAAGCGCCTATAGCTTTCTAACGTCAAATGGGATCTTAAAATTAATGAAAGGATGGCGCTTCGACATTTGACTCGATAAGCGGGTTAATAGCTTTTCTAATTAGATTAGGAACCTGTCCTAGAGGACATAAAATTTGTTAATAATGGGTCATTATCATTTATAAGATAACAACTATTGAAAACGTGGAACTATATTTTTACGTTTTGATAATTTTATTAAAAAATACAATCAATCACAAAATTTACAAAAAATTGTCAAT
The DNA here is from genome assembly GCA_949319315.1 of Zelleria hepariella. NCBI lineage: Eukaryota > Metazoa > Arthropoda > Insecta > Lepidoptera > Yponomeutidae > Zelleria > Zelleria hepariella. The sequence continues at coordinate 4,514,570 of OX439380.1, read as the reverse complement.
TTTTTTTTATCAGTCGTGAATAGTCGTGATAATTTGCCTTTATCCCATAATGCCTGAAATTCGTAATGACTTAATTTCAGTTTGTCTTATCTCAATTTGCTTTAATCCATGTACCTACTCGGATGTAGAGAAATCATGATAGTTTCGTAAATGTACACTTTTGTGGCAATTAGAAATTACAAAATACCCTAGGCTAGGACTGTTGAAATGAAATGAAATGATTTTTTTATTGTGCATGAACATGGGTTACATTCTGTTGAAGTTAATACGCTAAAATATAATTAATTGAAATTATACTAATGATTAATGATTTTATATTCGAAAATTACAGGCCCTAAAGTAATATTAAAGGCTCTCCCACACAGGCGCGTTATTGCGTTTGCGATACTGCGTTTGCGTTATTGCGATATCTGTTTTCAGTATATTTTGTATTAGGATCGCCATGGAGTTACACACTGCCGCAACGTTCCTAATACAAAATGTACTGATAACAGATATCGCAAGAACGCATGCGGTACTACCGACCGGTAAAACGCGCCTGTTTGGGGGAGCCTATAAAGAACAAGCGTGTTTAGTTCCTAACTGTCACCACTCCCCTCACGCCGGACGATCCGAAATATCCAGCCACTCGAAATAAAGAAGAATTCCGCTCTCCTGCCAAAATGCCGTGTTTTGTTTTGTTTTATTTATATTAGTTTACGACGGTTAACTGGCGACTGACTCTCTATCTTTTGTGGACGTCGGGCTTTTGCTCATACGCTGGTACAGACACACTAAGGGTGGCATTAATAGTCGTCATCCCAAGCTCGAGCTCAAGTAGGTGAACTCAAAACAAAATCACTGACTTGAGACCTTGAGTCAAGCTCAAGCTAGTGACTATTAATATGCTGATAGCTATTCAAGCTTGACATTAGCCAAGGCTTGATAATAGCATTTTTATTTTCTGAATTCACCTACTTGAGATATCCTAAGAGATATCCTCTTTTGTTGGATTTTCGCGCCTGTGTTACGGGCGTTAAGAGCTACGGGTAAGTTCATTGTTACTTTTGATACTATAGTTTTATGTAGGTAATCGTATGAGGCAGTGGCCACCGTGTCAAAGTTTTTAGGCCGCCCAAAGGGCCTGACATGACTTTGTTAAATTTTTTTGTTGATATTGTAGTCAAAACGTCAATAAAAATGTCTACAGTAATACGAAAAGCTTGTTTCTAATGTTTCTAATTCTAGAGGATTAGTTCGCTGGTTGAACGAGAAAAGCCGTTTTGTCCTTCTACTAGAAACCTATCGACATGCTATTGCATTACAGACAAAGGCCCGGTTTCTAAGTTGAGAATTTTACTAAGCACATACTTACGTATCGCTGTGTCACGCTCTTTTGTGAGAAATCTGCAGAAAGAGGACGATACTTACCTTAGCAAAATTCTCAACTCAGAAACCGGGCCTTAATTATGTCCCAGCTTTAATAATAATTATAATCGTTATGTATCTACATAATAATATTGTTTTTCATATGTTTACTAGTGTATTCTATTAATAAAGAATATTCTACTCTATCGTTCAATAAATATTTTGTCTTAGATGTTAAAAATTTGTTCAGTATTGAATAAATAGGTATCTTCCGAATTAGCGTATGGGTATACAAATATGCACAAATTGCTATTAATTCATGTTCAGAATGTAAAGCCAACATAAAACCCATTTGGCACTAAACACGCAATTTGGCAAGATCTCGTTTGAAGACAATAGATCGCTGCGATTTAAAAAAATCTTATGTGTTTTGTATGGCATGTTTTGCTACTGCGGTTGCAAGCAAAGTCAACAACTTGTTTCATCGATTTTTTTAATAAGATTACAAAATTCGGAACCCAAAGTTGTTTTAATATTTTTTATTTTGGTTCAGTAGTTTGGATTTTACAACTTTTCAAAGATACGGTTTTATGACGTCACGCGACGGTCTGCATACTGTTGGCGGTCATAGGAACAAAACATTTTAGCGCATAAAAACAAAACTACTGGACCAAACTAAAAAATATTTAAATTAGTTTCTCAATATTGTCTAAAGATAAGATTAAGCCAATATTGTCTAAAGAATTCGCTCGGGACAGGATTTGAACCCGCAACCTCTTCCATACCGTGCAGGCGCTCTGCCAAATGAGCTACAGAGTCAAGTAACTGTCGATGCGAATTTTCCAAACACATTGATACTCGTCTTACGGACGATGGGGCGCCGCCGCCATCTACAGGGTGCACTCTAAGTCGATAGCGGAACTTTAAGTAGGCTGTCTACTGATCACTACAAACAACTTGTACTAGGTGGCGAAAAAAATGGAGCGAAAAAAATATCAGCTGTTTCATACATTTGGCGCAGTACTGAGTCGACCTTTTGTATGGAACAGCTGATATTTTTTTCGCTCCATGTTTTTCGCCACCTATTACAAGTTGTTTGTAGTGATCAGTAGACAGCCTACTTAAAGTTCCGCTGTGTGCAAGAGGTTGTGGGTTCACGTCCTGTCCCGAGAGAATTACGAGTTATTGCTTTAGAAAATACAAAAAGTTGACTCATCGAGTTATTCAATTTTGTTTTTTGTGGAATCAGATACACACCAGCTACTGACCAAACAAAATTTAATGAGAATTTGGATAACTTTTTGCAAGTTCTGAGTAAAATCTTGACAAAACGACAGCCGTAGATTATATTATGAATGACAATAAAGTGCATACCTACTTATGTGTTCATTCTTTCAGTGCCGGATTTCCACATTTGCCGCCAGTAGGCTTTAACAATTTTGCCGTTTACCCCCAAAATATTATCCAAGTACCTAAACAACTCATGCAATTACAAATACCTAGTTCATTAATAATTTTCTTATATATGTATAAAGTAGTCTAATTCAATCTTACATCAGTCTTTTCTTTCTACATAAAAGCAAAATAAAACAAGATCGACATAAAAAAAAAAGAAATCTGAAGTCAGTTTGTTAGTTAGTACGTAAGCATGTAACGTATTTGAGAAAAGATAAGCGCGCGAAGCGCGCCCGAAAATCACTCTGTTTTGTAAGGCTTGTTCTTCTATAGGATGATGCAAAATCAGAGAAAGATGAGCGCGCCCAACAAATGTTTGTTGAAATAACACTTGAATCGACTAAGAAATGCTTAATCAACTAAGCCCCTAAATTTAACCGCACCTAAAAATGTACGGGAAGTATCAAATAGCTTTATACGTAGTTGTTAGAGCCGCATATTCATCAAAATGAGGAAAAATAGAGCGCGCCGCGTAATTTTTAGTTCAAAAACCTCAAAACGTGGCCAGAGGCGCCGAAAAGGGGCAGGGGGCGCCAAGCTCCTTTTGCTATAACCTAGCGTGACTGCACACCTCGCTCTACCCTAGGCTCGCCCTCTAGCTCGCTCGATTTTCTATTATGTAAGATCTTAAAAGATGCCCCAAATCTGCCGCCCCTCTAAAATCTGCCGCCATAGGCTTAAGCCTACTCAGCCTATTGGTAAATCCAGCACTGCATTCTTTTGAGGGGAAATATAAACTTACCTCCAACAGGATCCGTTTCGTCTACGTGGATCATCTCGGACGATCTGAAAATGAAAGAATTCGTAAAAAAAAAAGAAAAAGAGGAAATCGTGGGAGTAAATCATGATTGATCTAACTCAATCGTGGGAGTAAATTACTGAATTGATTGATCTAACTAAGTGATCACCTACTCGTATAAGTAGGTAACGTTTTAACAAGATAATGACTACCGTTTCACCGTTGTTCGAATACTCTACATGTTTCTTTCGTAAGACCAAATAAACAGTTTTTCCTCTGATCTAGAACGCCTAACCACGTATTGTAGTTTTATAAGAAGAAAGTTTTATGAAATAGTCTGCATAGATACAACATTTTCCACTATTTATTTGATTTGGCCGCTTAGCCAGATGCTCTACAGGAATTTTATGGCAGAACTACGGCAGGCTATCTACAAACAAACTCTACTATGTGGCCTAAAAATAAGGCGAAAAAAAAATCACCTGTTTCGTACAATTGGTGCCGAGATAGCCTACTTAAAGTTCTGCCATCATCGAATTCGAATGCATGCACCTTTACATCTTATCAATTACAATTTCAGGGGCACTCGTCTCCCGGTTGCTGAGCTCCGTAGCCCTGCAAACGTCGTTTCGAAACTAGTCCACGCATCACGTTTGAACTCTCATAAAGCGCGGTCGTTTGCAATTCTCACGGCGCTATAACTATATCAGGCAGGGCCACGACTTGTGCGGCAAGACTTGCAATGCGATTTGCGACGCGACTCACGGCGTCTTATGCTACGCGACTTTGCTACGTGACTTGCGACGCGACATGCTACGCAGGGTTGCCAGATGCGTTTTTCCGTTTCTGCCCAAATTAAAATTATTTTTTCTCCAAAACGATACTATTTTCCATGGTTTTACCCAAAGGCCCAGACTCGTTTTTTCCCTTATTCTACGGCATATTTCGCCTGGTAGTATCAAAGACAATGTTTTTGTTAGTGGCTCTACCAGTAAAACTACAAACAAATGGCATTCCCTGTAGTTTAACTAAACTTTTTGTCTATGGTATTGACATAAAACAAACTGAAAGTTTATTCAAATAACTAAAACTCCCAAAGTTCTGAACGCAGCAGCCCAGCTGAGCGTTCGAAAACTAATGGACGCGTTCGTAAAAATGCATGAGCAATGTACGGATGCGTTCCAAAACAAAAAAAAATAATTATCCAAAACTGTCCACTGTGTTTTCTTTTTCTCCAAACAATTCTCCAAAGATTTCTTTTCTCCAAAATTTCTCCAGGAGCCAAATTTTTACCCAGAATTGCGAGAAAAATACCCAATCTGGTAACACTGATGCTACGTGAATTGCTACGCGATTTGCGACAGTAGAATGATACGCGCGACATGCTACACGATTTGCTACGCGCATGCAACGTAATTATATGGAGCAGCTGATAGTTTTTTTGAGACTTCGCACTTGTTCCCTTACTAAAAGTAGCTTTTATTGATGATTTAAACGACCCCTTTTGGTATAACGGGCCTTTCTGTAGAGTCCGCTACTGAAGCTCGAAAACCTGTAACCCCCTGTAATCACCATTTACCTGAAAGTCAATCAAGAACCTCCCTTAAAGAAACCTAAACCCAGACCGCCTGTTTCCCAGGTAAAAGGTTTCTCGAAAGGTAATGTAAAGGATTGTGTACAAATGTACCCAATTGCCACGCTCAAGAATAAACATACAAAGCAAGCAAAGTCTTTGTTTGACCCAATGTCAAAGGAAATAAATGCATAAAAAAAACTCAGACCACCTTACGGCACTAGAAGCGTAGGAGATAGAAGACCTTAGCCTGACTGAGACACCAACATAGGTATGATTATATCTTGTTATAGGCCTGTCGCGTCGCGAGTCGCGCTGCAGAGTCCGTGCCGGGCGTAACTCGGTGCAGTATGTAGGTCGGTTATTTAAAATTATGAGAGCCGTAGCCGCGCTGCCCATGCGGTTCTGTCGCTCTCGGGCGTAGAGATTGCCAGTTATTCTTACTAGGGAAGGCATTGACTTTTTCTCCAATAACTTCTTAGCCTAGTTGCCATTCTTAAATGATTAAAGTTTAGCAACATCGGGCGCGGTCTGTCTATGGATGGGTGACTCCGCAAGTGGCGATCCCCAGGTTGTTGTTGATTATTAGTAACAATCGTTAAGTCGTCGAAAGCCGTTTGGGCAGCCTCTGACACCGGGGTACAGAAGTCACCTTAGCCACTGTTCACTGTCACCTCAGTAGTGTTAAGTGGCTAAGGTGACAGTTGGGAGTAGGCAAAATTGCCTGCGTGATAAGGGGGCTGGCCAGCGAGTGGGACCACTTAGGCTGTGTGGCTGGCGCCTTAGGCCTACTACGTAAAGAGATGATTTATACAGCGTCCAGTGGCACCTTCACTTCCAATAGATCGGCGAAGTGGCCACTCGGATGCCGCAGTGCCTGGGTCATTTTTAGGTAGAGTAGGCAGCCACTTGTAACTCAAGTAACTCGGTTGTTTAATTGATTTGATCATTTGAAAAGCAACTGAAACATTATATTTTTTTATTTTTTTTATTTTAGAAACAAACAGTCATACATTTGGCTATATTTAAAGTTTCATATATAAGATTGTATGGCTGAGCGAACAGGTTAAAGTATATAGAGACCTATTATGTTGGCCAATCCAACACCACTTTGCGAAAACTTCAAAATTAATTGTTTTTACAGCACAATCCACCTTTTGATAACCAAGAGAGTAAAATAAGACAGTAGTAAACTGGTGATTGAAACCCATTTGTATGTACAAAGATTGCTATTCGGACTCGAATCGCTGTAGTGTGGACAAGCCCTTAGATCAAATGCTGTCAAATTGCTTGTCAAATACGACGCTTATAAGTTGGACGTTTCGACAGCCATTTAGCATAATGTTATGGAAAATTGGCTCTATTGCTCCAAGAAAATGACAAAATCTTGACAGGGGGCCTGCCTATGGCCTGCCTCTTATACATTTGATTAATCATATTAAATTACTGGAAGGTCCTAAAGTCCTTAAGTAGAATCATACATTATCATACGCGAAGTCGGTCCAGACGCATTTTTAGTCGGTCAACCCATGGGTTCCAATCCAATGGAAATACACGTGGTATGGCATCGGATGGTAGTACTCGTAGTGGGCCTGACCCTTTGACCCATGCACGAGTAAAAACATGGATGGAAGCAACATTGACCTAATTAGCTTTAAAATTCCTAGCTAATAAAACGAACGTTGTCTTCCACCACCTTGTTACTGGTTTGACCTATAAATGGCTGAGATATGGGTCTATTTCAAGGCTCTCGGTGTAATGTGTGTGGCGAGGCAAGTGACCTTGCGCTGATTTAAAAGTTGTAAAAGACCTTTGTTTATCAATAGCATGTTTATTAATCAACTAGCAACATTATGAAACAAGCGGAAAATTCCCGGGAGGAACTATCAGCCGAACGAGTATGAATTACTCCGAGATTTTGTAGTCGGAAAACAGATTTCCAAATGTGCGTAGTTTTATTTATGAGGTGGATTTCTATATGAAAAAAATTTGAACACAAATAAAACCTGACTTTAATGCACTAAAAGTTTGGTGTATGCGAATAGTGAATGTGATTATTCTCCAATCCTCGGGTTGTGGCCAGTCAACTCGAGGATTGGAGAATAATCTAATAAGTTAGAAAAACGAGGTTTACTATGCATATTAATCATTTTACGCATAGTAAACAAGGCGCCGTGATGTCCTGCCACCTTTAGCATGCTGATGACATAATAAGTGGACCTTCATAATTTGCCCATATTTGTATTGTCTGGCAATTTATATATCTCTCTTTATGGAAATACTTAGATCCTGCTGCATCTGTATTCTGCAATACGCAGAAATAGTGCTATTTACAGATGGAGCAAGAATTATTTTATAAGTAATGATTACTTTGATTACGTCTTGATCTAATTCGAGGCCGCTATGATGCCTATGATCTCAAAAATCGGTTATTTTATATTAAACCCATTCAAACTACGAATTTCATACGACAATATGTAAGTACCCAGTCACTGAACTGAGGGATATCTCCCTTTTTGAAATTGTTCAGTTGGCCGGGCCTCCCATATTCATGAACTCACCGACACCCTTAAATATGACAGGACTTTTCTGTCACTCTGTGCATTGAAGTGTCTAACTTGGATCGCGGCAACGGTTTAGGCTCGGCGCAAACGGGCCACCGCCACAGCCACATGTGGCCGTGACAACAATTATTCATACATCAAGGAAAGGCGAGAGTGGCCGCCAACCGCTTCCGAACCCAAAATGTACGAAAAATTATCATCGGTGGTTGTTACCCGTTTGCGCCCAGCATAACTACAGGAGACGAGTGCGGGCGGGGGCGGTGCAAGTTTATCAGAGGGCATGTGAAACGGAGCCAAATATTGCAGCTTTCCTTCATCGTCAATCATTAGTCGATTTAATGGAGCCCTAAATAATTTCAGACCTTGAGTCGAGAGATTTTACAGCTCAAAATATTGACAGAAGAATCAGCCAAACTTGTAGACCGGCCTTTTCTTCTCACTCTATTTCCGCACTATTTCAGTATTTCAGTCCTGTCAATAAAAAGGTAAGAGGTCGCCACAAGATCAACATTCAAATGGGTCTTTCTACGGAAGAGATGTAAGTAGAAAGATGTTTTTCGTAGAATATAGAGAAATCCATCTTCTCTATCTTCATGTTTTAAATACCTTTCTCAAACTTAAAGACAGGATAACAAGTCACTACCTAAGTGTTTTAATGATATTGTTAATTGAAGACCATCAACGCTTAGGTTTCTTCATGATGCCTTCCTTGGAGGTTAAAGACTATTAATATAACAAAATCAGAAATATAAAATTTAATTGCATCTGATTTGAGTGACTGAGCTGACCTTTCACGTGTTCATATTTTCTGTGCTAATGGCGAATAAACTTATGATATTAATGAGGATGCTGGAATGATTCCAGGTTGATTTACTGATCTTTGTTTCATAAATGTTTACCGTCCGAGCTGGGTTGATTGAGTTGGATTTCAGATCTTGATCTTGAGAGAGATCTTTAACCATACCTACTACTCCGGCGATTTTCGCCAATCCGCCAATCGTTAGAGTATAATGCCTCAGACACTCAGAAGGCTTAGCACGCGGGTCATTTTGCCTACTCTTAACTGTCACTTTAGCCACTTAAGAACGGCCTGAAGCAGCGACTTCCCATACAAACGTAGTTCCGGTTTAATTTCTAAACTACAGGCTGGATTTGACTGAAACTTGGTTTATATCAGCAGATGACAAATACGGAGGATTGCAAATAGTTTTTATACTAATAAAAATAGCCTGAAAGAAATTAGAGCGATGCGTTTTTCGCGCCAAAAAGGTGTTACTTTCAGCTGTTATTTACTTACATTATGACACTGTCTATTGGAGTCGAACTACCTTGGGAACATCAATAAAAAGATTGTCAGAAAAAAAAGATTTTTAAAATAGCTAATAAAATGTAGAAATGGCAGCGGAACTACGAAAAAATTTGGGAAAAGAGATCTATTATATTACGTTATAACTACAACTACATACTCGCGAAAGGACACAAACATACGTAGACTCATACAGCCGCATTGCCTCTCACTTTTCCCGCGCCCCGTCTCGCTCTGGGTGAAACAGCTATAGAAAACAGTGTTTCACGTGCTTGCCCATCGCCGAGTTCCCACGGTCCTGGAGGGGCCTCTTAACACTACTGAGGTGACGGTGAACAGTGGCTAAGGTGACAGTTGAGAGTAGGCAAAATGGCCCGCTTGCTAAGCCTACAGGTTTCCTTACGATGTATTCCTTCAACGTCAGCGAGTGGAAGGTACCGCTACTATAAATTCACAAAATATGCAATAAATTAAAGTAATACAATCGAACTAAGTAAGCGTATAACAATATCTTACATTTGTCTTTTGTATTTGTGAAGCACGGTTAGAGGAGCCATCCCGGTAGTTTTTACGGAAACAACACAATTATTTCCACTGGAATTCACAAGATTTCTCTAGCTGTTGGCAGCTTCAACCACGAGCTGAACATAACAACACCAATTTTGTTTTGATTGTCAAAGAATAATTATTGTTTATGTTTTACTTCGATCAACACTAAAAAAACACTTTTTGAAACCACTGGTTAAATGTTCATTTGCGACTAGCCCATTGACTACCATTGACGCTATTTTTTCAATAGTTATGGCGCAATTTACAAAATTTAATATTTCACGAATTAAGATTAAGACGCATTTTTTTTATTCTATACATTTGAATACACATTACGAAGTCTAAAAAACTATACGAACTCTAATTAATAAAATAAATTAATAAAATACTTTGTCAATATGAACGCAATAGCGTCAAGGGTAACCTCCAATAATAAAATAACACACAGAACTATAGGTAGGACCCCCAGATGAGGAAAATTACTCCTATGCAGATCTTGCGCTTTTTAAGATAGGTACGTATCTCCTATATTTTGTGGCTGACACACTGAACGGACGTTATTCGTTAGGGTGTACACAACACTACAATGAAAAAATGCGGCACAAATTCCTTCCCTACTTTGCCGACCTTTATCACTTCAAAGCTTTCATATTTTAAAAGCTTTTTTTCACAACTTGGCTGACCGTGAGGGCGACCTAGGAAGGGCAAGCCCCGACTGTCCGATCGATCCCCTCTTGGCGCCTTACCACGCCGAGAATGCGGTATTAATCACCAACGTGCCAACATTGCACACACGTCATTAGATCGAACTGTTACTCAGCTGTTATTTCCATCGGCACAAGTGCGAGTATTGAACTGAAAGGTGCTAAAAGGGCCGGGTAAAGTACAGTCGGCGGCACGGACTTGTTACCTAGTAGGTACCTACAGGGTGTGTCAGAAAGGTCCTGTGACACTGAAAGGACAAGCAACTTTTACTATGGAGCCAAGTATGAAATATCAAAAAAAATATCAGCTGTACATTTGGTACAGTAGAATTTTAGTATGGAACAGCTGTTTTTTTCCCCCTTCAGTCTCGCAGGACCTTTCTGTAACACCCTGTATAGTAGACGATTTTTGCAGCGTCCAGTGGCACCTCCACTCATACTTGGTGGGGTTGATCACTCGGATGCTGCATGTCTACTCTGGGATATGGGATATGCAATGTCTGGGATATGGCAGGCTTGCCTAGCACCTATACCATCGTTTCACCTAGTCTTTTGTATCTAATTGATTTTGCAGCGTTCAGTGGCACCATCACTCACACTAGATGGGTGAAGTGACCACCCTGTCGCTGCAGTGCTTGGGACGTTGTTTGGATAGAGTAGCCTTGCCACTGGGCTATACTATACAACGTGTTACAAAACATCCTAACTCTTTTTACAGGGTGTAACCTAGTGGTCAACAGGATGTCAAATCTGTAAAAAAAGGTTGAAAAAAACTATTTTTATTTTATAACCTCAAAATTGAAAAAAAATCATAACTTTTTTGTTTTTGGTATTACCCCAAATTTTAAAATATGTTTGTGTGTGTAGGTGCATTTACATAGCTTTGAGTTGTTAAAACATTGTGAAAGTCAATGTAAACAATATTTAATCAATACTTTTCTCCCGCCACAGCGTTCACATTTTATTAATTTAAAAATCAACGGAACGTCTTAAAGCAAAAAAAATATTTAGGTTGTGATCCCTATCACCGGGTGCAATTACCCTGTAAAAAGAGTTAGGTACTTTTGTAACACCTTGTATAGACTTGGGCATTATAAGTCTGTCAGCATGTCAGACGGTAGAGTTTAGTTCAAAAGTCACCGGTAAGTGTACCGGATTGTTCTTTCTGTTTTGGGCTTCTATTCTATTTTTAGGTAACTATTCTGCTCATTTATAATATTATCATCGATTTAAATATCGATGATAATTAGGTAAAACGAATTAACAATTTTGTTATGTGAGCTGCCAGCTTCACTATGAAATAAATATAAAATAAAAAAAAATACAACCAAGTAAAGTACCAGCGTGTAAAGGTCAACGTGCTGTCGACTGTACCTACGCCATCCATTGGCGCCGCAAAGGGATATTAATAATGTTACATTATTGTTTATTGGTTGTCTCTTTGTAGCGTTGGCCTGGATGGGAGATTGAGTTGGGCGGCTGGCATATTCTGTCTTCAGTCTAAAGACGTTCGTAACGCGTTAGGATATCTTCTCTGCATGGTTTATACCTCTATATCACACTCTAGCACACACGAACACACACACACCCTCTCATACACACACACATATGTTTAGTATAGGTTAGTTAAGTTTAGTCAAGTTGTATGTCCTAAGGCGAGTGCCGAAAACCAGCAGCGCCATCAAGTTGCATGAAAGCTAATTCATGCCTGGGGGGTTACCCTTGACGCTATTGCGATCAAATTGAAAAAGTTTAAAAATTAATTTCTCTTTGAATTCGCATAGTAATGCTTTGATTTTAAATACTTCGTAATGTTTATTCAAAGGTAAGGCTGTTTTATTCAATAAAAACACAAAATGCGTCTTAATTTGTAAAATATTAAATATTGTAAATTGCGCCATATTGCGGCCGTATTGGAAAAATCCGTCAAGGGTAGAGGGGCTCTGGACGGCACATGCTGAGCACGCCACCCTTTGCTATCCTTACGTGTAAGCAAATCAAACGTTGTAATTGCATATTTTTCCGTTGGTAGCAATAAAATATTTTTACTACTAGAAGATCAACACTTTGGTATTAAACTGTTGTAAAATATAGAGACTTTATGTTCAAGTCTCCCCATGTTTTAAGAGTAACGTAAATTCTTTGTGCGCCGATAGGAGACGGCGCATAACGAAAAAGAAGGTAAAGTAGGCTTTGTGATAGGAAGGGGAACGATAACAAAGAGGTGCCAAGTTCAGGCAAGTTCCGTCTGTATTTCCCACGAATACCTACACACCGGCAAAGTTCCCGCACCGTCAAACGACATGGTGCCAAAATGGGCTCCCGGTTGACGGCTACAATTACGATTTATTAATGCTGTCGGTCGTTTTAATGTTTTTGTAGTACAGCAAAAAATATTCTCATTCTAATTCTAGAGGATTAGTTCTCTGGTTGAGATAGAAAATCGAGGAAACCCCGGTTTGTTCTTCTGCTGGGACGCCATCGATACGCCATTGCGTTACAGGCTAAGGCCCCTGTAGCTCCAACCAATCCATCTGAGCGTTTATCTGAGGCATTCACGGGCGCTATTGTACCCGGACCCGTAGCATGGAGCCCGTAAAAGGAGGCTCGATACCATATCGGTGGCCTTTATTGTCGCGCCGGTGCGTATTTCCATTGCACGACTTTAGATCGACTGCACGTTGTATCTACCACGTGGGGACAGAAAAATGAAATTTCAATGATATGGCGTGGTTTCATTTCATCATCATCATCATCATCATCACCCTGTTAGCACCCACTGTTGAGTAAAGGCCTCTTCATGCTCACGCCACCTCTCACGATCCTGCGCCTGGCGCAACCACCAGCCAGATTGTCCGACGACATAGCCAAAATAGCCGGAAAACAGTGGTTCCACAATCGAAAAAGGCTAGCTTTTCATCAGGGGCTAGTCGATATTTAGCCATTTAATTAAATTCCGGCGGCCATGGATAACCGTCCAACTAACCGGCCTATTCAACCATTTGACTCCGACATATACAAGGCCTGGCTAGAACGCAGCCATGGTAAAAATGTGTATAATTCGGAATGCTTTATTGAATACGTGATTCCATATTACAAGAACTTGGTTAGGTCGCATAAAATGAAGTATATTGTGGAACCAGCGTAACTCCGTAGTTCAGCCCAAAACACACGATTGTTGCGCTGTGCAGATTAGCTACCACGAGTACGAAAAAGCTCTGCCGGACGTCTATCATGTATCCTAATTCCTAATACTATAGTAGTAAGGTTGTTTACCCAACTTATCACTTTCAGCGACAGTGACAGTAAGCACTTGTGGTAAGTAAGCTGTTGAACAGTTTGGAAGACGCAAAAAAAATGCATTACTAAGTAAATTCCTTAAAAAAAATCACTCAACCGTCGCCCTTCAAAACTCTCGAAAATAGCCCTTATTGAAATGAAAAATTTTTGTTTTTACATTTAAAAATGGGATTATTTACGATGTTTTTTTTAAAAGAAAACTGGGTTTATGCTGTATACAATGGAAAGGCGCCGTACCGGTAACATGGGCGGCGATGGCTATGCGCGAGATAAGGATAGATTTATTGCCAAGAGATAGGTATGGTTTGACTATGTTAGTTTGGTTGGTCACTCACCGATGTTAGAGGGATAAACCGATTCGAGTTCTCGTCAGTTTAGTTTACAGTTTAGAAGATGGTCTTCTTGATATAATAACTATCGAAGAACTTTCGCACAAACGTCCATCGTCGGTCAAATAAGGCTCAACGTAAATTAATTAGTGACATCTAAGTATTTTAATCCTACCATATCTCTGTCTTATTGTGCATCTACTCGGTACTTTATTTTCGCATCCAGTCCTGTCCAACCCAAGGTTGTCTGGAAGAGATCGCTTTTAGCGATAAGTCTACCATTTGTACTATAATTTGTTGTAAGAAGTTATCTGTACTTAATATTCTTTCTGTTGTGTAATAAACAGTTCTCTATCTCTCTATCCATCTAAGACTCAAAAGTAATAAAGCATCGCACAACAGAGCTGTCGATACAGGTATCGTCACGAGTTATGAGCGCTCGACGAAACTGGTGGGGATTTCTGCGCAAGTGTGTACAATCGCGCGCAAAATGTCTAATATCCACGCGGGATCTAAGACTGACTCTGAGCTGAACTATAGTTGAGTGAGATACTATAAAAATCGGAGAAACTGACTAAACTTAACGATTTAAAGTATTCTTTGCGGATTTTGGACACGTTATATTTTAAATGGTTTTCTATACAATAATCCTAACATTACGATAAAACGGGTGCACAATCAATGAAAAATAATCTCAATCCAATATGTATTGTACTCAATAACTTTTTTGAATCTTTCTGAACCGTCTTTTTAAAACATTTTGTTTCGGCATTCTTTCTGCGAGGAAATAAAAAAAACGTTGTGTGCGACTGTACCCCGAGGCAAGAGCGACTGATCAACCAATCACACGCCCGCGCTCGCCGGCGACCGCGCCTCTCCGTCGCCCCCCGCGTACCCCACCAAACAGACCGAAAAAATGAGTTCTGCGCATTCAAGGTCAGCGCTCATAACTCGTGACGCGACCTGTACCTAGTGGTATATCGAGTACCTAGTGTTCGGAATAAGAACAAACAGGTTTTGATTTGACGGAGGGAACCCGAACCAAAGGTAAGGAATTACTTCACATACTAGGGAGATTCATTAGTTGATAGTCTATGAAATAATGAAGATCTGCAACCAGGGGCTCTACCGACTAAGACGAAGCGGATTATCATTGGCGAAAATCGAAGTTCGATTTATGAAAAATTTACTGGGTGGCAGAAAAATGAATTGGGTGGCAGTACATTTTTCATAAATCGTACTTCGATTTTTGCCAATGGTAATCGGCTTCGTCTTAGAAGGTAGACCCCAGAAGACATAATTAGGCTCAACGGGGTAAGGATGCTATGGCCCGGTTTCTGAATTAAGAATTTTGCTAAGCAAATACTTAACTATCGTTCTGTCACGCTCTTTTGTGAGAAATCTGCAGAGACAGGACGATACTTACCCATTTGCTTAGCGAATTTCTCAATTCAGAAATCGGCAGTATACCTTACTAGTAGTTTTAGAACATGATCGGAACAGCAGAAAGGAACACATAATTTTTAGTTGCTTGTTCAGTTAGCGCGTTGATGTCTTTTGTTCCATAGTTTATAGCCGTCTACCCAAAGATAGCACGGTTGCCATGATAATTGATAAAAAACGCATAGAAACTATATCAAAAGTTGATTCAAAACACTGGGTAAACAATAGATATTGTTGCAGATAGCATTAGCGCAAGCCGGTACAGTCAAATGCTGTTGAGTGCAATTTCATACAAATAAAGCGTAGGTACGGCTAAGATAGGCCGCGCAAACTACATACCTACGCCTAGTTTCATTATCAATTTGTTTTAAACTATTTTTTTTTCTTAGACTCAACAAAATTGCAATCGATTGCACATTACCACAAACGAGCCGAGTAAACCCGAATGCGCACCGCGTATGTGTAACACATTCGAGGAGCGACTCTCGTTCGGTTTTTAAAAGAAAAAACAAGTTTGGAAAGTCGGTGGTGTCGGGTCAACGACCCCGCCGTCGAAAAGCTAGGCTGTGTGACATTGAAGGCCTTAAAACCTGAGAGGTTAACACTTAAAGCAAGTCATAATTATTATTAGTGAGCGAGTTTTGACAGCACTATAATCTGGTGCATCAAGTTTCATACATTCCAAAGATAGAAAAGTAAAATGATAAATTTTATTTAACAAGAAAACCTATTTAGTACTCTTAGATTTTACACTTTTAGCAGATAATATGTCAATAAGAAACTCAAATCAAATTAAAAAAAAAAATATATTTTAATGGGAATTAGTTCCACCCTGGTTCCACCCAAAAACCTATATCTCCTCTACTAATATTTTCAAACGTAAGGTCGGCCACAGTCTAGGAAACCCCATGGTAGCTCTAACCACGCGCGGCATAAGGCCGCAAATCGAACAACCTTCTTTACTGTCAAACTACTTCGGAAGTAAACTTCAGAAATAGGTAACATGTCAACTTAGGCGGTAGTTAAGTAGACCAATGCATCGTATAAAAGGCCTGAATTTTCAAGTGGAGGGCAAGAGAGCTCGAGGCAGACCACCGGCTAGCTAGACGGACGGATATTATGACCAAAGCCACGCAAACACCTGCACGGACTGATCCACATCGCGAGTGATAGAGCGCAATGGAGAACTCTACTCTCCGCCACCTTCAATGATGGTCACGATCCTCAGCATTGAGGGAACGACTGAAAGGAATAGAATTTTCAGGAATAATTTAGACAGACAAGCGTGACTGTAACCACATCTGATTTCCTTGTCCACTCGGCTGCTCTATATACCAATGAACAAATAATAAAAAAAAACCGGCCAAGTGCGAGTTGCACTCGCGCATGAAGGGTTCCGTACTATTATCTATAAAAACGGCAAAAAATCACGTTTGTTGTGTGGAAGCCCCCTTAAATATTTATTTTATTTTGTTTTTTATTTTATTTATTTGTAGTTATAGCGGCAAATGAAATACATCATCTGTGAAAATTTTTACTGTTTAACTATCACGGTTCATGAGATACAGCCTGGTGACAGACAGACAGACGGACAGCGGAGTCTTATTAATAGGGTCCCGTTGGGTACCCTTTGAGTACGGAACCCTAAAAACAATCGTATAAGTTGGTATCACATTGCAACTTGCCGCACGTTTTTATAGGTTTATAGCATAACTATGAATCAGTAATACAATACCACCACGTCATTAAATTAGCTACGACCGCAAAATACTTACATTGCGTTGTTGTCATGGTGCCTCTACAAACCTTTGGTTCTTCGAATGCGTATTCACTTGATAATGTAGCTTACTATTTCATATTAATTAATAGTGAGAAATTAATCTTTGACTTTTACAACGTGTTACAAAAGGTGTTAACATTTAACCTACAAGTCAACAAGATGACATTGGAACTTCATAGAGCAAAAAGTATATTTGGGATGTGATGTGAGTTGTGAACTTGTGACACATATCACTATTATCCTGTAAAAAGAGTGAGGACCTTTTATAACACTTTGTATGACAGATACGTAGGTTCAGGCGTTTGACCAACCTTGGAAAAAAATCTGGCTACTGCCGCTATAGCAGATATTACGTAATCAAAACATAGACTTTTTGTTCAAAATATTATCAGAAACACCTTTATATGAGTTGGAATAATGTCAACCCTGTAAACAATAAGTTTTGAGACCATGTGAAAAAAAAAAAATAAGATAAATGAAAATTATTTACAGCTATAATGGAGGTACATTTTTTAAAGTTTTACTGACCCTGTGTATAGCTTGTCTCGTGGAGGAGCAGACTTGACCCTTCTTGAGAACATTGACCATAAGATTTTCCTATCAATATTATATTATCACCTGGAGGATATCTGGGGGCACGGCAGTGCCCCCGCCAGGTCGAGCGCGAAGCAAACACTGCCGTACCATCCTTTACTGGAACCATTTCGCCGCATTTTCAGGCCCCTATTTGAGAACCTCTGGATAAGACCAGAACGCAGAAATTTTCGTCATCTAGTAAGCTATAATCACATACTTAAAATCCAAAATTTCAAGTCTGTAGGTCATTTAGTTCCGAAGCTAAGCGAAAGAAAAGTTTCGCATTTATGACACACACTCACTCACTCACTCACTCACTCACTCACTCATGATCATCATAATAGAACTAGTACTTCCCATAAACTCAGAGAGCTGAAATTTGGTACAGAGTTAAGGTTGAATGGCCACATAAAGGGAAAACTATAAAAACTAGGATAATCGAAGATCTGGAGTACCTGGTGACCCTGATTAGAAAACACAAGAGCCCTAATAGAACTAGTACTTCCCATAAACTCAGAGAGCTGAAATTTGGTACAGAGTTAGGGTTTAATGGGCAAATAAAGGGAAAACTATAAAAACTAGGATAATCGAAGATCTGGAGTACCTGGTGACCCTGATTAGAAAACACAAGAGCCCTAATAGAACTAGTACTTCCCATAAATTCAGAGAGCTGAAATTTGGTACAGAGTTAGGGTTTAATGGGCAAATAAAGGGAAAACTATAAAAACTAGGATAATCGAAGATCTGGAGTACCTGGTGACCCTGATTAGAAAACACAAGAGCCCTAATAGAACTAGTACTTTCCATAAACTCAGAGAGCTGAAATTTGGTACAGAGTTAGGGTTTAATGGGCAAATAAAGGGAAAACTATAAAAACTAGGATAATCGAAGATCTGGAGTACCTGGTGACCCTGATTAGAAAACACAAGAGCCCTAATAGAACTAGTACTTTCCATAAACTCAGAGAGCTGAAATTTTGTACAGAGTTAGGGTTTAATGGGCAAATAAAGGGAAAACTATAAAAACTAGGATAATCGAAGATCTGGAGTACCTGGTGACCCTGATTAGAAAACACAAGAGCCCTAATAGAACTAGTACTTCCCATAAACTCAGAGAGCTGAAATTTGGTACAGAGTTAGGGTTTAATGGGCACATAAAGGGACAACTATAAAAACTAGGATAATCGAAGATCTGGAGTACCTGGTGACCCTGATTAGAAAACACAAGAGCCCTAATAGAACTAGTACTTCCCATAAACTCAGAGAGCTGAAATTTGGTACAGAGTTAGGGTTGAATGGCCACATAAAGGAAAAACTATAAAAACTAGGATAATCGAAGATCTGGAGTACCTGGTGACCCTGATTAGAAAACACAAGAGCCCTAATAGAACTTGTACTTCCCATAAACTCAGAGAGCTGAAATTTGGTACAGAGTTAGGGTTTAATAGCCACATAAAGGGAAAACTATAAAAACTAGGATAATCGAAGATCTGGAGTACCTGGTGACCCTGATTAGAAAACACAAGAGCCCTAATAGAACTAGTACTTCCCATAAACTCAGAGAGCTGAAATTTGGTACAGAGTTAGGGTTTAATGGGCACATAAAGGGACAACTATAAAAACTAGGATAATCGAAGATCTGGAGTACCTGGTGACCCTGATTAGAAAACACAAGAGCCCTAATAGAACTAGTACTTCCCATAAACTCAGAGAGCTGAAATTTGGTACAGAGTTAGGGTTTAATGGGCACATAAAGGGACAACTATAAAAACTAGGATAATCGAAGATCTGGAGTACCTGGTGACCCTGATTAGAAAACACAAGAGCCCTAATAGAACTAGTACTTCCCATAAACTCAGAGAGCTGAAATTTGGTACAGAGTTAGGGTTGAATGGCCACATAAAGGAAAAACTATAAAAACTAGGATAATCGAAGATCTGGAGTACCTGGTGACCCTGATTAGAAAACACAAGAGCCCTAATAGAACTTGTACTTCCCATAAATTCAGAGAGCTGAAATTTGGTACAGAGTTAGGGTTTAATGGCCACATAAAGGGAAAACTATAAAAACTAGGATAATCGAAGATCTGGAGTACCTGGTGACCCTGATTAGAAAACACAAGAGCCCTAATAGAACTAGTACTTCCCATAAACTCAGAGAGCTGAAATTTGGTACAGAGTTAGGGTTTAATGGGCACATAAAGGGACAACTATAAAAACTAGGATAATCGAAGATCTGGAGTACCTGGTGACCCTGATTAGAAAACACAAGAGCCCAACCAAACTATCTCACGCCTAAGCGCTCACAGCCTAGTTGTACTAGCCGTTCTTAATCGATTGGCAAAGTTAAGCAACAACGGCCGCGGTCAGTCCATGGATGGGTGACCGCTAGTGGCAATAATATCTGAGCGCTTCCGTGCTTCGGAAGGCACGTTAAACCGTTGGTCCCGGTTGTTGTTCATTAAATAACAATCGTTAAGCCATGTCAGAGACCCTTTGGGTGGCCTAAAAACTCTGACACCAGGGGTGGCCACTACCTCATACGATTACCTACCTACCTACCAAACTATTATAGATCGACATATACCGCCCTTACAAAAAATATTCAACTTGGTGGGCCGCTTTATTTGATGTCAAAAATCTAAGGTCTGAAGTATCTGATGAAGAACCCTCAGCTGGTATCAGCTTTATTAGAGATATTATGGTAATGCCCCTTCTACTATTGGTACATAAAAAAATCGACTGTCATTGCAAAAATCCAGCGTAGTGGGACACATCTTCATTTCATCTAGCCTATAGCCTATAGCGTCCCACTAGTGGTTCGCTCCGAACTATGAACTCGCGACCTCAGTTACAGATGTATAACTTTGCTTACGCCATTCGCGCAGCAACTATACAACCCCATATCTCGGCATCCCATCGACCGATTTGGCTCATGTTCAAATTAAAAAATTCTTTTAATTTAGTTTAGCTAGGCGGGCCTATCAAATTTCATAACGATCCGACCAAATTTACTCAAGTTATCGTCGAACAAACATTCATACATACAAACATACATACATACAAACGCCGGATTGTTCCAGCAGACTCGGAGGACTTCGCTCGCTCGTTCAACAAGAAATAGTCGGACGATAAACTTTATTCTACTCGAACATTACATAAATTTAAGAACTGTGTCAAATAAGAAAATCTAATAAAATTTATCAATATGCCCTCGTTTCTACAAAAAGAAGTGAAATCCCACCAAAAACATTCTGTAAAAACTAGCCAGGTCTCGATGGATCTGCTTGTTTATCTCTAAAAAAGTAATGAAATCTAGACAAAGTCGTGCCAAGTCTAAGGTTCCTTACTGCGATTTCTTTATTATTATAGTTAATGTTGTGAGACTTGGCTGTTGAAGGGTACACAAGGGTACAAAACCAGGTGCTCCATGACACAATTGCACCAATCTGTCGCCAGAACCGCTTGTGTACCCTTCAACGGCCAAGTCTCACAACATTAACTATAATAATAAAGAAATCGCAGTAAGGAACCTTAGACTTGGCACGACTTTGTCTAGATTTCATTACTTTTTTAGAGATAAACAAGCAGATCCATCGAGACCTGGCTAGTTTTTACAGAATGTTTTTGGTGGGATATTTTATTTCCCATGCCGGCTTATGTGTAGAGTTCCGTAGCCTTCGTGTGAATGTTTGTCTGTTCATCGGAAATAGGCCCCGGCCTTTACTCTCGCGCGTGATGTGTGGAGAAAGAAAACATTATGTCGCTCACTACCAAGGATGCGGCTGGACGGTAAAAAACTCAACTGTGCCAGCGCCGCCGCCAGTGAAAAAAAAAACATATCTTCTTTTTGGATGCGTTTTTTGCTAAAAACGAAGCGTCAAATGATAATCATTTTTAGGACCTAAGGTTTAGATTCCAAATCCTAGAACCTACTAATAAAACCCGCCGCCCCCGCCAAAAGTGGCCATTTTTGGCGCCGGCGGGATTTATTCGTAGGTTCGAGCATCTGGAATCTAAACCTTAGGTCATGTGGTACTTGGCGGATGTGTACCTATTCTCTAAAATATCCATCGTTGTTAATGTCAAAAAGAAGATTGATTATTTCAATAAGGGAAGAAAGAAAAGAAAAGAAAAGCAGTTTTCGAGTGTTTTGTTTGACGCTCATCAGTTGAGTGGATTTTTTAGAGAATACAGACGCTGGTGTCGAAGTTTTTCAGGACGCCCAAGGCCCTCGGCAATTTTAAAGGTCACGGCGACCTAGCTCCTTGCTCTAGGTTCTAATCACAATAGAAATGCGAATGTTAATGATATGTTGATCGCTTCTCCCGCTCATTATTTGGAAAACAATCGCCTGAGATCGTGATGCCAATATCAATATCCTATTGTTTGTTTGACAAACAAATATGTACCTACATACTTACGGGTACATGGGTTACCGGTTGACAGAGGGTATACCATGGTGGCGTGCTACGGCATTATGCTGAGCGGCTACCTTTTTGGTGCAACTGATAAATTGTATCCCTAATTGTTGTATATGCTAATTAATGTTGTACGGAATAAAGACTTTACTATTTCTATACATATTTACTGCGCTGGGCATAGTGAATTATACACGCGCAAAGAAAAATGCACAAAATCGATTCCTGTATCAAATACACTAAAAAAATCGAATATTTTCACATATCAAACCCTAGAATTAGTTGAGACCTATCTAACACAGCCAGTTTTGTGTTGATATCCATAACAGATTGCAAGATATTTTTATTGAAAAAAAGTGCGCAGTCTATTTTTTTTCAAACCAAATATCTTCAAAACGTTTATGAAGATACGAAACTGGCTTTTTTAGATAGGTCTCAACTAATTCTAGGGTTTGATATGTGAACATTTTCGTTTTTTTTTGCGTATTTGATACAAGAATCGATTTTGTGCATTTTTCGTTGCGCGCGGGCGATTCACTATGCACCAGGCATTGCAGCGTCCGATTGGTTGCTTCACTCATCTAGTGTACGAGGAGATGCCACTGGACGCTGTAAGAATCATCTGTCCTAAACCCCTAATACATAATGCAAAGGCCTCAGTTTTTTTAGATACCGTAGCCACTCTGTATCGGTATACTTGTTCCCTAAAACAATTTCTAGGTAACTGATTATAGTCAGGTAACACAGGTAAGTACGCCGATATAAAAATTAAAGGTATACCTACTTACCCTTAATTTTGATAACGGCGTGCCGTAACTGCCGTATGATAAGAGTTTGTACTGTTATTACTTTTTGGTGACGTGAAGGTACTTAGGTACCTACCTAATTATAGCCCATATCAATTAACACAGAACGGTAAACGTGCACTAAACAATTGATATTTTTTATCGCAATTCATTGGTATGGGGGAATCCCACCCATTTATCAATCGAACAACATAAGGTGCCTATAGTTGTTCGTAATTTTATCGATAGTAGGAACTCCTAGTATCAAAGTGACAGGTGTTAAACCCCACATTAAAAAATATATCTTTTACATTATAGCTTCAAATGATCTATCTCATTAATAGCTGAACAGATTTTGATAAAACATATCTAAGAACACTCGCTAGAAACCCTGCTTTCAAATAAAATAAACGTCATCCAAATCGGTTCAGCCGTTTAAGTGCTACGGTACGGAGCTACAGATAGACACCCTCACAGACAGATACACCCTCATAGCGGTCAAACTTATAACACCCCTCTTTTTGGGTCGGGGGTTAAAAATATGGGTACTGACATGTTAAAATAAGTAGCGTCAAACTACAT
Organism: Zelleria hepariella; assembly: GCA_949319315.1. Taxonomy (NCBI): domain Eukaryota; kingdom Metazoa; phylum Arthropoda; class Insecta; order Lepidoptera; family Yponomeutidae; genus Zelleria; species Zelleria hepariella. Next base: position 4,491,119 of record OX439380.1, on the reverse strand, counting down.
AATATCTGTCTACCAAAACTTAAGGCTCTACTTTTTGCCTTTTTGTACCTATCTACTCTTTTACATCCTATTTACTAAATACTACCTAACTACCTGTCGATACAAGATACATGGTGTACCTAAAATACGAGTAGGAAAACTAGTTAGTTAATACACCTACCTACTTTTCTACCTGTAATATTATGTACGATTTATAAAACTAATAAATACTCGATTATCTAGGTATGACCACTCTGAATGACTCCATCGTTTTGGAAAAACACTTCTTCAAAGATAACGCACACTTCGGCTTATCTAATTCTTAACCGAACGTGTTTTTTTACGTGTCCAAGATCGTAAAAACATTTCCTGTCCTAAAAGTTACTTCCACACCATATAAAGCAAGTGGGCACCTACCTTCGGCAACTTTACCACATACACATCACATCCAACGCACAGGTTTTAAAATCCACGTCCCAAGTTTTCTATAAAAACCACGAAAACTTTTCAAAAGCTGCACACACACGATAGCACTGGCACAAATTAAAGAAAAAAAGAAGACGTTTCGTAACCACTGAATACGTTCGCGGAGAAAAGAAAAACAAAAAAGAAAACAATGGTGGAAATTCTAAATTTAAATTTGTGCGCTCGTAATGGCGCCGCGAGCGCTTGCTTGCAACTGACTCGCGCGCGCGCCGGCCGTTCCAAGCAGTTTCTAATTTTATCGAGCCAGTAATACGAGATAAAACCACTCTTTATTGAGGAATTTAACTTTTTTTTCTTCTCCTTTCTTTTCATTTCATTTGTAAAAAGTGGAAGAAGGCAGCGTGCAATGCGATATCAATTGGTTAGCACACCGCTTGATTTCCTATGCCAAGTAGATGGCTGTATGATGCGTCATCGACATACTTTACCTACATGTGTGTCGCTATACTTGTAATTTAACGAATGTTCTTTTTCGAGCTGGATGGATAGTATTGTTGGCATTGATTCACTGAAGTGGACAGTTTCATGGCCGGCAGCAATGAAGGTCAACATTCGATATGTTATTTTGGGTGTACCGGTATAATACTCGTATCTACCAAAAGTCTTTCGCTCCGTCGGAATGATTTTCGTTTCATCAGTACATAGGTACACTGCGCCAGAGAATGCTTGTTAATTCCGGTCCTTTTTCAATATATTTTTTGTAAAAAAAGTTCTAAAACTTTTTGCTAGATCTAGGGAGGGAGTTGAATCGCTACAGTGCCGCTCTACAAAATGACATTTCGAGCTTAATAGATACACCTTTCTTGACTCGAATAAAATAATTTAAAAAAACTTTCTCGCCCCGGGTTTTCTCACGATGTTTTTCTTCACAGCTAAGCGAGTGGCATCGTTATAGTACCGTAGGAATGTTGTAAATTTTTCGAAAAAGGAGGAATATTTTTTTTGTTTGTTACCTCAGATTTTTTTTCTACGTGAACTGATTTTGATGACTTTTTTTTTTGTTTGAAAGGATATACTTGGGAGAGTGGTCCCATAAAAAATAGTGAAGAACTTCGGAGATGGTGAACAGAACTCCTCAACGGACAACAGCAAATCACTCGAAATCAGTGCAATACTAATCTGGTACTTATCGTACAGGCTATATGCCTAGTGTAAGTACCAGCAAGCCTTACTTTGTCCACCACTTAGCCTAACGCTACTGATGTAATGTAGGTTAAGTTCTTGTTTGCTAAATAAATTATTATTATTATTATTATGTATGTCTATCGTAAAGATTCACGGGACTACAGAGTCCCGGTCCTTTAGCCGGCGTGCGTGGGGACGTATCCAACACGTAGAGGCCCGTTTGACAGCTTTGATCTTATGTAACGTGGTGCACCTGTTGGGTCCCCCACAGTGCAACAAACACACAAAAATACACTTGAGGGTTCCCATCAGGTGCACCACCTACATTGACCTGGTGCGACGTGACCATGCGCATCTTCAAGGTCCATTCTGCGAGAGTACCATACACCAAAATACACTCGCAGTACTTTCCCGTCAAAAGCACAGGTCACGCCGACCTGATGCAATGTGGGTACACTTATTGGATCCACCCTCAGAGCACACCACATCACAAAATGCACTCTGGTGGCTTTCCCGCAAAGGGCACAGGCTATTGTAGGGTTGGGTGGGAACAAAGAATTGGGTTATGGGGATGCGTATGGATGGACTGGGTAACTGGGCTATGGAGTTGAGACAACGGTCGTCTGCCACTAAAATGTCTCAACTTATTAAATTGGCAGACGGTGACTTGCTGCTCACTAAATGGGCCACCTAAATATGCCGCCGCTTATGGGCTAGCCCTGGACAGCAAGGTGGCAACATCGTTGTGAACAGCTCAGGGTGTCGAGAGGTGTGCGCCGCTTTCTACCCAGTGACTGTAGTGGTAGCCACAGTCACAGTGCCAACTCGCGTCTTATGCATCTTTCACTTCCACCCTGCGAGCATATAGCTCTTGCGCTCCACTCTGGACGGCCGGTAAAGGCAAGCCAGAGGTGAGGGTCCCGGTCCTCTTGGATTCCAATCCACTCTTGTACAAAGACGTGGATGCGAGGACCAGTTTTCGACCCTCGGAAGACTCGGGTCCGTGGTTCCGCCACATACCAACAGCTCGCCACAAGCTGCCCTGCGGTGGAGGAACCTTAATGGTCCCTCCATTCCCTTAGTCGCCTTTTACGACACCCACGGGAAGAAATGGGTTGGTCCAATTCTTTACCTCCCGGGAACCACACAGGGGTTATTATTATTATTATTATTATAACAGTGTACACACGGCAGCACGTCGACCCTTACACGCTGGCACTCTACTCTGTTACGTTACGGGCGACTTTACAACAAAAGTGTACACTCTGACGTGCTTTCGTGTGTACAGTGGGCCACACGCTGGGATACCCCTTTTGTGTTCGATTGGCGCCCTTATGCCGCGCGCAGTAAGAGCTGCCATGGGGTATCTGTGACTGTGGCTGACCGTACCTTTTCACCAGTGAAGTCGTTTTTTTTACTTTGTTTTATTTTAATAGAAACTCTCCTTTATAATAATCCTACATGCCACCTCCGGGTTTTGAACCCGGTATCTTTAGCTCTTTAACTGTAACTTCTATTCATCATCTGGTTGTCTCAAGGAAAGTGGGTTTTCCGGTTAGCGTCCAAGGTCGGCCGCCATCTTTCTTTAGAAACTAGAGTCACGGAACCCTGTCCCAACAAAGGACTTCAAAATCATGGCATATTTTTATCATTTGGGTGGTTGTACACACGACAGCACGCTAACCCTTCTACTCTAGCACTCTACTCGGTTACGTTACGGGTGACTTTACAACAAAAGTGTACACTCTGACGTGCTGTCGTGTGTACGGTCGGCCACAGTCTAGGTTACCCCTTTTTGTTCGACTCGCGCCCTTATGCCGCGCGCGGTAAGAGCTGCCATGGGGTAGGTACTCGTATCTGTGACTGTGGCCGACCGTACAAATCGGGAGTCTAACGCAAAACATGAAATCACAAGAAAGAAGGTCAAAGATCTAACGCAAAACACAAAATCAAAAGAAGTCAGTGAAAAACTAAAAGTAGAAATATGGGTCACACACATTTTTACAGTCAGTTAGCCACACGCTAGGATACACCTTTTTGTTCAATTGGAGCCCTTATGCCACGCGCTGTAAGAGCTACCTTGGGGTATCCTAGACTGTGGCCGACCATAGGTACGTATACATAGAATATAATACATGCAGCCTAGTTACAAGAATGCCAAGTTTCACACTTGGCAGCGACGACGACGGTTAGGACCATGATTCGAAACAGCTGATTCACTAAAAGCCACAGTTGCTCGAGTAAAACGGTATAGATTTTCTGCGTGCCTCTCATCGCAGAGCCAAATCTCACCCAATCTAATGGCGGGGGTCTCGCCAATCAATTGTTTTTCCACAAGAAACAGTGTAGAAATTGCTTCTTTCACTAAAATGCGAACGCCAAAAAGTAGCCCCTCGATTGTTTATATTAGGGGAGAGGGGGGGGGGGGGGATTGAGCCAAATCTCACCTAGATGGTCGAAAAATCGCCAAAATCCCCTTAGGCGAGGACACAAATCTGTCGTCTGCCACAAGGTAGAGTCAAACAGGGTGCACTTTTCGTAGAATGACTCTTACTTATTTACTTGAAACTGACATTATGGACACAAAACTGCTTGTCAGTGGATTTGAATTTGTTCGTTTTAGCAGGACTGTAAGGCTCAAAAGATACTATTGATTTCGCAACTAGACTCTGGACACAAATAAATTAAAATGATGCCACTGTTTATATCGCGGAATAACAAGCTTGTGGATACCACAGAACAGATAATGATTTGGAACCATAGATAGATACAAAATATATCGACCGCTTTCATTGCCGAGTTAGTTCCTTACCACATCCGTTACCATGGCAACTGCATGTCAACAAATAGTTCCTTCAACTTTTTGGACGTCAGGTGAAATAATAACAACATTTCTGGGAATTTTCTTTAGGGTATAAAAAGGTTTACCACCAAGATGGATCTGAATCTAATGGACAAGCTGCGTCTGCTAAAAATCGACACCGAACTTCGTCCAGAGATCAAAATGAAGCCGATGAGTCGATACTACTTCATCACGTCGACCAACCCTGGTGAACAGTTCTTCGTCTTCGCTTCCACCGCTGCCTGGCTCATCAGGAAAACTGGCAAGGACTTCGAGCAGCCTCACGAAGAAGACGACCCTAATTCTACCATTGCTGGAATCCTGGACGTGTTGAGAGAAAAAGAAATAGCCGTCGATTTCTCCTCCCACAAGTTGAAGCAGGGTTTCGGCGGGCAAGTCAGTTATATTTTGAACGCCTTAGCTGACCAGGCTCTTAAGGAAGAAAGCTTCAGCTGGGAAAAACCTGAAGTGAAAAACGATGAGGCCGAAGAAGCAAACGACGATATAGATCAGGTGGAGGACGAGACAGAAATAATCCTAGACAAGGTTGAGGAAGAAATGGAAGTCTACTCAGAAGAGTCTGGCGGGGAAGACTACGGAGATAGCGAAGAGAAAGAGACCGTGAACGTTGGCAATAAGGTTCACGATTGGGAGGCGTGGAAACTTGAACTCGAAAGAGTCGCGCCAGCTTTGAGAGTAAAAATTTCAGCTGATGGTAGAGACTGGAGGGCAAGACATGCTCAAATGAGGACGTACAAAGAAGAGTTGTTTGAAAGATTCAAAACTACTGGAACCCAGTTGAATAAGTTGCACGGAAATATAAGTTCGACCATGGATAAAGTAGCAGCCAGAGAAAATATACTGAACGAACAATTTGAGCCACTAGTTCGCGAATATGGGACTTTGTTAGATGACCTGAATAAGGTAACAAACGAGTACAAAGATGTAAGTGTAGGAGTGACAGAAAGACAGGAGCTGCTAAACGAATTGACCGCTAAAGTGGAAAGTGTGAAGCAGAAGACAGAATCGAAGGGGTCTTCAATGAATGACAATTCACCCCTAGTCAGTGCCAAGAAAGCCTTGGCTAACATGAAGAAGGAAATACAAGAGTTGGACTTTCAAATAATAGTTTTACTATGGCTTTTGACGACGAAGGAGAATCCAAATAGTAGCAATCTACTTGGCAATATGGAATCGCGAATGGTGACCAACGAAGCATATTGAAACGTTGTGTAAAGTTTATAGAAGTTGATTTATTTTCATATAATTGATATAACATTCATGTAAAACACTTAGGCACGTATTATTATACAATCTTTGGCATTGAAGTTGAAAATATATGACACAGGAGCTGTGAAGAAATATAAGTATAAAAAATAAAAGTGTTATTTATTACAACTCGATAGAAGTGGAATAAATTATAAATTAAACTATAATAAGTAAATTGACTTAATGTTTACAAAATATGGGATTCTTTACTTAACCAATAGGTTGGGGCTTACAGTTAGGTACCTAGATAATAGATTATTCAGTTACAACAATAATACTTTTTTCATTGATTTGCTATTCGAGATCTTCGAAGTCATGATTTGTTCATTTCTGCGTAATCAATAATTTTATCATATCACAGATTTTCATTAGCATTTTCCAAACTAGAATGTTTAAGAAATCTAAAGCCAAAATAGATGCATTTGTTTTCACACTGTAATAAAATAACTTAGAGATTTCCTTAAAATATTCCTGTGGAAAAAAAGTAAACGTAGATTCAACATTATTTGCTTGCATTTTGATTTCACAACCATACCATTGAATGAATACCCTATAGTAAAGGATTATAGCCTCATTTAAAACTAAAATTGCAGTCTTCCAACCCTAAGGTGCATTAGCAGATTTAAAAGCGGGGTTTGGATTGTGATTGCAGTACAGCAAATTTTATTGGTGCTATAATATTATGCGTATTTTACAATACTTTTCGACGTCATACTACTTGACCAATATTGGGAGGAACTTTGCCATTTTGTTAATCGTAGGTTTTAGTCAAGTTTTAGTTCAAAACTTTGCATCTGAGTCAGGATCCCAAGTGCCAAGATGGCGATGATAAAAAAGTTTGATAGCCTCTATTTGAATAACCCACCATACGGTACACAACATAGAGAGACTCGGTATTATTTAGTAGCTTAATGCCGACTTTCTGCAAAATGTCTACAAATATAAAATGTCATACAACTTATCGCACTATGACAACTTTCTCAAATTTGAGTACTAGAGATCGTGTGTTAGATGTAGTTTGCTCTCTTTATGACCATACAGTCGGTGAGGGTGCCACTATAATAAATCATATTAGAAGATGGATGGTCTGTTAGTTTTCCTGATTGTCTCGACGGAGTCGCTTGGCCTCAGTTAGGAACAGCGGGTTTGGTTTCTCGGCCTCTAAGAAAGTGACGTTGTACCTGCTCTTCGGAGCGTCCATTAACTCTTGCTGTTAGTTTTCCTTATTGTCTCGACTCAGTCGCTTGGCCTCAGCTAGGAACAGAGGGTTGTGTTTCTCGGCCTGCTTGAAAGTGACGTTGTACTTGCGCTTCGGAGCTTCCATGACCTCTTGCTGTTAGTTTTCTTTATTGTCTCGACTCAGTCGCTTGGCCTCAGCAAGGAACAGAGGGTTGTGTTTCTCGGCCTCCTTGAAAGTGACGTTGTACTTGCGCTTCGGAGCTTCCATGACCTCTTGCTGTTAGTTTTCCTTATTGTCTGGACTGAGACACTTGGCCTCAGCTAGGAACAGAGGGTTGTCTTTCTCTGCCTCAAAGAAAGGGACGTTGTAATTGCGCTATAGATCGTCCATGACATCTTGTTGTTAGTTTTCCTTATTGTCTCGACTGAGTCGCTTGGCCTCAGTTAGGAAAAGCGGATTGGGTTTCTCTGCCTCAGAGAAAGTGCCTCAAACAAAAAGTGACATTGTACTTGCGCTTCAGATCGTCCATGACCTCTTGCTGTTAGTTTTCCTTATTGTCTCGACTGAGTCGCTTGGCCTCAGCTAGGAACAGCGGATTGGGTTTCTCTGCCTCGGACACAGTGCCTCAAACAAAAAGTTACATTGTACTTACGCTTCAGATCGTCCATGACCTCTTGCTGTTAGTTTTCCTTATTGTCTCGACTGAGTCGCTTTGCCTCAGCTAGGAACAGAGGGTTGTCTTTCTCTGCCTCAAAGAAAGGGACGTTGTGATTGCGCTTTAGATCGTCCATGACCTCTTGTTGTTAGTTTTCCTTATTGTGTGGACTGAGTCGCCTGGCCTCAGTTAGGAAAAGCGGATTGGGTTTCTCTGCCTCAGAGAAAGTGCCTCAAACAAAAAGTGACATTGTACTTGCGCTTCAGATCGTCCATGACCTCTTGCTGTTAGTTTTCCTTATTGTCTCGACTGAGTCGCTTGGCCTCAGCTAGGAACAGCGGATTGGGTTTCTCTGCCTCGGACACAGTGCCTCAAACAAAAAGTTACATTGTACTTACGCTTCAGATCGTCCATGACCTCTTGCTGTTAGTTTTCCTTATTGTCTCGACTGAGTCGCTTTGCCTCAGCTAGGAACAGAGGGTTTGGTTTCTCGGCCTCCTTGAAAGTGACGTTGTACTTGCGTTTCAGATCGTCCATGAATTCTTGCTTCAGCAGGGCAAGGCAACTGTGCAAGTAATAAAAGTAAGATGATCAACTCTCAAAACAACTTTTAAAAAACACTGGCACAAGAGGCGCGAAACATAATAGGGAGGGAAATATTCAGATAACTAGACGCTGTATTGGTGTTTCAAAATCGAAGTCATAGGTACTGTACGGTATAATCCGCGCGCGATGAGAATGGGATGGAACCTTGTCAAAGTCAATCGAAAACATACTTAATTTTACTTTGACAAGGTTGCATCGACGCGAGTTTGCTTACAGCGTTCGTCTCAGTTCCAAAAGGTCGCATCCCATTCTCATCCCGCGCGCATTATATGTACATGCCACCGGGAATCGGACCCTGGACCTCACGCTTGTGAGGTCCAGGGTTCGATACTACTTGCAACCGGTGAAGGAAAGCATCGCGAAAACCCAGCGGCTTAGTTGGCTCCGCGCCTTGTGCTATAGATTAGGGGAACTTTAGGTAGGATGTCGATCGAATTCGATTGCACCTTATACAACGTGTTACAAAACATCCTAACTCTTTTTACAGGGTGCAACGTACTGGTCAACAGGATGTCAATTCTGTAAAAAAAAGGTGAAAAAATCAATTTTTATTTTATAACCTCATAATTGAAAAATTTTCAAACTTTTGTTTTTGGTATAATTCAAATTAAAAAATATACAGGGTGTTAAAAGACCGCCAACAGACCCGAAAGCCACGCATACTAGACACCAAAACAAAGTACTTTTTCGATAAATTATTGCTGGGAAATGATTTTGGTTTTTTAGGTTATAATTTTGAAAAATATTTTATTACGCAATGGACGTGTAACGCACAGAAGTTATATTGCGCAAGCGTAGGTATCAGTTTATGTTACTTAAGCTTGAAGTGCCGATGTTTAGAATACATTGCGGGTTGCAATTTTCACGTCATTTTTTGTAAGAAATATTCATAATTTTGATTTGGCTTCTTGAGAAGGTATGTTAAAAACTAGATACTAAATGCATTTCTGCAAAAAAAAAGTTTTGAAAAGTCCGACTTTGAACCTCATTATCTCGGAAACCGTTGATTTCCCAGGCATAGTTCCTTGGACAAAAATTTTCCTTATGATGAGGACAATACGTGGTTTCCCGCTTTGTTGGCGGTCTTTTATCACCCTGTATGTGTGTGGCTGGAGGTGCATTTGCATAGCTTTGAGTTGTTAAAACATTGTGAAATTAGAATGTCATTGGTGAAAGTAAATGAAAACAATATTTAAAAAATACTTTTCTCCCGCCACAGCGTTCACATTTTATTAATTTAAAAATCAACGGAACGTCATAGAGCAAAACAAATATTTAGGTTGTGATCCCTATCACCGGATGCTATTACCCTGTAAAAAGAGTTAGCATCTTTTGTAACACCTTGTAGAGTCAATGGAGTTCATACTAGACGGCTTACAAACAGCCTAACATGCCTAAGTACGATAGATATGATGTGCCTACAAGCTAAACTTGTATCTTACTCACATCCGATAATGCAGATCAGCTCTAAACGCGGATATGTCTCGGGACGGCGCGTGTGCAGTGTGAACCACAAACGCGTCTGGCAGCACCACTGGCCGGTAGCTTTGTGCGCGCAACTCTACACTGTGGGATACCTGAAACGAGAAGCAAGAGGTGAAGAAAACTTGTCTTAATATGCCTTTTTAGGGTTCCGTTCCATCCGTCGAAATGTGGTGTTGGCGGCGACTGCTACAGATTCCGTCGACAGCGATGAGAACAAATGAGTCTATACGCGAAAAGCTGAAAACACGCATTCCACTCTCAATCATATGTCAACGACGTATCGCAACGTTCTTCGGTCACATAGCCCGTAGAGGACCTGATAGCCTGGAAAAACAAATTATGACGGGAAAGGTAGAGGGAAAGAGAGCTCGAGGCAGACCATCCGCTAGATGGACGGATATTATAACCAAAGCCACGCAAAAACACCTGCACAAACTGATCCACATCGCGAGTGATAGAGCGCAATGGAGAACTCTACTCTCTGCCAACTTCAATGATGGTCACGATCCTCAGCATTGAGGGAACGACTGAATGGAATGGAGGGTTCCGTACCCAAAGGGTAAAGAACCCTATTACTAAGGTCCACTTGCGTCAACCAGGGTTAGCCAGTTAACTCTGAGTTAACGTCAAAATTTGTATGGAAATGTCAAGTTAACTCGGAGTTACTTTGCTAACCCTGAGTGACGCAAGTCCGCCTAAGGGTGGCATTAATAGTCGTCATTCAAGCTCTAACTCAAGTAAGCCTTGTCTAATGTCAATCTCAAGATAGTGTCTATTAATATGCTGACAGCTACTCAAGTTTGACATAAGCCAAGGCTTGACATTAGCATTTGACTTTTCTGAGTTCACCTACTTGAGATCGACTCAAGAAGGTGATCTCAGACGATTATTAATACCACCCTAAGACTCCGCTGTCCGTCGGTCACCAGGCTGTATCTCATGAACCGTGATAGTTAGACAGTTGAAATTTTCACAGATGATGTATTTCTGTTGCCGCTATAACAACAAATACTAACAAACAGAATAAAATATTGCTCTACCAACCTTATTCCAGCCGAAACCAGAAAACCGTGTGTCATATTTGGGCACCGAGCGATGGACCACTAGATATGGTTCATAATCAGCCTGCCATTCCACCTAGAAAAGAAAAAGAATAGGTAATTTATCGGTGGAAGGCCCATGGATGCAGATATGTCTAGAGACTGTGAGAGGTGGCGAGATACTGTGAAAGGTGGCGAGATACTGTGAGAGGTGGCGAGAGACTGTAAGAGGTGGCGAGAGACTGTAAGAGGTGGCGAGAGACTGATATGTGGCGAGATCCGAACGGTGGGCAAAGGTGGGCTGATGATGATGAAATGACTGGTCCATCCTTTTATTCAAAATGTCCCACTCACTGGCCCTTATTGGGCATTATTTTAGCCATCACCTCGGAACAAATACATAGTGGAGAAGTAGCAATAAGAAACTCCTATGGGATATCTTTTATGACTATTTTCTGATAGCCTGACTCGCCTGATAAGGGGCTGTAGCGATATACTTTATCTTTATTGAACGAGCGAGCGAAGCGAGAGAAGTTCTCCGAGTCTTCTGGAACAATGTGGCGTTTGTATGCATGTATGTTTTTATGTATGAATGTTCGTTCGACGATAACTTGAGTAAATTTAGTCGGATCGTCATGAAATTTGATAGGCGACACGAAATTAAAAGAATTTTTAAGTTCAAACATGAGCCAAATCGGTCAAAGGGTTGCCGGGATATGGGGTTTTACAGTTAATATGCAAAGCGTTAGCAAAGTTACACATCTATAACTGGGGTCGCGAGTTCAGAGTTCGGGGCGAACCACTACAGGGTGCACTCGTCGATAGCCAAGTCGATAGCGAAACTTTACGTAGGCTGTCTACTGATCCATACAAACAACTTGTACTAGGTAGCGAAGAAAATGGAGCGAAAAAAATATCAGCTATTCCATACAAAAGGTCGACTCAGTACAGCGCCAAATGTATGAAGCAGCTGATATTTTTTTCGCTCTATTTTTTTCGCCACCTAGTAAAAGTTGTTTGTATTGATCAGTAGACAGCCTACTTAAAGTTTCGCTATTGATTTAGCGTGCACCCTGTAGTTATTTACTGTCTACATGGTCACTCACCTCATAGGGTGCAGTGGCGGTATACCACCGACTGTAGTTGGTAGCCCGGTGTCCGCGGGGCCATTCCCTCAGCCTGAAGGGTTGGACGTCCCCTCGCTGTATACCGTCGAGCAGCCCCGATTTGGTTCGCGGCGGAGACGCGCGGTAGCTCTGCGTCTCGAAGGCCGGGACTACTAGGCACTGGGAAGAAAGAACGGGTTATAAGTTAGTCTAATTAATTGTTTTAGATGGATTAGGCTTCAGGTTCGATTCCCGGTGCGGGCAATGTACATACCTATGTCTTTAAATTATTTTAAAGTTACGTATGTTTGTGAATTTTAGTAGCAATACTGACAGTGAAGGAAAACACCGTGAGGAAACGTGCGGAGGTAGCATGACTTTTATCGAGGCGGATTTATCCAACAAAATGGCAACTTTTATCGAGGCGGATTTATCCAACAAAATGGCGGTTTATCAGCATTTTTGACGTCTATAGTGGGTTATATATCGCTCTCGACGGTATAAAAGTCATGCTACGGGGACTGAGCGTATGAGGCATTATACCCTCAACGTAAAAATCGCCCAGCCGCATGAGCACGCGTGGTGATTAAGGCTGGAAGATAGTTGTGTGGCGGGAAATTCAAAATTTTCACAGTTTTTTACATTTTGTAGCTAAACTGAGCTATTTTTGTTCAGCGATTTTTCGTTCGCGAGAATAAAACCGTATTCTTTTCATTATTGTAAATAACAGAACAACAATAATTCAGCCGATTATGTGTTCTGGTCTACGACAAGTTTTTTGGGCAGTACCACTGCTTCGTAGACCAGAACACATAATCGGCTGAATTATTGTTGTTCTGTTGTTTACAATAATGAAAAGAATACGGTTTTATTCTCGTGAACGAAAAATCGCTGAACAAAAATAGTTCAGTTTAGCTACAAAATGTAAAAGTCTGTGAAATTTTTGAATTTCCCGCCACCTTGCTATCGTCTACCCTTAAGCTCGAACTCTCTCTCTGAGAGAAGGCCTTTGTCCAGCTAATGGGACATGTATAATTGTGCAGGCTACATCTTTTTATGTAAATCTTCTGGCAGAATTTCGAAGCTAAGTGGATTCTCTCTCACATGACGCTACACCCTGAGACAAGGACCTGGCGAGGGCGGTATGGGGATTCAAACAGCTAGCAAAAATACGGACAGTATTCAACTCTATTTCTTTCATTGTCTCGTACGGTATGAAACGTGCTTTTGTTGAACGAGCGAGCGAAGTTCTCCGAGTCTACTGGAACAATCCGGCGTTTGTATGTTTGTATGTATGTATGTTTGTATGTATGTATGTATGAATGTTCGTTCGACGATAACTTGAGTAAATTTGGTCGGATCGTTATGAAATTTGGAAGGCTTGTAAGTTAAATTAAAAGAATTTTTAAGTTCGAACATGAGCCAAATCGGTCAAGGGGTTGCTGAGATATGGGGTTGTTAAGTTTATATGGGGTCGCGAGTTCACAGTTCGGGGCGAACCACTAGTTGAAACGTTGTGAAAGTGGAAACAAATTACCTTCCTCTGCGGATAAGGGTTGATGAGCTGCGTGGCGCTCCGCAACAGCTTGTAGAGTCCAACCCGCGGCACAAAGTCTGCGTCCATCAGAAACACGTAGGGCGTCGTCACGTGTTCCAGCGCCACATTCCGCAGATAGTTCACTGGGTAACGCACCTGAAGTAAAAGAATTGGGATTTTAAGCCCCGAGGGGTGTATAAGTTTGAACGCTATGTGTGTGTGTGTGTGTGTGTGTGTGTGTGTGTGTGTGTGTGTGAGTGTGTGTGTGTGAAGGTTTGTGTGTACGTGTGAGAGGGTGTGTGTGTGTGTGAGGGTGTGTGTGTGTGTGTTTGTCTGTCTGTCTGTCTGTCTGTGGCATAGTAACCGTAGTTCTTAAACGGGTGAACCGATTTGGATACGGTTTTTATATCTAAGCTGGTTTTCTAGCGAGCGTTCTTAGATATGTTTTATCAAAATCGGTTCAGCCGTTTATGAGACATGCGAATTTGAAGCTAAAATGTCGGGGGTATTTTTTATTTTTATTTAGTAGGTAGTTATTAGATTCAGAATAAGCTGAGGAACTTCACACCGCGAACCCTCAAACATTACATTCTCACATACTCACGCCTACTTCACCTAAAAGGCACTCTAGCTACCGAGTGGTCAATTTACCGTAGTGTGAGTGAAGGCGCCATTGTATAAAATAATCATCTCACACATCAAAGGCCTTAGTTTTCAGTTTTCACACTACTTTGTCAGGATGAATTTGCTGAAAAGGTGGGTCTCTCCTGGACGTCTATTTTTTTTTTAACCACTCACGTTGTACATCATCAAATCCTGTTTTTAGCTTGAATATAACTCTTATTGAAAGCAAAATTTTTTAGCGAATACAGGGGCTGATGATTTTAGATAACTTTAGTTCTGGAAGTTTTGTAACAGCGCAAAATTGGTTCCCCAGGCATGCAGTGTTAGAATAAACAATGTTTAGAAACAACGATACAAACAACGAACAAGTGAGACTTGTCAGATCTTTGGTGTTCTCAATAGCTATGTATGCCAGCGAGACTTGGACCATAATGAAAAATATGTTGAGACGTATAGATGCATTCGAAATGTGGTGTTGGCGGCGACTGCTACGGATTCCGTGGACAGCGATGAGAACAAATGAGTCTATACGCGAAGAGCTGAAAACACGCACTCCACTCTCAATCATATGTCAACGACGTATGGCAACGGTCTTCGGTCACATAGCCCGTAGAGGACCTGATAGCCTGGAAAAACAAATTATGACGGGAAAGGTGGAGGGAAAGAGAGCTCGAGGCAGACCACCCGCTAGATGGACGGATATCATAACCAAAGCCACGCAAAAACACCTGCACAAACTGATCCACATCGCGAGTGATAGAGCTCAATGGAGAACTGTACTCCCTGCCAACTTCAATGATGGTCACGATCCTCACCATTGAGGGAACGACTGAATGGAATGGAGAAACAACGATTATGATTTTATTTTATTAATCTTAGTTTTAATTTAAGACGAAGCTTTTTTGTGAATTTTAATGTAATTGATTGTATTATTTGACTTTTTTTCTTTTTGCATGAATAAATTTGTATCAAGTACGATTATGTAAAAAATTACAAATTATGGCACCTTCAATCCAAGATGGCGGATTTTCTTCTCCACATTTTGTAGGGCAAAAATACCTGTTGATTGAACTATACCCGCTTTTCAACGACATGAAAATCAACCAGTTAAGTGCTAGTAACGTACCGAATCCTGCTTGAAAACCAGATGGTATCCGACGTTAGTGCGCGAGCTCAGCGTGTCGGACCAGTCGTGGATGAAGCTCTCGAACTTGGACAGTTCGCAGTCCGACAGATAGATGGCGGCACTGAGCGGCCCTGCGGAGATAAAAACATTCGATTATTGAACGAGCGAGAGAAGTTCTCCCGAGTCTACTGCAACAATCCGGCGTTTGTATGTTTGTGTGAATGAATGTTCGTTCGACGTTAACTTGAGTAAAGGTCGGATCGTTATGAAATTTGGTAGGCGGTTAAATTAAATTAAAAGAATTTTTAACTTCGAACATGAGCCAAATCGGTCGAGATATGGGGTTTTACAGTTAAAATATGCAAAGCGTGAATGGCGTTAGTAAAAAGTTAGGATTTTACTCAGAAGCATTTGCACTATCTTTAGTGCCCTAAATATAGTACAAATGCTTCGCGAATGGCGAGCTACAAATTCTAAAATATCTAAAGGTTGATAAAATGTACCTATGTTGCGTAGAGCCAAAGGATGAACTACGAGTAAGTATTTCGTTGTTGTTAAAGTCGCCTCAAAAAATAATAATAATGTAATAAATCAGAATATAAAATAAAATAATCAGAGCGCATCGCCAACAAACTGCTTTGCAGTTTGGCGAGATTGTTTCTTATAAATACGATTTATTTAATAATAATTTAAATAAATTAAAAAAAACTCACCGTCCCAATGCCTCACGAGCCTCTCGAGGAACTGCAGCCGATCCATAGACAGCTGCAGCACCAGCGTGACGTCAAAGTTATCAACGTTCGTGTGGCTGTAGTGTTTGTAGTAGATGTGTGTGCGAAGCTTCACGCGCTGCGCCGCGCGGAAGCTCTGGCAGAGGTCCGAGTTGTTCATCATCTGGAGAGGAAAGCAAGGTGTTACAAAAGGTCCCCTAAAAAAGAAAAAATATAGCTCTGCATTCACAGAGTCATCCCGTGAGCAAAGGCCAGAGCGCACAAAATACGGGGGGCTGGGGGGGTGGAGCCCCCCCCTTAAAAAGGCAAATTATACTTCTTCTTGCACAGAGTCATACAGTGAGCAAAGGCTAGAGCGCACAAAAGACGGGGGGCTGAGGGGTGGAGCCCCCCCCTTAAAAAGGAAAATTATTCTGCTTGCACAGAGTCATACAGTGAGCAAAGGTCAGCAGCGCATAAAAGCCTGGGGGCTGGGTGGTGGAGCCCCCCCTAAAGAAGGAAAGGTATACTTCTGCTTGCACAGATTCACAGCCAAGACCACAGCGCACAAAAGACGGGGGATGGAGAGCGGAGCCCCCACCCAAAAAAGAGAAAATTATATTTCTGCTTGCACAGACTAGCAAAAGACTCTGTCTTACCTTTCCTGTCGCGTGACCTCCCCCTAAAGAAGGAAAGGTATACTTCTGCTTGCACAGAGTCACAGCCAAGACCACAGCGCACAAAAGACGGGGGATGGAGAGCGGAGCCCCCGCCCAAAAAAGAGAAAATTATATTTCTGCTTGCACAGACCAGCAAGACTCTGTCTTACCTTTCCTTTCGCGTGAGCCCCCCCTAAAAAAGGAAAGGTATACTTCTGCTTGCACAGAGCCACAGCCAAGACCACAGCGCAAGAAAGACGGGGGATGGAGAGCGGAGCCCCCGCCCAAAAAAAGAGAAAATTATATTTCTGCTTGCATAGACCAGCAAAAGACAGAGTCACGCAGCACGAGTAAAGGCCAGCAGCACACAAAAGAGGAGGGGTTTTTGATCACATTATTTGAAACTAAAACGTACATGTCGGTGAAAAAATAAAACTTACCATATCCCATCCATTGCCATACCAGACATAACTTAAATTAGGTACCAATTATTTCTTAAAACAGCACCTACATTTTGAGATCACAGTTCGGGGCAAACCACTAGTGTATTGTAGCTAAGCTTACCTTCAATGTTGTAACAGCTGGTTCACTACATCTGTACAGTTTTTGTCTCAGCAGGTTGCCGTCCAAATTCACATAGGACTGGTGGATGTTATTGAAGTATGGTGCGTCCTTTATCTTAATACTGTATTTACTGGGCGAATTCCAGTGGATTATCTGGAAATTAAAGGTTGAAAAAATATTGCAAGTAGCAGAAATAAGCAAAATGTTTCAATGGCTATAATAATTGGAACCTACATTTACAAGTTAGTAGAACAAAATTCCTTTGGATATTCACAGGACACTTCGATTACACACCAGCGTAAATTACAAAATACGGTTTTACTGTGCTTATAATTGATGCTGATGGTTAAACTTTATTTTGGTTTGACTCTTAGATTACAATAATACACAATGAAACAGCTTCGATTTTAAAGTTTAGTTTTTTTTTTTTTTATTATCATCGTATGTTACTTACTAAACATACGCTGTTTCATTCATTAACTGAATAAAAAGAAAATCTATTTTCTAGCTTTTAGTGGTGGCACACTGTAGAGCAAAAGAGTGGAAGCATTGTATCGAGCGCTATCTAGCTAGATATGACGGTCTTACCAGGCATGGAGGGCGGAGGGTTATCTAACTTGCACCTTCCCTTCTTCAAGCTAGATATGACGGTCTTGCCAGGCATGGAGGGCGGAGGGTTATCTAACTTGCACCTTCCCTTCTTCAAGCTAGATATGACGGTCTTGCCAGGCATGCAGGGCGGAGGGTTATCTAACTTGCACCTTCCCTTCTTCAAGCTAGATATGACGGTCTTGCCAGGCATGGAGGGCGGAGGGTTATCTAACTTGCACCTTCCCTTCTTCAAGCTAGATATGACGGTCTTGCCAGGCATGCAGGGCGGAGGGTTATCTAACTTGCACCTTCCCTTCTTCAAGCTATGTAAACTTCAGTTACTGTTGGTCAACGGTTTCGAAACAAACAATTATATTGTAATCTCTCTTTAGGGTTCCCACGATACAGGCTAGGCCTAGTGTGGGAATCACCATCTAATCCTGTTAATTTAAATTTGTCGAAAAATCGCTATGTACCTACCTATCTTGATTTGAAAACTTGTTTGTGTAATCTTAAAATACCTATGTATACTGTGCATGCTTTTTTGTGTAAATAAATAAATTATCTTATCTTATCTTATCTTATCTTATCTAGCTAGATATGACAGTCTTGCCAGGCATGCAGGGCGGAGGGTTATCTAACTTGCACCTTCCCTTCTTCAAGCTAGATATGACGGTCTTGCCAGGCATGGAGGGCGGAGGGTCATCTAACTTGCACCTTCCCTTCTTCACTCACCTTAACATTATTCCTATCCTCCCCATAGCAGTTCTTCGCCAGCGACTTCATGGACATCTGCACGTTGAACTGACAGCTGATATTGTAGACGACGCGCGGTAGTCTCTCTATCACGGCGTTTATGACGTCCTGGTCCGCCAACATCGTCTGCTTGAGACGCGGCATGTTGCGGTTTACCGCACTGGAGATAAAATATTTAAAATAGCCCCGACATTTTAGCTCCAAATTAGCATGTCTTATAAACGGCTGAACCGATTTTGATAAAACATAATCTAAGAACACTCGCTAGAAAACCAGCATACAGATTTAAAAAAAAACCGCCTCCAAAACGTTACACCCGTTTAAGAGCTACGGTGCCACAGACAGACACATACACACACATAGCGGTCATAACACCCCTCTTTTTGTATCGGGGGTTAAAAACAATCGGATTGGGCTGTGTCGGGAAATACGGCCGTTGGTGTTAAAGGTGTTTTGCTGGGGGCGTCTGACCTTCACTCCACACCTGACTCGGCCTTCGGCCTCACTGGTTGGGGTGTTTGCTGGGAGAGTCTGGCCCGATCCAAGCTTCGCTCTACGCGGGTCTCGGCCTTCGGCTTCGTGAGTTGGGATGTTTGCTGGGGGCGTCTCAGCTTTCGGCCTCGCTTCAGTTACTTCGGCCGCGCGAGTCGCGGTGTTTGCTGGGAGCGTTTATCCTGCTCCAAACTTCACACAACGCGGGACTCGGCCTTCGGCCTCGCTTCAGTTACTTCCGCCTCGCGAGGTGGGGTGTTTGATGGGGGCGTATGGCCGTTGCGAGCTTCGTTCGACACAGGACTCGGTCTTCAGCCTCTTTTAATAAAGTTGAGCCTCGAGGCCTCATTTAAGTATCCCGAGAGAGAAAAAAAGGCAGGCGTAAGGATACAACTACCAACCTGTGCCAGAGCTCAGTCCAGTCGACATCAGACCGTATCTTGTGTAGGTCAAGAAGTATGACTCCTGTATTGTACCCGCGGCCCAACGACGGCCAGTGGTTCTTCTTGTCATCGTACCAGTCACTCTCGTTCTCCACTAGGCCTATGAACTGAGGGTGAAGTGGGCCGTTAGTTGAGGGGTGAAAATACAGTTCTAAAACATATCACACTCATCAAAAGTGTCTAGAGATCACGTTTTAATTTTGTATGGAAATGTGCTTTTCGGAAAACAAACTCTGGCTCCGAGGGGAAAAGAGCTACCAATAAAGCGGCGATGAGGAAGTGAGATACTATACCAGAAAATTACGACATCGTGAAATTTCAAGATGACAGCCTATTTTTTTTTTTAAAAGGTGCTTGATTTTTAGGTACTTTTGATGTGTGTGTATGTATGTAAAGGTTGTGGGGTTAGCACGGGTTTTTATGGCTTTCAGAAGTGTTTGAAAACACAAGTTGTTAAGAAAGAGGCAGTTTCAACTTCAAATTAGATGGCGCACAGAGGCAACCAAATAAAATGTGATCCGTTTTTTTTATTCTACGTCTATCTACATAAAAACAAAATCCGTTCTAATAAAACCGCAAACGAAAAAGACACATTTAAGATACTAACTCATATGATTTTCTGCGATTTTCTCGAGTAGAGATCATCTTCACATCCACTGGAAATATTGTAAAAGCCTAAAAAAATTATATAGATATTTTGGGACTAATAAAGCTCTAAATTATAAGTGATACTTTAGAAATAATGTAGGTAAGGTAAAGCAGGTAGGTAAATATTAAGCCTTTTGATGTTCATGGAATACTCATTTTAAATTCTAGTTATTGGCAGATCAGTAAATAACAAATTAAAAACTAAGAAGCTTAAATAGATAAAATAAACACATTAAATAAAATAAATAATCTATCATGCGTCATCACCTCGTCATCAGTCATATTCCTGAACATGGTCCAAAGCTCCGCTACATCGCTGAGGAAGGTCAGGTCAGAGTCCAGCACTATGACCCGGCTGAGAGACGGCGGTAGTATGTCCGGGAACAATAGCTTAACCAGGGCGTACACACCCGAGTAGTGGCTGTTTTGGATCCACTTCACTTGGGAGAGTTTGTCTTGGGCGTTGTAGCAGGTGTACTTTACTGGAAAAATGAGAAATGAAAATTAAAAATATTCACACTCAATCGTTATAAATGTACTGTTTCCACTCACACTAAGAAACTCTACTTTAATGAATACAAAATTATGAATGTAGCTACTTTAAAATCTACAAATCTCTATTAGTTAAATTTATCTTTTAGTTTGAGCAATAAAGTGTAACATAATATTATACAGGGTGTTGTTTTGGTTAGGGACACCCAACCCAGGGGTAATTATTTATATGATACTGAAGCCAAAATAACAAAAAAAATCTAAAGGTTATTCATTGAATTACTCCAATATGCTCACCGTCAGGCAAGTCCCAAGTCAGCATGAGTTTATTCATGATCATCTCGGAGCTGGCGTCGACGATGAAGTGGAAATGCACGGGGTTCTGTCGGTGGTGCAGAAGGCTCTTCAGCATTGGTGTGACCTGGCGGGTGCACTTGCCCATGCAGACGAGAGCTATGTGGATTGTCTCGCAGTACGCTTCCGGGATCTGTGTTGGGCATAAGATGTCATTCATTACATAGAAATAATAGAGTTATTTTTAAAAACCTTGACACCTATAAATAATATAGACTTCATTTGTATTTTGATAAACTTGCTAAATCCTAAATTACAGAACAGAAAGTAAAAGAAAATTTGAGGATAGATTAAAATATGTTTGGAGCATAAAATTCAAAGAATACTATGTTCCAAATATGTTGCTATCTTGGTTTGAGTGTTCGTTAGCATTACAAGTGACAGTCATTCAATAGGTAGGTACTTTTAAAAGCAATCTAGCTATTTTTGGAGACAAGATGGAGACAAGATATAGGCAAACAAAATCATTAATGATCAAATATGTGTTAAAAATATTGTTGTAAATAATAAATGTTTGTTTCACAAATACTCACCACGGGAACCTGGTAGGTAGTCAGACTGTCCACAGACATCTGCCTCATGACGCTCTGTGATAGCTGCAGCTGAGATCTGAACATCTTGTTTTGATTCTCCAATACACTGATGCGGGATATCAACCACCAGTAGTATGCCACCGATATGGCAAGCCAGATCCCGAAGGGGACTCCCAGGCATTGACGCACGAACAGCCATGAGAGGGTCTTGTTTCGAATTAGCATCTTTTGTATATTTGTAGCAGTTTACATGATTCTAAATAGGTTGCTAAGATATGACTTTTCTACCACCATAGTCTTAACTTAAAGTGTTAGCAGTTCCATGGGTGAATGGCAGGAGCTTACACTTGTAAATTGGAACGAATCAATGAATAACTTATGACTTTGTGACCCAATATTTAAATAATTTATTGAATGAACTTGCTTCACAATGACTTTACATGCCATGAATATGAAATTCGTGTGAAGAAGATTAGTGTAATGACACTGTTTGGAAACGCTTCGTTCTGGGTACGGATACACAATGGGTTTTGAGTGTTTGTTCTAGGTTTTCAGCTATTTAGGCGTGAAATTTCGATTTCACTTCCCTGTTGATTTTAATAAATAGAAAACTGTCGAAAAGTCCTTTTTATTCACCGGTGACCACAACAATGAAAATAATATTGAACAATATAGTGATATTTATAGCAATAGTTGCAAAACGTTGTAAAATTACCCAACAAAGTCAACAACAGCCCGTAACCTGTCACCTGTCATTTTTGACATTTAGCTACCTTGACATTTAGCATTGGTTCCAATTTACGAATCAAATGTTAGATTTTTCGTTTTTAGATAGATATTAGATATGGGATATTATGTCAAAAAAAAAAAACTGATTCAGTTATAACTAATTTTATTAAAATAAACAAGTAGATAGATATTATAGAAGTAGGCTTCTAGGCTTATAGATTTAGGTCAATAAAATATAAAACCAATAAGTAAAATGATGGCACAGAGGTTTCTTCCATTACCTACACAAAAATTATGGCCTAAAATATAATGGAATGGTGGGATAATTTTCACAAGAGCTAGATATAAAATAAAGTTGATTTTAATAAACCTCCTCGTTAAAAGTTTGCCAAACTTTTTGGCGGGATCTTACTCAACAAAAAAAACTTGCAAAAAGTAAAAGAAACTTATAAATTAAGTTTCTTTTACTTTTTGCCTCCGTCTCATATTGCATGTCATCTCTTAATAACCCCTATTATTTAAATAAGTATCTGCTTAGGAATAAATGTTGTCATTAGAAAATTGTTGCTAAAAAAGTTCACCAAAACTTTTTGGCGGGAATCTATTCTAACCTAAAAACTTTACTTATTACTTAATATTTTCTTAGGTTTGCACGAGCACTATACATAATTTAAACACAGATTTTAACCGATTTAACACTCGTTTTATTAACTTTTTACATTTTCCCAACGTTTCGAGACCTTTGCAGGGCTCGTGGTCGCGGTAGACTGAGGTGACAGCTGTCTTGTATGTCATTTGTTGATTGAAACTACCCTCGGTTATGAACATAATTAGACATTGACTACCCCCGTTACGGAAACAACGAACGTTGAAACGTTGAACGTTCGAAACGTTGGGAAAATGTAAAAAGTTAATAAAACGAGTGTTAAATCCGTTAAAATCTGTGTTTAAATTACTTATTACTTAGCTAAAAACATTTAAACTTAATTAATCTCTGTCTCCCCCGCCCATTGTCTGCCATCTCTCTGCGACTGCTGCGGGTTGTATTGACCATTCAGAGGCTGAGTCTGCTCATACTGGTAGCCCGGGTTGTCCTCGGCGCTATCAACCACCTGCACTGGCTCTGTGGGTAAGGGGCTCTCTTCACCAATGTCCTTCTTGTACGGAATGCTTTCCTCGTCCGAGTTCACCTTGATTGACTCGTCCGGGTCGAGTGGACGCGTTCTGTGGGAGGAAAAGGATAAGTTAGTCGGCAAATCCGACAAAAAAAAAACAAAATAAAGCCTTGTAGTGTAGAGTAGATGCACCAAGAAACGTAGATTCTACGTTACTTGATGCATCTACACTACAAGCCTTTATTTTGTTTTTTTCGTTGGATTTGCCTACTGTAGAATGAATGATGAATTTGTAGTATAAGTATTGGGTCATGGGTCACGTTCCGATGTGCTCTATCTACCTATTTTGCTCTGTTCTATATTCTCACGCATCTTCACGCTGTTATATCTATTTTTCTTTATTTTCGTTCTATTATATCCTGCTCTGTCCTGATCTACTATTATACTTAGGTACTGTTCTGTTATATTATATCATGTTCTGTCCTAGGTTCCTACTCTATTCTGTTCTGACCAGACCTATCTGTTCTAATCTATCCTGTCCTGTCCTAAACTATTCTATTCCGTCTTGCGCTATTCTATTCTGGTTCTGATCTATAGAAGAGTTACCTATTCTTGGAACAGTTCTAAGATGTTCTTAGAGCAGTAGAAAAGTGCACAGGAGGGGGTTAGGTAATTTTTATCCTGAAGGTATCTCCTCAAAACGTGAAATAGAGCCTACTCGTACCCTACTCGTACTTACTTGATGCTCATGAACTCTTCATCCTCTTTCTCCTCGGCCTTCCTCCGCTTGAGGATGCGCCAGCCGATGCAGATGAGCACGATGACGATTGGCAGCATGACGGCGCTGATGATGCCCCAGGTGGCTCCCAGGGTCCGTGAGGAATACTCCTGGTTGCCTGGAGTAGGTGGATCGGGGAATTAGTTTCGTTTATTCACTTTGGTTACTTGTATTTTTTTCTTAGGCCGTGTACAAATGAGTTCTTTCATTGAAGTGCTCTACAAAACAGGGAAGCTACTCGTAGTAGCTAACCAGTGCCAAGATATTGTGTCTTTTTATCTTTCTATTGGTAAAATAAGGGTCTGAATTATGTAGATTTACCGTCAAGTTCTGAAAGGTTCCATCAAACATAAGGGGGATACTGATGCACCAATAATGGAGCAGCAAATTACCGATTTTATTTTCGTAATTTTGTTGGTTGCCACTATTTGTAGAGTCATGCGACCGCTTCAAGTAAGTATGGAAAAAGCTAGAAACATAAGTTCCGAAAAACTTATTCTCAACCAGGGTTCGAACCTGGACCTCATTTCGATCCAAGTTTTTTTCTGGCAGATTTTTATAACGCGTTATCAGCAAAAATAGATTATATCTTTTTATCAGGGCGTTCAAATAAAAAATTGCGTACCAACCTGCGTTTTGTGTGACCCACATTCTCATGTTGACATAAGAGATAAGAAAGCAAGCCATAATCTCCACTGATAGGGTTAAAATAGAGTGTTAAATGAAATAAAAATATCATTAGCTAGAGAAAATTTCTATTCCACGTTGCCTGTGGTTTTTGTTAGAAGTAAATCCATTTTAGTGCACTTGTTATGCCTTGCTTTCTTATGTTCAAGTTATGCAAATCAAATCGGAAGCTATTCTACCTTCTGCGGAACAGAAATTTCCTCTTTACTGTATGACTTCAGTCGCTTTTTGAATAAATAAGTTCTTTATTTCTTTTTACAAACACGGTGTCTTAATTCAATTTCAACAATCTAAATATTTAGATAGGAATACAAATCGATGGGAACCAAACACTAACACTCAACTAACGCTATATACATAAAAGTGCATTATATACCAACCTACAGGGTGAAATTTTGGACGCTTCGAAGCTTTGCGAGCTTTTTCCTAACAAAATGTTTTTTAGGACTTGAGGCAATGCAAAAATGTTTGTTGGCCTCGAAGATATTAAAATTACACGTAGTATAATATTAAAGTGCAAAACCCTACGCTATGTCTATAATACTTCGGTCTTCTAAGTGCTCTATATCTCTAAGAACCTACCGAAATGCCCTGTACTTACTCCTATTATTGTCATTTGTATGGGCAGTGGAAATCTTAATGAAAACATGTCTAAAGTAAAGCCACTAAACATTTAGCAGCCGCCAAGGTCTCGAAAGATCTTTGAGCAATCCACAGCCTTAGACCATAGTGGATCTACCAGATAAAGTCACTCCCTCACTGGTCGAAGGTGGGTCGATTAAAGTCTCTACAGATTTACCCCTCTTGGGTGGAAGCGTAAAGGTCTTTATCTCATCGTGAGGGGCACTCTTAGGTGGCTCAGGCAAGCCAGGGTTATTGTACGTATTTCTGGGACTTATATCTGAAGTGGGACTTGTCGGTGGGGAGTATATCTCGGAATACGTAGGCGAATAGTGGGAGGATATAGGACTATACTGTCCTTCGAATTTCGGAGCGTAAGGGTCTTCAGAGCCGTCTTTCGTGGAGTACCCAGAATCGCTGCCGATGCCTAGGGCGTGCCGACCCGTCTGCCGCGGTCTGCTAAGGTATTGTATGTCTTTCGCCGGTCGTGTTAGCGTCGAGTCTCGATTGGAGCCCGAATCTGACGGAGAAGTCAGAGAAAGAAGGTCTTCTTCGGACAAGTCCCATAGTTTTTCTGGAAACTCTACATCAGGAGCGTTCGGGAGGGGTTCGTTTGTACGATAAGTCTTGTCGTACGCGCGACGTTTCTTTGCAGTAGAAGACTTATCGGAATCGCTTTTGTTAGAATCTGTATAGCCTAACCCTGAGCTATCACCGTCTTGAGGTTCTGGAGGTAAGGGAGCTGATCTGCCTACGAAATGAGTTTTAGTGACCGGCGCTTCATCTGTAGGTGAGTCAGAGAGCTTAGTCTTTTCGTCCGAGCGCGTTGAAGACTTTAAAGTGTCAGTGAGGTTTCCCATCGAGGCGGATCGTAGGTTGAGCCTAGAGGCTGACTTAGAGCGAGGTATGTCTTCGAATCGGAACCCGTCCTTGCCCTCGGTCCTTGGCTTGTGCCAGCACCAGAACCATAGGAGGCAGATCAAGAGTCCTAGCGGTAGAATAGCTGCCAATATGATGCCCCACGTTAAGAAAAGCGCCCGTTGCGAGTACTCCTGGTTACCTGGATGGCAAAGCAAGAATAATGTCTCAAGCAGTCTTCAGTCAAGTTTTGAACAGCTCACGACACATGCAGATAACACATTTATTCAGTCTCACCACGCTCAGCTCAACCTTCTTTTAGCGTTTATCCCAATTTGGATTTTTCATCAGAGGATGATGTGATGTGATCGAGCCATCGATCTAAATGATCGAGCTCATTGCACATTGCAATTTAAACTGAATTTCAAATGGAATACAGATGCATCATCTTTGGTTCTATCTATCTACGTCTACATCTAGGTACTTACGTAGGCACTCCGTGTATCCATAATCGGGTAGGTTCCATCTACCGTTGTCCTCGCACACTCTTCGCTTGTCACCGGTCAGAATGAAGTTCTGATTACACTCGAAGTTCACCTAAGTGAAACAAGAAGAACTTTAAAATCACCTCTACGCTACACATGAATAGAGTTTGATTTAGCTAGTAGTCCGTCTACTTACCCTAGTTCCAGGTGTAAAGAAGAAGTTACTCTTTCGTCCGAATCTTGGCGTTTCCAAAATGCCGCAACTGATCACACGACGAGCGTTTTGCTCTTTGATGTTCGTCTGAAATGGACAAAGCTCAAGCTAGTAACCATATATTTGTAGGGCAGTCATCTGGGCCTTGGCATAACCAAAGGCAAAGGGCAAGTGCATGTGAAAACTATAGAGAGTCTATGTAGAGTCGGTAATCTACTTAGATAGAACACTTTTCATTAAACTTAGGCCTTAACCTTTACGAAAGACGATTTATACAGGGTGCAGTAGTATCTCCACTTACACTAGATAGGTGTAGCGATCACTCAGACGCTGCAATTCCTGGGACATTGTTTATATAGTAGATGGATTGTTAAAAGATAATAACCAAAACAAAAAAGAAACACTTTTGTAGATCCAATAAACGTCTAAAGTCTTTTTTTCTAATTAGGTACGTACGTAGGTACTCCCGGATACCTTTTGTATTTAGAAAAATGTTCACAGGGTTTACTTAAGTAGGAAAATGCGGTTAGGTCCCCACAAATGTCTAAGAAAGACTGCAAATTATTATGCCATACGTGGCGTTAAGGCTGGGCTTCTAAGGCCTTGGCTGATGGATTATAATTAAAAGAACAATACAATAGTGGTCGGCGACACAGTCTTCATACGTTGGCACGCGATGATGGAGATACCTGTGTTGTTACTCAACTGACTATTTTGGGTAAGTAGCTATATCTAAAATTAAATCAAAACAATTCGGTAGCAAAACCAAAGTATTAAGCAGCAGTAGCAAAAGCAAAATTTCATTATGTGCTAGAAAACATCGGCTCTACTTATCTTTTAGCTTTTAGGGTTAGGGGGCGCATTTTTAACTTGAATTTATGGTATACTTAGTCAGAAATATGCTAAGATTTTTATTTTTATTTTCGTTCTTGTTCCGCGCGCAGTAAGATGGGGAATCTCATTTGCATTTGCATTTTATACACCGTTGAATTGTAGGCTCTACATTGTTATAGCGAAGGTATGGTCACTTTGTGCGTGATCATTATAAAAACAGTTATGAGTCACTACAAGAATGATGCACTTAATGGCGTGTGACAAAAGTAAGTAAAGGAGATAATTGTACGATTATGACTCATAGGATAGGTACTGTAGAGACTTCAGTCATTCATGATGACTCAATTACAGCCTGGAAATAGTTTGAGAAGAGAAAAAAATCGAGGTATGAACAGCTACTTTCAGAGACACAAAAATAGGAAGGAAGAAAAAGTTTCCTCCCATCAGGCCCTTACTCTGATGCGTTTCCCATTTTCCAATATTATGAGTTTTCTCGAATATTACGAGAAGCGGTGGTGGTTTAGTGGATAGAACAATGGACTCTGAAGCGAAAGGTCCTAGGTTCGATTCCCGGTGCGGGCATGTACCTATGACTTTGTTTAATTTCAAAGTGACTTACGTACATTTGTGAATTTGTAGTAGCAATACCACCACTCGCTGACTTTGAAGGAAAACATCGTAAGGAAACCTGAGCGTATGAGGCATTATATCCTTACTCAACGCAAAAATAGCCAACCCGCATTGAGCACGCGTGGTGATTAAGCTCGAACTCTCTCTCTGAGAGAAGGCCTTGGCCCAGCTAGTGGGACATGTACAATTGTACAGGCTACATCTTACTTACTATGAGTTTTCTCAGATCATGTGTATAAAGAAAGTGAGAGATAATGATGCTGCTGAAATATACTCACAATGGAAGACAAATAGTTCTTGGTGAACTCCGCCATATCCCGGTTGAGGGTCATTCCGTAGTCGTATCTGCACTGGTAGGAGTCCTGACAGAGCTCCACCGCCCTGGCTATGTCGAACGAACGGTTGGCCGGTAGGAAGTCGGCTGGCTCCCTGATGAAGTTGGGGATGAATTGGTCATCGTTGTAGTAGGCTGCTGTTCGGCCATACTCACGCACGAAGAGGGCCACGCCAACGTCTCGTTGTTCGCGGTCGGAGAGGCGCCCTGGATGCAGAATTTTTAAAGTAAAGTAGGTACCATGGCATGGCCGCGTGGAAAGCGCTAGTCTCAGATCCAACTCAAGATGATGAGTACGTCGAAGCTTTCACCACGCGAGGGAAGAAGTTCCAAATTAGAAACTTCCAGAAATAGGTTCGAATAGAAGATAAATAGAGGTCAGGAGAAAAGGTCACAAAGATTAGCAGTTAGTTAGCAGCCGCTTAGTGGAATATTTGGAACGGAAGTTGAGTGCTGTCGACCAGAGAGTTAGATATTCCGTGAGCTAATTCAAATCAAAATGATAGGATTTTGAATTGAGTCACGGCAAAAAAAGTGATAGATTAACCATGAAACGGGTCATAAATTTTGTAACAAATTTCCTAGCAAAGGTAAAAAATGGCCTTGATAAGATGGATCGACAAAACTTACAAAGTTGAGCAAAGTCCCGATGCGCACTCTGGAAATTATTCAAGTCGACCGGGACGATAGTTCCATCTGGTCTCGTGAAGTCGTCGTTCATATCGAACGACCAGTTACCGAAGAGCCCTTTCGTTTGATTCTAAAATATAAAAAAAATATTAAGGTATTTATGAGTAAAAGAGACAGCTAGCGTTGAAGACCTATTTCGCAGAAGAAGAAGAAAGGTCATGTATGCTGTATGGGCCCAAACAGAAGGGCAACAATTGCCACTGACCAGATTCCACATTGCGCGCCGTAGCAGGCGAAGGCGGAGACAACGAGACGATATCGCAACCATTATGCTCCTTGCCATGGCAAGAAAAGATAGAAGTTTGTCTTGGACTTTTGTCTATCAGAGGTACGGTCGGCCACAGTCACAGATACCCTATGGCAGCTCTTACCGCGCGCGGGATAAGGGCGCTAATAGAACAAAAAAGGGGTATCCTAGCGTGTGGCCGACTGTACACGCAAAAAGCTTCGAGAAAAATCTAAAGTGCCAAACATGACATACCTACTAAAAATACTTACGACGTAAGTCCAAGGCAAGTATACTCTGGCCGACATAAAGCCTTTGTTTTCGACGACTTCAACACCGGCGCCAGAAGAGAACATGATCACGATTTCGGACTGATTCAGGATGTACGGGGGCTGGTACACTGTCACTCCTAGAATAAAAAAAAACAGATAATTATAAAGTATCCCTAATTGCTGCAGATTTTGCTGCAGATCAATGTAGAGCAGATGTAGAGCACGAAATATTGTTTTCAAGAAAGGAAAAGAAAGGCAAGAAGAATAATTAGAGACGATGAAAAAACATCGAGACAAAGATTTTGATCCACTTACCAGGGAAGTACTGAACCCTCAAAGAAGTCCTGTCGAAGTAAACTCGCTTATTGTCGGCGAAGACGTCCAGGTGGTAACGCCATTGAGCGTGTTGAGGTCTGAGACGAACCTGAAGAAACAAATAAATAAGTAGCAATTAGAATTATCAACTCTACTATTGCAGTAAATAGAATTCATTTATGAGCAGAAAAATAAGACCCAGAAATGTAAACTTACCTCAATAGGAACAGAGTTATTGGAGGCAGCAACAATGGAAGTCAAATGGGTAGCGTTTACAGGACCGTAGATGTTCCTTGGGACTTGATCGAATCTACCCTGAACATCAAGCCTCAGCTGAGGATGGTCCACCTTGACTAGAACGTATTCGCCTGAGGAAATGGGAAGAATTAGTCATACGCACTAGTAATTTTAGGTGGAATCGAAGAACGTCAATATTCATTGACTTTGGTATATGAAGTGTTTTAAACATTAAACACTGTATGATAGATCAATCAAGACCAATTTAGAAATGAAATTAAAATATTCAGATGATGATAATTTAATTTAGATAGGCGTGAAAGTGACTCGAGGCGCCTAGACCTGACTTTCTCAAATTCAAATGAATATGCAGGATAATAGAAGCAATGTCAGAGGCCGTTTGGACGGACTAAATATTCTGACACCAGGGTGGCCACTACCTCATACGATTACCTTACCTACATAATAGAAGATAGGTCCTTACCTCTTCCGTTGAACGTGTACTGAAGGTCATCAAAAGTGACAATGTGAGGGTCCCCAAAGATGCCGGCCACTCCAGGAGATTGGTAGGCGACACAGTCCTGTGATGGACGACGTTCGAACCTAGAACATACGAGATAGTGAAGTGCCAATTTTTTTAGGAACACGTTTTGATCTCAAGAAATTAAAACTATGAGTAATAAGCTACATAAGAAAGAAAGAAACGAAATCTTCAAAAGCAAAACAGAGTCTGAGTGAGGTCTAAATTGCCACTTTCTAACGAGTGCTGTAAAACTTAGTTTACGTACCTGTAAGTTTCACATCCAACAGCTTGCTCTTCCTGCCAAGCACAGCATTGGTAGAAGGGAACTTTGTCATGGAACCAGTGAGACAACGATGGAACCTGTCATAATATAAGACAAAAGTTAAATCCTCATCAATCCTCATCGAAATCTTTCTTCATATCAATTCAATTAAAATAATTTATTTCAGACCAGTTAATATGTCCATACGATAAAATAACATTCTATTAAATTAAATAAACAATCATACATTTTACATTAAAAATTAAAATTCAAAATTATTTTCATGTTATACCTTACAACCTAATTAAAATTTAAAAAATAAAATTAAAATTCAAAATTCAAAATTTAAAATAATTTTCATGTCATAACATAACCTTAAAACCTAATTTATTTTATTTTCTTCGTCTCTTATATGGTCGTTAATGTTACCTTATTAGCCTCGTTGTAAGGAGTAAATCCGAAGTCGTGAGAGCGCTGTGGCCTTGAGCCCCACATCTGATCGTAGGTAAGCATGAGGAACCCATTCTTATCATAACAGCACTCCTGGCCGGATCCTTCTGAACTGTGAACGAAATTTATCCCGATGAGATAATATTCAAATCCTGTGTTATTCAGCAGGCTTAGTTAAGCCACCAAAATAGCTGCAACCTCAGTACAGACATAGTAAGACCGCTCTATTTGGATCAAAAGAGTGGTCGTATCGATGAGAGTAGACATGTCGCTCATACTACACTTGCAGCTCGTCTAGCTAGAATGATCACATCGAGCTTGATAACCCACGATGCACTATTTTCTTTCGCTCCTCTGTACTCTCAAGAGCGGGACTCTACCTGGTCATTTGTGCTAAAAAACAGAAACTCGTCTCTACTATTATATTCCTCTCACACGCCAGAGAAATCCATCCTCTCTGAGACGAAAGAGACGGGAACGAGTTGGCCAAAGCTGCCCTCCCTAGCCTGGAAAGCCTTTGTGTCGGCCCCAGACTCCACGGAGTAGTAGCGGGTCTAAATAAAAAAGAAGAAGACGAAGAAATTATACCTTGGACTTCCGCTCCTAACACAGTGCACGCCACCCCAGTGGTATCTACACGTCGGGTTGGTATCCTTGTCACAGTCCGGATCAGGCATGAAGCGACCTTTGTCCAGCAGCGCGTGTTCTAAGGTACAGGGGCAGACCCAGACTTGGGATGCGAAGTTTTTGAGGAAACGATCGGTTCGGAGCCAGTTGTTGCACATTGTTTGAGACCAGCGCTGACCGTGGATCCTCTCCCATTGCGGGGCGAAGTACCAGCCGAGAGGAATCGGACGACTCCATAGAACTCTGAAATTGAGGTTTAGTTTTTGTATTATGTAGCGTCCAAGATGAGAGTGGACGGAAGCAAAGGGGATTGCTCTATTAAGTTTGAGAGTTTAGGATTGAGATTACTCTGATGTGTAGTGTAGACCTGTTTTATGTGCTGATGACCAGAATGTGGATTTTATAGAGGAAGAGAATAACCTATATGAAGAAGAACCTAATGAAGATGGCCATCTGTATCAATTTGGGGCTTCATTATTAGAAGCTACTCATACTTACGGAGATATGGAGATTCCTCTATAAACTTCAGGTGTAGTCAGATTAATTTGCAAGAATCCGAACTGCATGTCGTTGTGCATAATATTTTCCCTGTTCCTGAAATTCTGAGGGTTGATGATATATTCTCCAGTATTGGATACTCCCACTTCAATCATATCTATGAACTCAAGCTGTGGTCTAATGGTGACTTCCTTGTAGCCCCAGAGACTGATTTGCAGTTGGACGTTCAGGTTGGTGGTCAAATTGAATCGGTCCCATGAGATCTTGATTTCGGGCGGGTAACGCTCATGAATTGCGCTATCAGTGAAGATCTTCTCAGTTGCGGTACCGGGAGTTTCTAGAAATTTACAAAGTATTAATCAACAGTAAATTTTTAGACAAAACAGAAAAAAATCATGAATGTAAACTCACCAACGAAGAACTTCCCCTTCCACTTATAAGGCTCATTATTGATAGCGATCTCGAACCTAGCGTAGCCGTTATGCCAGAAGCGTGGCTGGACACAGATGGCTCGGTTGACATCCACCACGGCACCAATGACGGACTCGGTGTCGAAACGGCAGGTGATGCGGTCGTCAAGGTTGAAGCAAGGGCCGGTGATGTTGACAATAGTACCACCGAGCATGTTGCCACTCTCAGGAGCAAACATCAGAGGGAGATTTGCTCCATCTAGAAGATGAGGAATTTTTTATAATCGAAACTCTTTGTCTTGTCAAGGTCACGAGAACAATGGTGGAAAGAGACAGTGGACTACGACTAAGGACGGTATGCCAGAACTCTAAAGCTACATGCGGCAAGAATTCGAGGAACCAAAAGTAACTTACCAATATCTTTGTTGCAAGTCCCCATGAGAATCTTCTCGTCAATCCTAAAGATGTGTCGTCCAGGGAATCCATTGGCCCATCCTCTGCTGGTCAAATCACGAAGGACAGATGCTTGGGAGTACGGTTTGTACTCGTAGCTCTGGGTGCCGTTTCCTGCGTTAAAGCCGATCTGGAATGTGTCTAATTCGTTAGGTTTAAGGTTCATGGTGAGTTGAATGGTGTACTTTCATAGTCGTCTCGCTTATAGTAAAAGAAAACTTAGTAGTAGCTGAAATGTTTCACATGTGTTCAGAAAGCCTTGCAATTTCTGAAGTCAGCTAGATGTTTCGATTACAGCATTTCAATGGTCAATTCTCTAGTCGAGGTGAAATTGGATGCTGTACAGACCATTTTCATTCAATATAATAAAGTGGATGTTATGGTGTGCCAGGCTGTGAAGTTAGCTAATCGGATAATATGAAAATCTTGTATTGACAAGATTCCAAGAGTTAAAAATTAACAGTGAACACTTTGTTTTTTGAGTGACTTACATAGGCTGGAACACCACCTTCACCTCCGGTGGTATCACCACCGGCCTCGGTATGGGAACTCCAGTTGATTTCCAAATAGTTGAAGATCGCGTACGTGAACACTTCGTCAGTGGCCAGAACCATTTGGAACGTGTTTGTCTGAAAGATGACAAAACTGATAAAGCACCGACCTACAAAGACCTAGACAAAATAAATACAGAAAAATGCGATTAAGAAGCATGACGATGTTGCGATACAGAACTTTTTCTCATTTTTATTTACATAGAGTGGGAAGGAAAGTGGTGTCGAACTTTCAAAGCTCAACATGTTTCATTGCTTGACGATATGTATGGGTTGGTTGTACCGAACGGTCTTGCCACGTGGTCTTAACGCTTCAAACGATTGATCGGAATACGTAATAACATTATTTTATTGAACTATCAAATTCCTAATAATATTTATTATTATCAAATTCCTAATAATATTTATTATTATCAAATTCCTAATAATATTTATTATTTCTGCCATTTGTAAAGTTCCTTACCCTAAACAGCGAGTTGTCGATACCGCCAGCAAAGGACATGTTCTTCCAGGTAATCGTCACCGCATGTTTGGGGAAGAACGAGTCGGAACCGATCACTCCCTCGCGGATGTCCCACAGGATGCGCTCGCGCATCTCCACGCCGAGCTGGTCTGTGCGGGCCTGGAGGGTGAAAAGAACACGTTTGAAATAACTAGGATCAAGGTGGTGACATCTCTATCATAATAGCATCAGCTTTAGTTGTTGCAGATGTCAATGCCTTGTACACACGACAGTACGTAGACCCTTACACTTTCGTTGCAAAGTCATCCGTGACGTAAGTGAATAGAGTGCACGCGTGTAAGGGTCTACGTTCTGTCTTGTGTACCTAAATGGCCCCTGGACACAACACAGACAGTTCCACTTATAGGCAATTCATGACGGCCAAAGATCTGAATTTTCAGAGCAGAGTATCGACAAGTCACAGGATGTCTGCACGCTCTCGAAATTCCGACAGCATGAATGACATTACAAAGATCTCAACTTACATCTGCCTGCCGCTTTATTTTTGTACATAGGTATCTAGATGTTAGCCTTGAATACCATCTCCAAGTTCTCCGTGACAAATAGTGGTTTGGATCCACAAAACATTGTTTTGCCTCATGGATTATTATACTCGGCCAAATTCGTGGGTCCACGAGAAAACAAGGGGCTCACCTGCAAATCCCGGTCCATCCTAAAATAGACTCCAGGTCTTCTCTGGTCAGGTTCTTCGGGTCTCTGGGAGCCAATGCGGCACTTGCTGAAGAAAATGCCAATGAATGAGGGGTCATTGATTTGGGGCCAATCTCGAATGGGGAAGGAGAGCGGATAGGTGTAGTGGTCTGGCGGGTCGCTGAACTGGAGGTAGCCGTGCATGGAGATCTGGGGAGAAAAGTAGATTGTTTATTATTATCAGTTCCTGCTATCCCTAAAACAGGGACGTAAGGGCTTTCAAATCAGTTTTTTTCGGCCTACGCTTAAAAAAGGCCTGTAAGTTCGGTATAAGCCGAGTAAATCCTCGAGATCTAGTTTTAGGGCGCCTTCTCTTCTGTGACCAGTTGGACACTATTTTTTCTGTGCTATGTTGGAGGGTTATTTTCGAGTCTCCAGAGAAAAAAAAAACGAATAGTCACTTAATTAGTAAAAAGATTCGGGTACCTACCTATATTATCCAATATCCATATCCAATGCATTCTGAATTCCCAGCCTACCAACGTTTCTAGTAAACTCAGTAACCAAATCTGCTGGACGCGCTTATACTCACCCTCGTATAATTGAATCTGAATCCAAAGAACGGAAGCTGAAAGTTGAAGTTCTTGTGCACTTGGGGCGTGGAGGAGTGTATGTCTCGCTGGTAGTCTCCAATGTTCTCATCTCCACCCTGGTCGTAGAACCAATACATGAAGTTGGACCGGATTTGCGTGAGGCGTTGCTGCGTGATGACGTAGGCCTGCCCGTTATTCTGGTAGGTGGTCGAGGGCAGGATCCTGCCATCGATGCGGGCTAGAGAGGGAGAAAATATGATTTATCGAATTGTGGAAAGGATAGACGATATATTGATACATTAATAGGTACGCAATTACGATATGGATACATGAAAACAAAACCGAATCCCCGAACATCTACGCGCTTCCGCATAATTCACCACGGATGGATGGGTAAGTACGAAAGGATGGATCATTTGTTAGTGTGTGTCTAAACACACGAGAGAGAGAGATATTCATCAATCAAATGTAAGATCATTATATAATTATTAGAGCTTCAGAACTGCTGAGACCATGGAACGGACGTAATCTTTAAGTAATACGATGTCTGTGATTAAATTGGCTAACAAGGTGTAGAAAGAAGAGCAAAGACTGATGCTTGAAGTCAGGAGCATCTAAACATTATCGTAATCGTAACCCTTTCTTGGAATTTTCATCGTAAAGATTTCTATTTATGTACCTACTTCTGAAACCCAGTTAGGTAGTTTTATAACATTGAAGATTACCCTTAAAGAGCCTCTTTGTTTTGAATAGGAATTCAATATCGAGGTACAGGTTATTCATATTACGGGCTCGCATGAACCATCTAATGAAATCCCCTATTTGTACTTAGTCGATAGTGGTGACGTTTCTTAGTTAACTGGTCACGCCCGCTTGTGAATAGCAAAAGTGTAACAAGTCAGTGCAGCGAATATCGATTTATACTGTTGATAGATAAGTAATCAGACAGACAGGTAGGATATAGAGAGCTCTAGCAAAGGTGATATAGCAGGCGATGTAATAGGATAGAGCGCGGCATTTCGATTTTAATTACAGACTTTTGACGATGCGTTAGTACTGCGATTTCTGACTCTACATTTTCTTGTCTGTTTATATCACATCTATACCTACCATTTTTAGGGTTCCATACCTCAAAAGGAAAAAACGGAACTAAGGCTCACTTTGTTGTCTGTCTGTCAAAACCCTTTTCTCAAGAACGCGTGGAGGTACACACGACATCACGTCGACCCTTACACGCTAGCAGTCTATGCGGTTACGTTACGGGCCATTTTACAACTAAAGTGTATAGTCTGACGTGCTGTCGTGTGTACCTATCTAGTTGAAATTATTATCAAATACTTAGTTCTGCAGTCCCTTAGTTAGAGTTGTGAAAAATCAAGCTTCTACATTTACGGAATCAAATGTAACGGCCGTTTATTCAGCATTTTGAAGCAAGTTTCAAAGGGAATCAAAACCTACAGGGTAATTCCTAGAATCATGACATTTGGCAAAAAGCTGTGTCATAAAGCACAAATAAAGAAAGAAATCCGAAAACCGCAAAATTTAATTACGTCACAAAAATGGGGTAAAAATACGGATAAATAAATATGGGGAAGCGGCCAAGTCACATATCTGACAGCTATCGCCGAAATCGAAGGTGTAGAATTTGTGAAGTTAGTTCTTGTCCTTGTAGAGTTAAGGGGTGTCAGGGGCGCGTAGAGTTAGAACCTTGGCTCTACGTGAGATCTGATAGCTTTTTGATAGTGCAAGGTATGGTCTCGTTTTGGAATTTTTTTTACATGAAATTGTTTTTGGTGGGATATTTTAGTCTTGGTGGATAAGTAGTATCAAGACAGATAAAGTACCATTCTGACAATCTACAATTGAAAAGACATGCATAAACTAAATTCACAATGAACCTCACAGACATAGTAGGCAAAGCAAAACGAATCTTCTGAAAGAAGAGACAAAAGCGAAGTTTCAGTGTAGTAGTAAAGTAGTTAAATTAAAACTAATCTTGAACCAAATTCCCGCACAGCGCTCTAAAAATGTTAAGCCCTGAGTCAACGATGATGATGATTTCATAGTCAGTATTAACTATAAATTATGAAAGGGACATTCTGTTTATCTGCACTCGTGATAAGAACCTTAGCCCTTATCGTGTCTTAATTGATATAAAATGAAGTGAGTAAAGGAAGGCTTGTAAATTTCAGAAGGGACAAGCTGTAAAGAGCTGTGTATAGCATAGAAGGTGTTTTGAATTATGCCGGCTACGCGAGGTGTGGCTGCCTGATACGGTTTGATAAGTTGGTGGATGTAGCCTACTTTGACTGGATTTTAGGGATCAATAACTTAAGTACCTAATTAGAGTACAAAGTCTACTGAATTTACAAAAAAACTCTATAATTAAAGTAAACAAGTAGTGTTTGAAATAACGAAGCCACAAGTAGATGTTCTTGACAGTTACTCATTGATAAAACACAAGGATTTAGCGAGAACCCTATTGATAAGCTTATCATCTGAGAGTACATTATTGTTTTTTTGTAGTTGTGACTTCCAAGGAGAAATATCAATGAATAAACCACTATTCTCTCAAAGAGATCAACAGTCTCAAAATAGGTACAGGTGGCCTCGATTTACAGGATACAAACTTGGAGAACTTCACAAAACTTTCAAAAAAACCATAGGTACTAAATAGTGATGTGAACCGATAACAATTTTCAGCACCGGTTTAAACCGATTACTTTTGAAAAAAAAAACGTTTTTTTTAAGGTTTTTTTCAGGTTTTTGCTTACTTTTTAAAAGAAAGAACAAAATTAGTTGTTTTGCTCCATTTTTACTTACCGGCTGCAATCAGACACCCAACTAAAAATTTTAGAACTGACGAGACTAATAATTTGGACTGAAGTTTGTCAACTGTATTGCTCAACTGCTGCAAACGGTACGGTAATTCCCCGATCAAAGACAATATAAAACGGAACACAGTCATGGTACACACGACAGCACGTCAGAGTGTACACTTTTGTTGTAAAGTCGCCCGCAACGTAACCGAGTAGAGTGCTAGCGTGTAAAGGTCGATGTGCGATCGTGTGTACATATTAAAAGTTTTATCAATAGGCTACGATCTGCTCGCTTAGCATGAGCCTGGGTTACGCAGTACATAAGGGTTATAAAACAATATGCCTCTCACTCTTTTATTCGACGTAGAGCGGGATAGACTGAGTTATAAACTCATAAATACGCTCTAACCCAGCCTCATACTAACCCAGCTGGACTGCAGTCCACAATAATAAAGTAATCGGTTTTAATAAACAAAAACCGGTGATTATCGGTTTTTACAAAAACCGTTTTTTTTTCAGGTTTTTCTAAAACCGGTTTACATCACTAGTACTAAACACACGTTTCTTCTAAATGACCAGTAACAAGGCTGTCAAGCAAAAACAAAATTTTGGACCACTGAAAATGGGCCACCTTGTATTCATAAAATGTATTCATAATCTTCATAATATCATCATTGATAAATAATGGTATCATTACCGCAACTTTAATTGCATTCAGTAATTTAGATGCTAAAAGTTGTAAGCAAGAAAGGATGCTGAATTCCCCTTTCAGGACTCTGTCTTCATTTCTTCCACAGACACTGCAGCTGCAGCGTCCATCACGTGTGAATGGAGGTGCTTTGGGCGTTATCATCTACCTACATAGATGCAAAGGCCTAAGTTACATCTCTTGAGCGACAGTAGCATACCGAAGCGCTCACAGCCTAGTTGGAATAGCCATTCTTAATCGGTTGGCAAAGTTAAGCAACATAGGGCGCGGTCAGTCCATGGATGGGTGACCGACTGAGCGCTTCGGAAGGCACTTGTAACCTTTGGTCTCGGTTGTTGTTGATTCAGCCATGTCAGAGGCCTTTTGGGCGGCCTCAAAACAATGACACCAGGGGCCTTAGCCTGTAAAGCAATGGCGTGTCGATGGCGTCCCAGCAGAAGGACAAAACCGGGGTTTCCTCGTTTTTCTCCCACAACCAGAGAACTAATCCTCTAGAATTAAAATTAGAATATTCTTTGCTTATACAAAAACTTTAAAAGGACCGACAGCATTAATAAATCGTAATTGAAGCCGTCAACTCGGAGCTCTTTTTGGCACCATTGCGTTACAGGCTAAGGCCCCAGGGTGATCCACTACCTCATACGATTACCTACCTAGCAGCATACCGTCCCTCACCCATGTCCCAATAGCCCACCTTAAAATGACTCAGAATAAATTACTTCGTCACAACTGCAAACAAACAACTTCTGCTTACCATATTCACTGTTTGTAGACACGGTGGTCGTCGGATTCAGCAGCTGCCTCTCACTCTGCGGATTGTCTGAGTTGAAGTTCACTGCATCGAGGTTGATTGGCCCATCCATCAGACCATCATTCAACGCTTGGTACTTCCCACTCCTCACATATAAAGGATCCGTCTCCGACATCACTTCGACTGGCGATGGTTCTTCAGGTACAATTTCATCTTCTACCACTGCTTGCGAAATCGGCGCCTCCTTTGTTTCTTGCACATCGTCATTCACTACATCCGTGACGTCACTCACTATATTGTCCACCTCGTTTACTATGGCATCCTCTTGACCTCTTACAGTTACACTTATGACTAGGAAAACTAACAAAGTTACTTTTAGGGCACCCATTGTCTTTTTGCTATAACATTTTTTCTCTACTTTTTTGGCTCTGTTTATCTTGGAGATAAGGTTTTTTTTTTCGCTACACCTGTCGCGTCCGACTTTAGGGACGGTAACTGGCTGGTGCGCTATGTGTACTCCGTGATATGGTGTTATCTTTACCAGATATGATAAGATAGCAAATAGGAGCGTTAGGTGTGCCAAATTCTTTGTACGCTGTATGTACTAATCCATGAGGCCCGATGTTTTTATGGGACCCTTCTTTTGATAGAGGATCGCCTTTTGTGACTTTTTACCTATACTTGAATAAGTGCATCAAGTCTAATAATTTGACAAAGGTAGAAATCGAAATTTTCATGTAAGTAGGTAGAGTTCAAACGAAATCCTCCTTTTATTTCTAACACTTGTCGAAAATCTATTTTCTCTAGCTCTCCAATCAACATAAGGTTCAATGAAACCGTGATAGTTTCACCATATTATTATTGATTTATTTATATCAAAGCAAACAGCCAGGCATTAGCTGGAAAATGACTAAACGAGATAAGAGCTCCCACTGTTTACGGAATGAATGATAGAATGAGTCACAACATACTGAACAAAATGACGTTTTCAGTATTATCGAAAAGATTTCCTTACCGGAAGTATACAGGGCGTCCCACGGCTATGCCACATGGAGGGGAAGTACCTTAAATATTGTAGATGGAACATTTTACTGAAAGAAGGCATTATTTTAATTTTAAAAACAATTTAAACTGCATTCATAGATATTAAAATAATTACATGGTTGAACCGGGAATCGAACCCGTTATAATGAGAAAAATTATTACCCTGTAGTTTTATCATACCGATCGAAAGGCTTCATGATAAGGATTATTTTTTGCTAAATAACATAGTGTCAGAAATAAAAGGAAGACCATGAATTTTAACATTTACCTGGTAGTATGCAACAAATCGAGCCGTATCCTGAGCCGAAAGACGCGTAAAATTTGTCCATCGCAACGCGGCTGGCTGATTATAAAGAAATAATTCAAAAATGTGTTTCATTTTCATACTTTTATTCTTTTGTTACTGTGATTTTCATTGATAAATTGATTAATGTTGTATTAAAAATGTTAAAATTCATGGTCTTCCTTTTATTTCTGACACTATGTTATTTAGCAAATAATAATCCTTATAATGAAACCTTTCGATCGGTATGATAAAACTACAGGGTAATTATTTTTCTCATGTAACGGGTTCGATTTCCAGTTCAACCATGTAATTATTTTAATATCTATGAATGCAGTTTAAATTGTTTTTAAAATTAAAATAATGT
This sequence comes from Zelleria hepariella, assembly GCA_949319315.1. Lineage (NCBI taxonomy): Eukaryota > Metazoa > Arthropoda > Insecta > Lepidoptera > Yponomeutidae > Zelleria > Zelleria hepariella. The sequence goes on along the minus strand of OX439380.1, from coordinate 4,449,299 downwards.
CTTCTTTCAGTAAAATGTTCCATCTACAATATTTAAGGTACTTTCCCTCCATGTGGCATAGCCGTGGGACGCCCTGTATACTTAACTGCTGCCTATGTGTAAAAAACATACCCCGATAATATACATAACAAATTCAACCCGGTTAGCACAATCCATGAAATTGTTCGATGAAAGAAGTTAGGTACCTACATAATACGAAAAGGGTGGTTTTCATTGCGGACAAGTACCTAGAGTCCATCCTTTTCACTAATGACATTACACGGAGTTGTATCCACCGATCCCGGAATCAGACGGATGTCTCCACGGATCCCGCCGAGTTGTCTCCACCGATACCGGGATCAGTGGAAACATAAAAATTAAGTTAATGATTGTATCCTGTGATCCCGGGATCGGTGGAGACAACAAAATAAATATATTTTTGTGGAAACTGATCACGCTGTACAGAAAGAAAAAAGATCACGGATAGACTAATTTTCTTCCGCGAGTTTTTTTCCGGAGTTTTGCAAGAAAAGATACTTATTTGATGGAAAAGTACACACGACAGCACGTCGGAACATACACTTTGGTTGTAAAGTCACCCGTAACGTAACCGATACTAGGTCTACATAAAGTCGTAGGTGCCTTAGGCTCAATGCCTCAGGGTTCACATCATTCACATAAGGTTGCCTTGCTTTGCCAATAATGGTGCCGAACTGCACGCCGAGTCCGCGCACCGTGCGCGTGCTGGGCGCGGGTGAGGCGGCCTCCGAAAATGACAGCTGAACCTTTTGTTTTTTTGCTGAACCTTCTTCTATTATTATTTTTGATTCTTGGAATGTAAATAAAGAAATACATCGAACCATTAGTTATTTGTTATGCAAGAATGCAAAATTATTGTTTGCGGCGAGTGCTTGTATTAAATACCGAGCTAGCGAAGGTTTCTAAAAATGAGCCACAATAAGCGTAGCGAGAAACCTGTACGTAGCGAGGTATTCAGAAGCACGAGACGCAAATAATATTGGATTCGTGCGAAACACAAAACTTTTCATCTCACAGAAGCGAGGAAATTATTTTGTTAGCCATGCGAGACAAATAATAGACATAGGTACCTACATAGAGGTTACTGAAATGGGTTTCCTTCTTCTTTGCTTCTTCACAAAGGAGTATGTGGCGTTGCCCAGCAACGGGTTGTTGATTACAAATCATGTCTTCTTAAAGTGTCATAAAATCAACAACCCGTTGCTAGGCAATGCTACAAGTTGAAGGAGTTCCTTATATTTATTTTTATTAGGGCGTCGAGTTCAAATTTAGAAGCGCACAAAAATGCAAAATCGTTTAAAAAAGGATCTTCTACGATCGCATGTTTAAAGTAACAGCGTACTTTCCGAGCATGGGAGATGAAATAGTTATTTGTTATGCAAGAATGCAAAATTATTGTTTGCGGCGAGTGCTTGTATTCAGAAGCACGAAACGCAAATAATATTGCATTCGTGCGAAACACAAAACTTTTCATCTCACAGAAGCGAGGAAATGACTTTGTTAGCCAAGCGGGAAAAAGTCTATAGACAACTACTTACAGGCAGAACAGGTGAATCAAATAAGTTCCTTTTAAAAGCATATTTTACTGTAGTTACGGCTGCCACACTAAATTTTTGAGCTTCGTTGGTATTAAAACCATTCGTTTTATTAATAATTTCCTGAAGTTTATTTATCCAGACACAAAAATAATGTAATTAAAAGAATGTTTTTTTTTCCGGGTGCATTCTGAACTTTTACCATATAATATAAAAAATTCTAGGAGATAAAAAATTAAATTAGTAATATCGTTTGAAAAAATGTATTTAACAAACCAAAACATAATTATCTATTTGATAAAACAGAAGCGAAGCATTTTTTTTATTTACTGGTATTATAAAATAAATATTGTGTACAAAATATTGAAAAGACTATAAGAAGAAACCGCGTTTCTGAATGTTCTATTCCGTGACTTAACCTTTTTAAAAGATGCTTATGTCCCATTTACATTCACAGTTTTGTATAGAGAATGGGCACGAACAATCACTTTCGCTGAAGTACGCGTGTAAATGAACTATGAATGAGGCTCTTTTTTCTCTCAGGACTTGGCATCTTCTTAAACGGCCAGTGTTTTTTTCTTTTTCAACACCATATGGCGCGGGAAAGGCTGTCCCGGCGTCGCGTTCAAATTTCGAAGCGCAACAAAATGCAGATAGTTTAAATCCGGCCTTTACACGATCGTAAGTTAATAGTAACAGCAAACTTTCCGAGCGAGGGAGATGAAAAATATATTTCTCGTGACAGGTGGATATCATGCGTGCTACATTAGTTAGAAAATAACATTGTTATATCACTGTTGGACGCTGCCTCGAAAAATTTAGAAAATAAGTAGTTAGATTATGTACATGATCTGGATGAAGTTTTGTTTTAATTTTAATTTTGTATGTAATTTTTGTTCGCCTACCTATAAATCTTCGGTTCCCATGGTCCACACTTAATTTTTATATTAAGTTGAAAAGTACAAGGCTTACCTACATAAAGACGTAGGTGCCTAAACTGTTCACATCATACCATTGTGCTGTGGCTAGTTATTTTTAAGAAATGAATGTTGTGAAAAGTAAGAGACGTAAACGCCTACGTCTTTGTGCAAGCCTAGTACTTTTCCATCAAATATATTATTTTCTTGAAAAACTCGGGAAAAAACTCGCGGAAGAAAATTAGTTCTACCGTGTTTTTTTTTCTTTCTGTACAGAGTGATCAGTTTCCACAAAAATATTTTTATTTTGTTGTCTCCACCGATCCCGGGATCACAGGATACAAACATTAACTTAATTTTGATGTTTCCACTGATCCCGGTATCGGTGGAGACAACTCGGCGGGATCCGTGGAGACATCCATCTGATCCCGGGATCGGTGGATACAACTCCCATTACGGAGACTGTCTTTTTTTATCTGTAGCCTGTATGAGGCCTTTGCCCAGCAGCCTGTATGCCTGCTGGGCAAAGGCCTCCCCTTGTGTCCTCCACACTTTTCTATTTGGGGCCACCTCTTGCCACCCCGGTAAAAAGGTTTCGAGATCGACCCGCCATCTCCACCTTGGCCTGCCACTGGCGATTTTCGCCCATCTGTCTGGACCCATGCGGCTTATGTGGCCAGCCCAGTTCCACTTTAGCTTGGCAGTCGCAACTCCAACATCGGCGATTTTGGCTTTCGAGCGCAACGTGGTGTTTTGGATGCGGTCAATCTGTTTAAAACCCAATAAGCTGCGCTCCATCGCACGTTGGCAAACCTTGAGTTTGGGCTTCTGAATTTCAGTCAAAGACCAGGTCTGAGCACCGTAGGTTAGGATAGGCAGGATGCACCAGTTTACGCTTCAGGGCAAGTGGAAGCTGGGCATTGCAATGTTTATTTTTTTAAACTTCGATAACTCTTTGTATTTTCTAAAGCACTAAGCCGTGCTAGGGAACATTATAAAGATTTTTTATGATGTAAAAAAAATTGCTCGGGATAGGACGTAGAGCGCCTGATGCACGGTATGCAAGACGTTGCGGGTTCAAGCCCTGTTCCGAGCGATTTGTATAACCATATAAAAAATCTTCGATTATATCGTTGTTGATGTATCTTCGCAAGTTCGGGAAAGAATATATTCTGCTACCTTCACCCTCGGTGCACAGTCGGCATGGTTTGTGTAGTGTAGAATAGTACGAAGATCTGCACCGACTCTAGATATCTAACAACATTTATAGTTTAATATTACCTATCTATCTGTTGAGAAATTTTCTACATTGTTGGTCGGCATTTTGCAATTACTTACAGATAACCTTATCAATCAATCGAGTCCTACACGACTTGAGAAATGACAATCTATATATATAAAAGGCTTAGGTTGACTGACTCATCACGCTACAGCCCAAACGGCTGAACCTATAAGTATGAAATTTGGACAAAAGTTGCGTTATATGGTGGAGGGTTCATTTAAGAAGCGATTTTTTTTTATTTAACCCTTAAGTGGGTCAAAATAGGGCTGAAAGTGTGTATGGGAAAAATTTTTTTTTTGGTCTTTTGTTCTTAAATCTTGCTTTTTTGTACTTTTTTTTTAAAATGACTTGACACCTATTTCAGATTTTTTCTCATTTCTATGTTCTTAAGGGTTAAAATGGGTGCCAAAGTTTTTCGATTTTTTTCACCAGTTACGATCAATGCTGGAACAAAACCGCTAATGCCACAACAGTGAAAATTTGACAATAGTTGTAATTTGTAGACACGCTAAGGGTTAAGACAGATTTACTTCAAGTTTAACCCTTAAGGCGGTAAAAATGGGGTCCAAAGTTTGTATGAAAAAAAAAAAAATTTTGTCCTGATTTACTTGCAACTAAGAATTCGTATATTAAATCAAAAATAATTAAACACCTGTTTTAGCTTTTTTCTCATTTTAGCCGTTTAAGGGTTAAACGAGGTTGAAACGTATGAATATTTTTCGTGATGTAGTGTAATCGTCGGGCCCAAACCATTTAAGCTACAACCATGAAATTGAAACTTCAGTAGCGTTTTGTAGCAAAACTACCCACCATGAAGAAAAAAATATAATTTTAACCCTTCAAATGCCCAAACCGGGGTTCAAAGTTTGTATGAAATAAAATTTTGTTTTGGTCCGATTTACTTGAAACTTAGTATTTGTATATTAAATAAGAAACAAATAAACACGTGTTTCAGCGTTTTTCAAAATTCTGTCCACTAAAGGGTTAAAAGGGGTAGAAAATTTTGAAGATTTTTCCTGATTTAGTATCAATGCCAGGCCTAAACCATTAAAGCTACAACTATAAAATTGAAACTGCAGTAGTGTTTTGTGGCAAAATTACCTACCATGAAGAAAAAAATATAATTTTAACACTTCAAATGCCCAAACCGGGGTTCAAAGTTTGTATGAAATAAAATTTTTTTTTGGTCCGATTTACTTGAAACTAAGTATTAGTATACTAAATCAGAAATAATCAAACACGTGTTTCAGCGTTTTTCTCATTTCAGCCAATGAAGGGTTAAAATGGGTGGAAACGTTGAAGTTTTTTTCCTGATGTAGTAGCAATGCTGGGCCCAAACCATTGAAGCTACAACTTTCAAATTGAATGTGCAGTTGCATTTCATAGCATTACTACCCACCATCAAGAAAAAAATATAATTTTAACCCTTCAAATGCCCAAACCGGGGTTCAAAGTTTGTATGAAATATTTATTTTTTTGTCCGATTAACTTGAAACTTAGTATTTGTATATTAAATAAGAAACAATTAAACATGTGTTTCAGCGTTTTTCAAAATTCTGCCCACTAAAGGGTTAAAAGGGGTAGAAAAGTTTGAAGATTTTTCCTGATTTAGTATCAATGCCAGGCCTAAACCATTAAAGCTACAATTATGAAATTGAAATTGCAGTAGTGTTTTGTGGCAAAACTACCTACCATGAAGAAAATAATATAATTTTAACCCTTCAAATGCCCAAACCAGGGTTTAAAGTTTGTATGAAATAAAATTTTTTTTTGGTCCGATTTACTTGAAATTAAGTATTAGTATACTAAATCAGAAAAAATTAAACACGTGTTTCAGCGTTTTTCTTATTTCAGCCAATGAAGGGTTAAAATGGGTGGAAACGTTGAAGTTTTTTTCCTGATGTAGTAGCAATGCTGGGCCCAAACCATTGAAGCTACAACTTTCAAATTGAATGTGCAGTTGCATTTCATAGCATTACTACCCACCATCAAGAAAAAAATATAATTTTAACCCTTCAAATGCCCAAACCGGGGTTCAAAGTTTGTATGAAATAATTTTTTTTTTGTCCGATTAACTTGAAACTTAGTATTTGTATATTAAATAAGAAACAATTAAACACGTGTTTCAGCGTTTTTCTTATTTCAGCCAATGAAGGGTTAAAATGGGTGGAAACGTTGAAGTTTTTTTCCTGATGTAGTAGCAATGCTGGGCCCAAACCATTGAAGCTACAACTTTCAAATTGAATGTGCAGTTGCATTTCATAGCATTACTACCCACCATCAAGAAAAAAAATATAATTTTAACCCTTCAAATGCCCAAACCGGGGTTCAAAGTTTGTATGAAATAAATATTTTTTTTGGTCCGATTTACTTGAAACTTAGTATTTGTATATTAAATAAGAAACCATTAAACAGGTGTTTCAGCGTATTTCAAATTTCTGTCCATAAAAGGGTTAAAAGGGGTAGAAAAGTTTGAAGATTTTTCCTGATGTAGTATCAATGCCATTCCTAAACCATTAAAGCTACAATTATGAAATTGAAACTGCAGTAGTATTTTGTAGCAAAACTACCTACCATGAAAAAAAGAATATAATTTTAACCCTTCAAATGCCCAAACCGGGGTTCAAAGTTTGTATGAAATATTTTTTTTTTTATCCGATTTACTTGAAACTAAGTATTTGTATACTAAATCAGAAATAATTAAACACGTGTTTCAGCATTTTTCTCATTTCAGCGAATGAAGGGTTAAAATGGGTGGAAACGTTGAAGATTTTTCCCTGATATAGTAGCAATGCTGGGTCCAAACCATTTAAGTTACAACTTTGAAATTTGAACTACTGTTGCGTTTTATAGCAAAACTACCAACCATGACGAAAAAAGTAACAATGTTAACCCTTGGAATGCCCAAACCGGGGTTAAAAGTTTGTATGAAATATTTTTTTTTTGTCTGATATACCTACTTGAAACTATGTATTCGTATGCTAAATCAGAAATAATCAAACACATGTTTCAGCATTTTTCTCATTTCAGCGAATGAAGGGTTAAAATGGGTGGAAACGTTGAATATTTTTCCCTGATGTAGTAGCAATGCTGGGCCCAACCCATTCAAGTTACAACTTTGAAAAACTACAGTTGCGTTTTATAGCAAAACTACCAACCATGAAGAAAAAAGTAATAATGTTAACTCTAAAACGGGGTTCAAAATTTGTATGAAATTATCATTTTATTGGATTCAGATTAACTTGAAACTAAGTAGTCGTGTATTAAATCAGAAATAATAATTAAACACATGTTTCAGCATCAAAAAGGGTGGAAACATTTTAAGAGTTTTCCTGATTTAGTATCAATAACAATGCCGGAACCATTAAAGCTACAACTATTCAATGAACATTTAAATACAGTTGCGTTTTATAGCAAATCTACTAAGCATGAAGAAAACAATAATAATGATAAACCTAAAAGGGCCAGAAAGGTTCAAAGTATGTTTTTTTTTTTGTTGGATTCATTTGATCTTTACCAATTTGGTCACACACATACACAACACATACACTTCCACGCTGAAACTGCACGACGGATTTGGATGACTTTTGGAATAGAGATAGAGATATGACTCTATTCATGCTAATTTGATAATGGTGAAAGATGTACCCAGGCAACTTCTTATAAGTCTTCGCGGACGAAGTCGCGGGCGAAAAGCTAGTTCCTTCAATAAAAGTCTGTGTGCAAAATAAATTGGCGGCACACGACACTATAACTGCCTCCTACAATTAAACATAACCATCGTCTTAACCTGCTCTACATCTCATTACTTGCTGTCCACCACCAGTCTCTACAAACATCAAATCAAACGAATCAATAGACAGCATACATTTACAAATACACCCAAGACCATTTGATTGAGACTCCTCCATCCCTATCCCACTCATGTAAATTACGCCTCAATTGAAAACTTTCCGATTGCACTTCACTGCGATAACGCTCAAGTTAACGATCAGGCAAGAATCCATCTTGCAGTGACCTGAAGTTTGGTACACTCTCGCAAATGAAAAATTTGCCTTTTCCGTCGATTATCGCATCTAAGTCGGGCGTTTTAAGAACTGCCTTGTTACACTTTTGGATGCAGGAGTGGGTACCAATAGTGCGGAGCTGGAGGCGTCAATATTGTTAGCAAATTTTCATCGGATGTTGATATAAATTGCGTACGAATGGCTACTGCACTGACCTACGCCGTTTCAATTCAGCTTCAGCAGCCGAGCATCAAGCATCGATTCCAGGAACTTTTCCAGTTTTCAATTTTGAAGTGAGAACCGTTTAAAGATTACCAAGATGCCTTGCGGTGGTTGTGGTGACAGTGAGTAAAAGTTTTCATTACTTTGTAATACTCGTAGTATTTATGTACCTAAATACTTATACAACTTCAGTGTGGTTGGTTCGGCAGATCGTATTTCTACTCTTCTTCCTTTCGTGTCGCTGGTTCTAGGCTAGATACCACTATTTAAACACGTATAATTTCTCCTGCAATAATGGTCCCGTAACTCCTAAAAAAAGTTGTCAATTCGTAGCATCTAAGTTTTTACAGATTGTTTTTCTCACCCTTAGCATCTAGCCAGAGAGACCATTAGCGGTAAGAAAGAAGAAAGTAAGAATTGAAATACAGATTTTTAAACAATTTCTCTCAGCCTCCAAAAGATCACAAAATTTCGTATACTATTGATAGAAAGAGAAGAATCTAAAACTCCTTAGAATGCAGTTCAATCAAGTTCAAATAAGGGCCTTGCTTGATTCCTTTGTGTTTTGTTCATCATACATAATGCATCTCTAAATTGACTTAATTGCGCTGCGCTTAACTAATTGAACTAAATTGCTGCTAACAGGTAATTTTGCCTTAGTAGTTTAGTTAGTTTTTGAAGATGCTCCGAATTAATTAATAATTTAGGTACAAATTAAGTGAGTATCTATTACTTACTAGAGGTGTGTAGTTCGCGAATGAATGCTTCGATTGAATGCATTCGTTATATGAAACCATTCATTCATTCATTCACTACCAATCTTTACATATCACATTCACTCTAGTCCACGTAGTTCATTCTTCAAGAAACATTCTTAAATCTACCACACTAAGAACCAAAATTCTGTAAATCTTTATATATCACATTCATTCTAGTCCACGTAGTTCATTCTTCAAGAAACATTCTTAAATCTACCACACTAAGGACCAAAATTCTGTAACTGATGTGTCTCGCCTTTGTCACCTTTGTCATTCGCGGACTACCGTGAGTCAAAAGATACGTGGACGAACTACTGAGCTATGAACTATGAATGAGCTGTGAACTATGAATGAACTGTGAACTATGAATGAACTGTGAATGAACTATGAATGAATGAACTATGAATGAATGAGCTGTGAACTATGAATGAACTGTGAACTAAAAGAGTGAACTAGTTCAGTGAAGGAAATGAACTATATCATTCTTTTCTTTTCACTGAAGCGTTTCGCGCACCTCTATTACTTACAAACATTCTACACCAGTGTGCTTATTCTGTAAAAAAAAAAACGCACAGTTGCCAGTTCTCAAAACTGGATTATTTGCGGGAAAATATAAAAAATATATTGTTTAATTCGTCAAGAGCCATTTACCCACAAACTTGATTTTTTTAACAGAATAAGCCGACTTTTTCTGTAAAACTGTTTTTTTTTACCTAGGCTACAGTAAAGTAGATTTGGGAACCAAAAACAAGGGATGTTGTTAAATTGCTGCTAGTGTTTTTACGATTATAAGGCGCGTACGAACCGAGTTTCATTTTTCGAGCGTTTTCACGCTCCTTTGTGGTACATACAATAACTAAGTAGGTACCACGATATTATTTACAAAACATGCACCCATCTCAATGGTACTCGTATCTCTGCCACTGAAACTACTAGGTACTCCTCAAGAGGATTGTGTTTAGGCGCCCCGCCGATACCACCAAATGCGAGTGTTCAAGATTATTTTTTCCTTTTTTTTTCACTGTCTCTTTTACACGAATACAGTACGAATGCAGAGCTCTTACTCTGGAAAGCAGTAGTTTTGCCTTAGGTTCACAGTTGTTATGATAAAACCGGCTTTTCTCCTACAACAAAACTGAACCGAAACTAGCGAAATGACAAACTTGAAGCCCATTTTTTTTTTAAAGAGGTGTGGGTGGTGTAATTTTGACCGCTATGCGTGTGTGTCTATCTGAGCGTGTGTGTCTGGGCACCGTAGCTCTTAAACGGGTGAAACGATTAGTATGCGTTTTTTTAAGTTGAGTGTTCGTAGATATGTTTTATCAAAATCGGTTCAGCCGTTTATGAGATATGCTATTTGAAGCTAAAATGTCGAGGCTATTAAAAAAAAAAGTAGTTATTACATAAGAGCATATAATACAATTATTACCTACCTGCCCCTCTACCCTTGACGCATTTTTCCAATAGGGCCGCAATATGGCGCAATTTACAATATTTAATATTTAACAAATTAAGACGCATTTTTTGTTTTTATTGAATAAAACAGCCTTAACTTTGAGTAAACATTACAAAGTATTTAAAATCAAAGCAATACTATGCGAATTCAAAGAGAAATTATTTTTAATAAACATTTTCAATTTGATCGCAATAGCGTCAAGGGTAACCCCCCTGACCTCCTTACCGTTGTTCCAGATTGCAAATGCAGCTCTTCCAAGTGCTGCGAGCACTGCAAGTGTGACGCGGGATGCACGTGCCCGAGCAAGCGTGCTGACGCCAAGGGCAAGGACACTTGCTCCACTAAGAAGTAGAACGAAGAGGAAGAACGAAGAATGGACAGGGAGCAGAGTGGGAGGCTTGGGAGTCAGTGGAGTGTTGTAGAGCACTTGTATCAAAAATAAAAACAAGATAGTTAGAGAACACGTTATGCAAAATTATCGCTGAAAATACGTGCCTTAGTTTAGTATGGGAATATAATTATTCGCTCATTTCCCTGAGCATAAAAGTTGTTCAGATGAACTCATGTAAAGTCTACCAACAAATCGCGCTTTCAGCGAATGGCCCGTTTTCAACTGACAGTTAAAAGCTGAATTCAAAGCGCTTGGTAGATGGCGCTCATAGGCTTCGCCATACAGGAACCGGGAAGTGGCTGTCAAATTTCGCTAACACAGATGAATAATATCCTCAGAAAAAGAAAATTTTACAGCCGTGAAAACGGCTCATTAATTTTATCAAATGCTTTTGTTTTGCCAATGTGAACTTTTCTCTACATCGGTATACTTTTAATATCTTTGTCAGAGTAGAGTTTCAATGTATTCGGTTATCCCAAACTAAAGTTCTCTAACATAACATTTAACTACTCCAACTATATGGAAAATAACCAATGGCTCCAATCTCCATCGTACATAACGATAAACATACTAAGAAGAGGAAGAACGAAGAATGGACAGGGAGCAGAGTGGGAGGCTTGGGAGTCAGTGGAGTGTTGTAGAGCACTTGTATCAGAAATAAAAACAAGATAGTTAGAGAACACGTTATGCAAAATTATCGCTGAAAATACGTGCCTTAGTTTAGTATGGGAATATAATTATTCGCTCATTTCCCTGAGCATAAAAGTTGTTCAGATGAACTCATGTAAAGTCTACCAACAAATCGCGCTTTCAGCGAATGGCCCGTTTTCAACTGACAGTTAAAAGCTGAATTCAAAGCGCTTGGTAGATGGCGCTCATAGGCTTCGCCATACAGGAACCGGGAAGTGGCTGTCAAATTTCGCTAACACAGATGAATAATATCCTCAGAAAAAGAAAATTTTACAGCCGTGAAAACGGCTCATTAATTTTATCAAATGCTTTTGTTTTGCCAATGTGAACTTTTCTCTACATCGGTATACTTTTAATATCTTTGTCAGAGTAGAGTTTCAATGTATTCGGTTATCCCAAACTAAAGTTCTCTAACATAACATTTAACTACTCCAACTATATGGAAAATAACCAATGGCTCCAATCTCCATCGTACATAACGATAAACATACCCACTATTCATCCTATGATAAAAGAACTGAACGCTATTTACAATGCAATAAACACAATATATTATCCACAGATTTTCCATAGGAAGATAATTTTGGCAAGAAATTGTTTTTGTTATATTTCTACGCACATATTTTTTATTTTTATATAAGTCCTATTATGATTTTCTGAATTAAAATCTCTTGGTTGAAGTTATTTATGAGTATTTATTTCGTAATTACTACTTATTTATATTTCAGCTCAAAAATAACAGATTCATCATCAGTAACATATCCGTGTCGTATATTGTGTCGTTTGATTTAGTTCTGGTTCTCCTGCTTGCTTCTCCAGTCACTTTCTCTTCCATTTTATTTCATGCAAGTGTCTGAAAAATAAGAGGTAACACTTTTGTAAAATTAAATAAGTCAACCAATCATAATAACAAGCTGTCTCTTATCGAAAGTACTGTCCTTGCAACTCACAAGCTCACTGGCAAACGAAGGACTAGGCATGTTGCACAAACTATTGGTATAGGGCTTTCGATAAAACGACCCATTCGATGAAGTGTATCATCGATGATCCGACCATTCGGTGATTCGTTGTCGATGTAACGACATTCTGTGAAAATACATTCGATAATACGATAGGAGCCCAAAATAAAGTTAAGTACCTACTTGAGATGTTGACTGGTAAAACACCGCGAGAAAGAAGATGCCCAGAAACATTCGAAACAATACAAAAAAAACCCTAGATTGCGTCGCATAACTCGCATAGGTACGGTCGGCCACAATCTCAGATACCCCATGGCAGCTCTTATCGTGCGCAGCATAAGGGCGCCAATCGAACAAAAAGGGGTATCTGAGACTGTGGCCGACTGTACAAAATGCACGTAGCTAGAGGATGGATACCGGTTTTCGGTAATACCGAAAAACTGGGATCCCGGACTAAATATCTACATTTGAAAAACCGGTATTGTATTATCTTAATACCGGTTTTTCTGTATTTTCGGTATTACAGATAAAACTCTGAAACAAGTGTAGAATATCAAAATTTCGCGCGCATGCGATGCGTGCGAGTGCGCCGTGCGGAATAGCGATGTGAACCGGTTTTAGAAACCTACAAAAAAAACGTTTTTTGTAAAAACCTATAAGTATAAACGCCGGTTTTTGTTTATTAATTAAAAAACGATTACTTTCTTATTTTGGACTGCAGTCCAGGGGCCTTAGCCTGTACCGCAATGGTGCCTAAATAGGCTCCCAGTTGACGGCTTCAATGGGGGATTTCCAGACAGCTTTAAAATATTAAAAATAGTTATAAAAGCTGTGATAGATGGCGTTGATCCGACATCACAAAGTAAATTCGCGCTTACTACAGCGAAAATACTTTTTCACTTCATTGCTCTTTGACTTCATCTTTCACCTCATTCCATTTTGGTACATGAAAAAGTGCACGACTTTGTTATTGTTCTTGTATGAGGGTCATTCTTTGAGAGGTCGATTTTTTTGGTCACACCCTAGTATCTACTAAACTATACATCACACAGTACTAAATTAGCACTTAATCGTCTACTTAACGAACGGTCCATTGAGGCATATCAAATAAAAACAATATTTTATAGAGGAAATTGCCTAAATATCCCTTTGAAGGTCAAAAAATGGGTGATTTTGCGAGTATTTTGCATGTCACACGCGTGTGGGCCTGGTATGTTTTTGTTTGTGGTTTTACTCATGTGCCCACTACTATGCTAATTTATACCTTTCTAAATGCCCAATGAGTGCCTCTATCCAATCGTATATCCAGCATTCTATTAGAATGAAAACTCTTGTGTCTGTAGACATTCCTAGAAATGTCACGCGTCGAGCAAAGTTTAAATCGTGCACCGAAAGTATGTTTTTATACAAGCTTAAATACGCGGCAAGTTTCTAGGTAGTTACTGGTGCAAAATATCGTCAAATGGTCCTTTTCAACTATTATGGTTCATATGTGTCGCTATCTTTCATGCCTAAACTTTTACGTAAGATCTTGACTTTTTTTTAACTTTGGTTCGGTAAGGTAGCTGAAAGTGGTGGCACGTTTTGCTAGTATAGTAAACAAGACTACACTAAACTGTCCTAAGTACATGAATGCATATATCCCTGAGTAGGTATTGTCGTAAAAACAAATACGATTGCTTCTATAGTTTAAGAGAAATAGCTACATTTTAGTTATTTCTGAGATCGGTGGCACTGAGATCGGTGGATTTAAGCCACCGATCTCAGTTATTAGCCAAGGATCTCAAAGAAGTTTTCAACATATTGTATCAATTTCACATATTCTTTAGATACCACACCGAACGAGATGCTATGACTAATTCAAAATGTATCAGTTTTTTTCTATGGATTAAAGTTTAGACTTCATTTAAGCTATTAAGGTACTGTTTTTTGCAAGGAAATGTAATTTCACGCAAATAAAAAGCAAAATCCGTATAGACAGACAATTTAAGTGTATAATTATTACAGTCACACATATAATAGAGCATTGGTCGCCGATGCGAGAGAACCAGGTACGATTCCCAGCGCAGGCATGTAAAATGACTTTGTTTCTTTTCAAAGTTACATAAATTTGTAAATTTGAAGTAGCCCCTCCCTAATGTGAGGAAAAACATCGTGATGAAACCCGCAACTTAGTTGGCTCCACACGTAATGACTTCTCTTGTGGGCTAGGCCGACCAAGCTGTCAGGATGGTATAGGTGCTGGGCAAGCCTACTCCATCTAAAACAATGTCCCAGATACTGCAGCGCCGACTGGTCTCTTCACCCATCTAGTGTAAGTGAAGGTGCCACTGGACGCTATATAAATAGATGCGAAGGCTTGTTGACTATAATTTTGCATGTTTAGCTTAGAAATTGATCTTTTACAATGATTTTATGAAAATAAAGATATGATTTTTTTGATAATTTTTATGATGTTTAATAGAAATGTTTTGCTTAATTTAGCCCCCTTTTATTTGTGTCAGTTCACGAGTGACGTTTAAATTTAGAAAAAACGTTTATTATTCACTGTAATTACTGTTTATAATAATTTTAGACACTATCTGAGATCGGTGGCCTTTTTGCTGAGATCGGTGGCTTGTCAAAAAAGAAGATTTTTTTTTCATTAATCTATAAAGCCTACAGGTGTGCCTCATCGACATATTGACTAGTTTTTAAGCCATCTTTTACGGTGTATTTTTAGTTTTCGCCTATCTTGAAAAAAAATAAAAGCCACCGATCTCAGCGAAGAACGCTTTTCTCAGGAATGACCGATGAGTGAATGGTAGAACCGGAAACACTACATTTTGCTCCATCACCAATACCTAAATATTGTGTTTTGACGTTTCTACGAAGCCCAACGAGCGCGAACTGGCTTATGAAAAACATATCTCGTCAGCGACATCCAGTTACAAATTTGGAACTACAACTCATGAGCTGTCAGAAAATTGCCTATTACGATTTATTAATGCGGATTGCGGACGGTCCTTTTAATGTTTTTGTAGTACAGCAAAGAATATTCTGATTCTGCAACTTTTTCTCCGAGTGCGCGGTCAGTTTGTGAGTGAGTGAGTGTGTGTATTTGTTTTCACGCTAGAACTGCAGGACGAATTTGCCTGAAGGAATGGAGATAGCTTAGAAACCAGACTAACATAGACTATAAATTACGAACTAAATTCGTCTGGTAATGTCGATAACGGGAAAAAAAGTCTACGCGGACGAAGTCGCAGGCAAAAGCTAGTATAAATTAATATTATCGTTCAATTAAATAAACTCCCTTATTTTAAATTTTCTATTTGTCTATTTTATAACAATTCAATATTTTTTTATATAACAAAAATGTAATACCGAAAAATACCGAAAAACCGGTATCCCGGTATTTAAAATCTTGATACCGAATGAATACCGGTATTGGGAAAAGGCTCCGGTATTCCATGCTCTACACGTAGCGTCGTCGTCGTGGCATTGCGTGGTATTTCACTACCTAGTGCGTTTCACGAGAGAATTCCCTTGGGTTGAATAAAAATAGTCCCTATTAAATTGTAATAAGCGTTTTGCTAAGGGAACTCTTTCGTGAAACGCAAAATAGGTAGGGTCAGAGAGGGTAAAAGTGAAATACCACGCCTAGTCTGAAAACTTACAATCGAAGTCAAAATATTGACAGTCGTCGTCTGGAACGGTGTCACGTATCAAAGAGGTCGCAGGTCTCACGGCATCTGTCAATGAAACAAGTAGTTTTGTTTAGGGTTATGCAGTACGTACTCGTAAACCAAACCAATCCTGCCCCTGTATTCTCTATCCACCGTAAAAACAACCATCAGTAGTAGTAATTAGAAACATAAAACCTAGGACATATGAGTACATTCCTTGTGGTGTAGAGGTTCATTAGAAACCCCTTTTTAGTGAATAGCCCGCGCGCAAAGCAAAAGGTAAAAATTAAAAAGGGCTCATACAGGGTGTTAAAAGACCGCCAACAGATCCGAAAGCCACGCATACTAGACACCAAAACAAAGTACTTTTTTGATAATATTGCTGGGAAATGAATTTGGTTTTTTAAGTTATAATTTTGAAAAATATTTTATAACTCAATGGACTTGTAACGCACAGAAATCATATTACGCAAGCGTAGGTATAAGTTTATGTTACTTAAGCTTGAAGTGCCGATGTTTAGAATACATTGCGGGTTGAAATTTTAACGTCGTTTTTTGTAATAAATATTCATAATTTTTAAATGGTTTCTTGAGAAAATATGTTAAGAACTAGATACTGAATACATTTCTGCAAAAAAAAGTTTTGAAAAGTCCGACTTTGAACCTCATTATTTCGGAAACCGTTGATTTCCCAGGCATAATTCCTGGGGCAAAAATGTTCCTTATGATGAGAACAATACGTGGTTTCCCGCTTTGTTGGCGGTCTTTTAACACTCTATATAACAGAGCCAATTTTGTGTTGACATTCATAACGGTTTGAAGATATTTTCGCAAAAAAAAGGCAGTGCGCTTTTTTTCTTTAAAAAATATTTTAGAAACTTACATTCATCCAAAATCTTCATGTTCACAGCTCTACCAATGAATAATTGATTATGCCCCTTATCGCCGATGCTTTATAATAATGTCACAGTGAATGCGACGGAGCGAAGTGCCGCCGCCCGTCGTCGCAAGGTTTTCAGTTTAGTCGAAGCTATAGTGATGTTGTCGAGAAGCAAACTTCGAGTCCGCTACTCCTCATAGTATGCCCTGGAGGAAAAATAAATTGCCTGAAAATTTTATCGCAGACCGCGTCCGACAGAAATTTGACATACAACCTGTTACAAAACATCCTAACTATTATTACAGGGTGTAACAAAAAATATTTAAGTTCTTATTCCCATACGCAAATCACTGGCTGCATGCGTGGTATAAATAAGTCTCGTTTTCACAGTCAAAGAACACTATGATGAATTGAGCCATAAAAGTCAGCTAAGGCTTCTGATTGGCCATTTTAGTGACGTGCCGTACGTAGCGCTGTAATGAAAACAACCAATCAGGAGCCTTAGCTTACTCTGACGATGCGCTGCGTCACAATGTACGTTGACTGTGAAATCGCGGCTTTAGGCTTCATTTTTATCGCTGTTGTAGCGACCCCTGTCGGGCGCTCAGGAAACTGCTACATACTAGAGCTGTCAATCGCTACTCGCTACAATCCTGCATCGCGCCAGCAAAATATCTTTCGTAGCTGAGTTATATAGAACGTCCAACTATGTTCAGTTGGACCCGGCCGGTCCCCAAGCACAACATCTGCTTGGCGGGAAATTTCCCTTTGATAGTGAGGAGCATGATCACCCGCTCCTCCTACACTGTCATAGGTACATACCACAAAAACAAATTAAGGCTGGAAAATAGCAGCGTGGCGGGAAATTCAAAATTTTCACAGTTTTTTACATTTTGTAGCTAAACTGAGCTATTTTTGTTCAGCGATCTTTCGTTCGCGGCAATAACATAGTATTCTTTTTATTATTGTAAACAACAGAACAACAATAATTCAGCCGATTATGTGTTCTGGTCTACGACAAGTTTTTTGGGCAGTGCCACTGCTTCGTAGACCAGAACACATAATCGGCTGGATTATTGTTGTTCTGTTGTTTACAATAATGAAAATAATACTAGGTTATTGCCGCGAACGAAAGATCGCTGAACAAAAATAGCCCAGTTTAGCTACAAAATGTAAAAAACTGTGAAAATTTTGAATTTCCCGCCACGTTGCTATCGTCCACCCTTAATAGCGCACTTGTTGGCAAAAGACCAATGATAACAAATACTCGAAGAGTTTTTCCCACAGCACTGTCTACTCTGTCTATTCTGCATTCCTCCGCAAAAAGGTGACATTGATGCGACACGAACTGCGTTGATGTTTTTATCAATTTATCGATTGTACAAAAGTGGCATTTGAATAAGTACCTACCTAAGTTATGCGCCTTTGTTTCCAGCTCTAAAACGTATCAGTGGACTATTAGAATTCTGTCTATTTCAAAGATGAAGAAAGACATAGGGAGATAAAGAGAGATATACAGGGTGCACTCTAAGTCGATAGCGGAACTTTAAGTAGGCTGACTACTGATCACTACAAACAACTTTTACCCGGTGGCGAAAAAAATGGAGCACAAAAAATATCAGCTGCTCCATACAAAAGGTCGAATCAGTACTGCGCCAAATGTATGAAAAAGCTGATATTTTTTTCGATGTAGCTGTAGATAGGGAGAGAGAGATAGATATTTAAGAGCAGAGGCAGAACGATATTTAAGTGCTTGCTTAGCGAATTTCTCAAATCAGAAACCGGCAGTCAACCATTTTAGTCTTTATTATGTAAGTATTTGTCTATTTTATGTATTAGTCTGACGGTTCACTAATAAGGCTCTATCATCTTCGAAATAGTATTGCATCAGTTTTATTTGTAATTCTAGCACGATTAGTATGAGCTTAATTGATATACACAGAGTGGTACAGACATAAATGTAAAAGTAAGATGTAAGATGTAGCCTGTATAATGAAGAATGTCCGTGGGTCGGTTAAATCACTTGAAACTTTATGACCGTATAGCCTACAAGTTTAGAAATACACCCGTTTTTGTTTCATTCAAATCGAGCCAGTACTTTTAAAGTTACGACGGTTTTAGTTTCCGTCCTCTTGGAGTTTTTCGCGCGAGCGCGGCAAACTCGCGTGACGTCACTAAACAGCTGGCACCCGACACATACACCGTAACACTCATTCAAAGGGCTATATCTTTGGAACCGTACTAGGTAGCCAGTTGAAATTTTCAGAGATTATGTTTTATTATAGTGGATTACCCAAGAAATAATAAAAATAAAAATATATAAAAAAATAAGAGGGGTCCCCATATAAAAAAACCTTGTTTTATACTTTTTGCTGTATAGAAAAAACGGTAAGGCATAGAAGCATCAAACTTGGTATGATTATAGGGCTTACTCCATAGTATAACAAAAAAATATAAAAAACGGTCAAGCGCGACTCAGACTCACGCGCCGCGGGCCCATATAGGTAACCAGTTTTTTTATTGTATGGCGGTACGGAACTCTCAGTGCGCGAGCTCTACTCGCACTTGGCCAGTTTTTTTGTCTGTTTAGTCAGTGTTACAGTAGTTTTAATATAATATTACTTATTTATAACGTAAAAAATTCGCTAGGGACAGGTTTTAAAGCCGCAAGCTATTCCCTAGCACGGGTTAGTTAGTGCTATAAAAATAAAAGTAAATCGTATATCGTACTTAGCTATAGATGTGTATGATGGCTTTGAAAAATGACAATCCTATATAGCTTTATGATAGAAGTAAATTAATATTAATAAGTTATAAAACTGGTATAACCTAGGCATAGGTACATTTTTACTCATAAAAATAGTGGGCAACCATTAACTCGTCTGTTTTAGGTAAGTTATCGGATTGTCATTTTTCAAAGCCGTCATCCACATCCATATCTAAGTAATAATATATTTTTTTGTTATTTTTAAAGCACTTACTTACCCGTGTTAGGGAATATCTTGTGGCTTTAAAACCTGTCCCTAGCAAATTTTTAACGTTATAAATAAGTAATATTATATTAAAATACTACTGTAACACTGACTAAACACACAAAAAAACTGGCCAAGTGCGAATAGAGCTCGCGCACTGAGAGTTCCGAACCGCCATACAATAAAAATAAACTGGTTATACGGACCCTCGGCGCGTGAGTCCGAGTCGCGCTTGACGGTTTTTTATATTTTTTTGTTATACTATGGAGTAAGCCCTATAATCGTACCAAGTTTGATGCTTGTATGCCTTAGCGTTTTTTCTATAGAGCAAAAAGTATAAAACAACGTTTTTTGTATGGGGACCCCTCTTATATTTAATATTTTTTTATTTTTATTATTTCTTGGGTAATCCACCATAGTAAAACATAATCTCTGAAAATTTCAACTGGCTACCTAGTAAGGTTCCAAAGATACAGCCCTTTGAATGAGTGTTACGGTGTATGTGTCGGGTGCCAGCTGTTTAGTGACGTCACAGCAGCTGACGACCGCGCGCTCGTCGCACAGCTACTTTAAAATTAAATATCTCGGGAACTATAAGACGTATCAAAAAAATTTTTTCACCCAAAGTTTCCATTTTAAATAGAGTGTATGGTAAGGTAGAAATCAAAAGTTGATGGTATTCTTCATTGTACATGTCCCACTAGCTGGGCAAAGGCCTTATCTCAGAGAGAGAGAGAGAGCTTAATCACCACGCGTGCTCAATGCGGGTTGGCGATTTTTGCGTTGAGGGTATAATGCCTCATACGCTCAGGTTTCCTTACGATGTTTTCCTTCACCGTCAGCGAGTGGTATTGCTACTACAAATTCACAAATGTACATGAAATTAAACAAAGTCATAGATACATGCCCGCACCGGGAATCGAACCTGGGACCTTTCGCTTCAGAGACTACTGTTCTACACACTAGACCACCACCGCTTCCACATATAAATGTATGGAACTTTTATCTCGTTAGGACTGGCAATGCTTAGTCAGGTTCAATGTAAATGTTTTCCATCTGTGGCACAGCCTTCTTTATCTGTGGTCTTCTCTTTTTGTCATTTTTCTGACATTAATTCTTGACTTTCTTTCCGCCTTCAAAATATAACCTACTGTCAAAATTAACAACAAGCAACTCTTTTACTATTTTGGTGAAGAATTGAACTGAATCAATCTCTATTTGCAGGTTGATGAAATATGCCATCACAAGCATAATAATTTTATTATAGATGCTATGTCGCCTCCACTCTATCTAAATACATTTCTGTCGGACTACATAGGAACTCTAAGAAAATGGGAAACGCATTCAGCTGTCACCCAATGCAAACCATCCAGCACGAGCCAACGAATAGCACCAGCACGTACCAATGAGGCATTTCCGACATTTCCACCGTCGGAAGCGAAGTTTTTTGTCCTCAACTCACGACCTTGCACTCAGCTACTGCTTGTTCCTTTGGCTTTTTTACAAGCGATTCTGCAATATAAAGTGCACGGCAAACGCCCTAGATGTGTAGTCGAGCGTTCGCTGTGGCTCGAGCATCTTTAGACGAGATTCTTTGAAGAAACATGCCAGCCCCGTGTGAACCGTGCAAAGGTAAGCAATGTTTGATTTAGGCCCGTAATATCAATCAATCACAGATTAAACCAAAAAAGCTAGTTTAAACCCTATCTGTCGATAAATTTTCATACAAAATGCGAGATTTATTCTTTATCAAACCTTAATAATAATGGGCCCAAAAAGAAAAGACCAGTCAATACCTACATGCTTACGTGTGGAGCCGGTGACTCTCGATAATTTCCTTCAGGTGCAGGGCAAGCATACTTAGGCCCGGTTTCTGAATTGAGAATTTTACTAAGCAAATACTTAACTATCGTTCTGTCACGCTCTTTTGTGAGAAATCTGCAGAGGCAGAACGATATTTAAGTACTTGCTTAGCGAATTTCTCAAATCAGAAACCGGCAGTTAGACCCGGTTTCTGAGTTGAGAATTTTACTAAGCACATACTTACGTATCGCTCTGTCACGCTCTTTTGTGAGAAATCTGTAGAGACAGGACGATACTTACCCATTTGCTTAGCAAAATTCTCAACTCAGAAACCGGGTCTTACTTAGTTACTCTTTTTAATGTTTTTCTAGTGCAGCAAAGAATATTATGATTCTAATTCTAGAGGAATAGTTCGCTGGTTGTAGGATAAAAACGAGGAAATCTCGGTTTGGTCCTTCTACTGGAAACCTATCCACACGCCATTGCGTTACAGACTTAAGCCCCGGGTACTCCATTGTTATGCAGGAATGCTTTGCAAAGCAAAGGGTTGATATGCAACGATTTGGGGATTTTTTCAGGACATGAGCAGTTTTTTGTGAAAAATTCAACGCATCGCCTTGAAATGGGCCAAAAGAATACAATACAATAATGAAAACCACTAACTTTACGCAGATACGTGCAAGGATGGCGCCGCCGCCTGCAAAGACGACTGCAGCTGTGAGACAGACTGCACGGATTGCTCTCCCAAAGAAGGTAAGATAGTCAAATGAAAACCCATCTAACATCCTTTTCGCCGAGGTGGCAAGATGCGGCCGAGGATAGGAAAGAGTGGAGGAAAAAATGGGAAGCCTATGCCCAGCAGTGGGATACTTTGGGGGCTAAGAAAATCTATCTCAGTAAACACCGGTACCTGGTAGTTGATTTCCTAAAAGGTCAGTGTATGCTAAAAATCGCCGTCGGAGGCCGTCATTCTCATTTAATTTTGATGACTTTGTTTCAAGATTTTTATTGGTCGGATTTTAATTTTCGGTAACACCTGAAATTCATAATCATTCATCACAATCATTATTATCAGCCTACCTCCGTCCAGTGTTGGGTATACAGGCTCTTTTCCACTCGCGCCACCTCTCACGGTCTCTTAACTTTAAAATTAGGTATCCCCTAATAACAATTCAACACGGCTATCTAGTTAAATGTTTTTTCTTTCTTTTCCAGGGAGCTGCTGTTAGTCCGAGCTAAACCTGCGTATCCGTTTCCTACACGACCATTGCCCAACGTGATTCCTGGCTTCAGAGTCTCATGTTTCCCTAGTTAATTAAGATGCAATGAAATAATAAAAAAAAGTGGTGCTCTCATTTAAGTTTCGACTTTTATTCCTGACGTTTTTGCTCTTCATACGTAGGTATATTATCAATACAAACAGCCTAAATTACTGAACTGGGAAAATCTAGTAAATGATTCAGATTTTTTGTTTTGGCGCGCCAGGTAGTGTTTCTGACTCTATCACTCCTATTTACGTGTAGCATGCTGCGCTCGCTGGCAAACCTTGAGTTTGGACTTTTGACGTTCAAAACTATCAAAACTAGGATCAAATGGAACTGGGCTGGCTACGTCTGCCGCATGAGCTGAGACAGGTGGGCGAAGATCGCCACCGACTGAGTCCCACATGCATGACAGACAATTAACGGACGGCGCGGCAGGCCGAGGCGACGATGGCGAGATGATCTAAATGAGTTCTTGCCCGGTTGGCCAGAGGTGGCCCAGGATAGAGATGTGTGGAAGTCAAGAGGCCTATGCTTAGCAGTGGGACCAAATCCAGGCTAACTAAAAAAAAGTTATTCTATCCTTGTTTTGTCATGTTATTTTTTTGTGAAATTCTCAAATCAGTAATAATTGTTCAAAGAAAATACATAGATATAAAGTCAGAATAGCCAGCATCTTGTGTTGTGCATTCGAAAAAGGCTTGCTTGACTCATTTTCGGGTCAGTCAAACTCCTCCCATTGAGTTGTTATAGGGAGTAACTACTGTACTGACTCAAAAAAGCGGTCGATTCAACTTAGACCTTTGCATGTTTGATGTTCCTTCAAAAGAATTGTACCACTGAATAGGTGAACGCTGCTGTGCTGCATTTAAGAACATAGCCCCTAAAGTACGAGTGGAAAATACACGCTAACCACAGTAATGTTTCTACTGTGCTTCAACTGAGGATGACATCGTGGAAGAAGTAACTACTATTGAATTTGTGCTTCCTTCCGAACTTTAGCTTTCAATTGATATTTTAGCGTTGGTCGATTCCCTTGCCTTTACCGAGCATGCCAATATTGGTATTGTTATTTGTTGGTTCGGGATTCTTTTATTTTACCTAAGACATTTTTTTATTTTACATCCTTTGGCTCTACAACCCTGGGTGGGTCTTGGCCTCCTCCAGAGTAGATTTTCATTTGTCTCTGGCCCTTGCCTTTTTTCGCCAGTTGGTGTATTTGCCCATCTTTCTGAGGTCTTCTTTGATGCAGTCAATCCAACGTTTTTTGGGCCTGGCTCTTGGTCTCTTTTATTGTGGTTTCCATTTGGTCATTACCGTCGAGGCTCTGGTGTCTGGCATTCTCTCCAGTGACCGGCCCATCGAAGACGCTCTGACTTACAGAACCTGATGATTTTTTCTCGCTCTATAAGCGCATCCAGCTCATGATTCGTACGAGAATAAAGCGTCAGAATAAAATGTGGTTCGTGTGTTCAGCAGAATCCAGAATTTCCATCTTTTCAGTGTAAAATGCTGCAGTAAATGTAGGTTATTGGTGCGGGAAAAGGTCATCAACCACAACAATCATAAATTAACTTCACCAACCAATCATTTATTATTCAGATAAGACAGTAAAACAGTACGATGGTAACGAAGAAGGTTACA
The DNA here is from genome assembly GCA_949319315.1 of Zelleria hepariella. Taxonomy (NCBI): domain Eukaryota; kingdom Metazoa; phylum Arthropoda; class Insecta; order Lepidoptera; family Yponomeutidae; genus Zelleria; species Zelleria hepariella. Next base: position 4,424,835 of record OX439380.1, on the reverse strand, counting down.
CCAAAGGCGATAGGGAAGCAGGACTCCAAAGTCCTACTGATCCTCGTGAAGAGTGAGGGTCGGCGGTTGGCAGTGCGGTGCTGGCGATCCATGGTGCTAGTCACGGAGTGAGGATTAGGATATGGGGCTGGTGAAGAAAGGGACGAGGTCTAGCAGCAGCCGCCTGGGAAAAAGAAAGGTCAGTTTTAGAAGTCAGTATTGCACTACGAAATAGAATATTTTCCGCCAAAATGGTCGATTTTAGGCCTAGATCCTTGACACTAAATTCTAGGTAAGTTGTGGGGTTTATTTTTCTGTTAGGTATAGTACCAACAAAACACGCTCATTTTACTCATTTATTTATGAACGATCGTTATAAATTTAAGGGTAGTCTTACCTTTATCAGAGCAGTCGTTGCAGCCTTTGTCTTTGCAGGAGCAGTTATCCTTGCAGGTCTCGGCGCAGGAGTCTGAAACATTACACAACCATTTTAAGGAAGTCTCTAGAGACTCTAAGTGGATATTAATGAAAAAATATATATCGAGCGAATGGTTCCAGCAAAGTACCGGTTATTTTGTTTGACAGCTTCGAAGGACGTGATACCCAAACTGATCGCCAACCTCCGATAGGATAGGAGACGGCATGCAAAGAAGAAGAAAGAAGAGGTAGGTACACTACACCTATTGATGAATTATAATCTACCACTTTTTTTGATTGTGGTAGCAAAAGCCTCCCATCTCCATGACGAAAAATATAAATATAAATTCGACCCTATATTTATATTCCCTTTTACTCCAAGGGAATTAAGAAGTATTCTTACCTTTGCAGGGTTCGCAGGGGTTAGGCATCTTGTCTAGTAGATTGGATGACCGTTAACAGTTAACTGTACCTTATCGTTGGTCTGACGACCTTTTATACTCGGCGTTCCGCTGAAAAAACTACAGCAAGTGGCTGAAAAAACATAGTGGAGCAAGGTTGCACGATGCCTATGTTAATTGTATAGTTTAATGACGTTTTCAAGACTTGATCAATACAATCTTATGCGTTGGTAGGTAGTCATTTTTGAGAACTGTGCATGATGGATAATGATTTTATTGATGATGGATAGACCAACATCCTTTAGGAGGCGCGGGTGATCATGCTCCTCAGCTTTAAAGAGACATTTCTCGCCAAGTAGATATTGTGCTTGAGGACCGGAAGGGTACAACTGACCACAACTGACTGGGACAACCGGCATATAAATTCACCTTGGAACTTTTGCTGTGTCATGTGGATTTGTAGCGAGTAGCGTTCACAGCTAGTACGTAGAAATTCGGAACCCAAAGTTTTTTGTTCGAAATTGGCTTATTCAAAACTTTTGGCTATTATAAGAAACTTATTTGGGTCATTCTTTGAGAGGTCGATTTTTTTGGTCACACCCTAGTATCTACTAAACTATACATCACACAGTACTAAAGTAGCACTTAATCGTCTACTTAACTAACGGTCTATTGAGGCATATCAAATAAAATCAATATTTCATAGAGAAAATTGCCTAAATATCCCTTTGAAGGTCAAAATATGGGTGATTTTGCAAGTATTTTCCATGTCACACGCGTGTGCTCCTGGTATGTTTTTGTTTGTGGTTTTACTCATGTGCCCACTACTGTGCTAATTTATACCTTTCTAAATGCCCAAAGAGTGCCTCTATCCAATCGTATATCCAGCATTCTAATAGAATGAAAACTCTTGTGTCTGTAGACGTTTAAACTAATGTCACGCGGCGAGCGAAGTTGAAACCGCTCAACAAAAGTATGCTTTTATACATACTTGAATACGCGGTAAGTGTCTTGTGATTGGTGTAAAATATCGCCAATTTAACCACGGTGCTAAGATGGGACGGGTATGTCGCTAACTTTCGCGCCAACACTGTGAGGTAAGTTATTCACTTTTTTTTAATTTTGGTTCGGGAGGGTAATTGAAACTTGTGGTCAGTTTTGCTAGTTAAGTGATACTATTTGCACTTAACTATCTAAAGTACAGGATTGGGTATGTCCCTCAGTAGGTATTGACATCAAAATAAATACGATAGCTTTTATAGCTATAGAGAAACAACGTAATTTTTTAATTTTATTGATATCCATGGCCCTAAAATCCATGGATTTAAGCCATGGATATCACATACCGGCCATGGATATCAAGTAAATTTTCTTAAATTTCACTTATTTTAGGGTTACGTACCGAAAAAGTGCCAAATAAGACCCTATTACTAATCCAGTACATATCTACATGTCTGTTTGCTTGTTTGCCTTTAAATATAATAGGTTGAATAATAAGCAAGCAGTTGATTTTTTCACAGTATATATCTATCTATTTATCTAATTTTTTTCAAATCCATTGTAATTATACGGCTTAATTAATGTACACAAGATTAATAAAAACCGGCCGGTGCAAGCCGGACTCACGAACCGAGGGTTCCTCATTTTCGTTCAAAGAGGGATTCTTCCAAATACATGCAAAGAATGGTCATTCTACTAGTTATTAAAAAAAACAAAGAGGGATTCTACCAAATACATGAAAATAATGGTAGAATTAGCTGAGGCAGAGTAATAAAGTCCCGTTTAGCACCCTTCGTGTACAATATCCTAAAATTTTTCCTTGTAAGTCGGAGTCGCGTACCGGGGATACCGTACCACCACCTAAAGTAAGGGGTAAATATAATATTAAAATATGTTACACAAATATTGTGGTGGTACGGAACCCTGAGTGTGCGAGTCTGACACGTACTACTATGCTGGGTTAAAAAAAATAAAGGCCTAAGGCATCTACGTATGAGATGATTTATTTTACCTTTGCAAATACTTTTATATGTAACTTTGAGAAGCAATAAAAGGCTATATTATTTTATTTTTTATGAGATGATTTAAATAGCCTCCAGTGGTACCTTCACTCACACTAGATGGATGAAGAGGCCACTTGGCGCTGCAGTGCCTGAGACATTGTTTTAGATGGTGCTGCTGGGTTATATTCTACTAATATGTATATTATGTATTTACGATACTTCTTCACGCCTAAACGGCTGGATGGCTTTGGATGAAATTCGGGATGGATGTGTAATTGTTTATTCATGTTATAGCTTTTAAATAATAGTAGCTGTTTATCAAAACGTTTTATAAGACTTAAGGCCTGAAATTAATGAGAACTTAAGAATTAATGTTACAATTTTATAGACTTTGTTGAGCATAATTTATCTCTTTTATTATTTAATAACTCAGCATGTCTTTGCTTAAAATAAATCTATGAGCAACTCAAAAAGTTTAAAAACCTCTAATTTTTTACTGTTTTTTCTCAAAATAAAACTTTGATTACTTTGGTTTGATTATTATGATGTTTTATTTATATACTTTTCCTTCACTAATAGTTGGAGAGCTGGTGACCAATCGAGATATTTTTTCGTACAAGGCTGGGAGTTAGTAGGCTGATAGAGTAGACTTCGCTGAGTCTGGGAAAAATATTTTTTTGGTCCGGTCGCGGTTGGAAGTTAGATTTTTTTGACTTTGAAAGTTTAAATGTATGGGTTGAGTCATTTCTTTTTTGTCTACAAGGCTGGGAGTTTTTAGGCTGCCTTTTTAGTCTCCGCTGATCACGAAATCACTATTTATTACTAGCCAAACGCGGTAGAAATATTGTTTTTTATAACCTAGAAAGTGTGAATTTTTGGGTTATAAAAATCAAACTTTCAATCACGCTCGGCCAAAAAAACAAATATTTTCTTATTCAACGGAGTCTCAACAACTAACCTAGAAGTTTCTAGCCTTCTACGACAAAAAAAAAAATACTTAACCCATACATTTAAAATTTCAAAGTCGAAAAAATCTAACTTTCAACCGCGACCGTGCCAAAAAAATATTTTTCCCAGACTCAGCGAAGTCTACTCTATCAGCCTACCAACTCCTAGCCTTGTACGAAAAAATATCTCGATTGGTCACCAGCTCTCTAACTATAAGGCCCTGTTTAAGTCTGTGACAGTTCATGAGTGACAATCAAGCTAAAGGAAGCATTTATGTACCACTGAAATTACTGTTTATATTAATTTTTGACACTATTTGATATCCATGGCATATTTTTTGATATCCATGGCCTGTCAAAATAGAAGATTTTTTTCTGATTAACCTATAAAGCCTACAGGTGTGCCTCATCGACATATTGGCTAGTTTTTAAGCCCTTCTATCCTCTGTATTTTTAGTTTTCACCAATGACGAGAAAAAATAAAAGCCATGGATATCAACGAAGAACGCTTTTTTGAAGAATCATCCATTTCAATAATTTTTATTTTGGTTCAGTAGTTCGGATTTTACAACGTTCCAAAGATACGGTTTTATGACGTCACGCGACGGTCTGCATACTGTTGGCGGTCATAGAATTAGGAACAAAACATTTTAGCGTATAAAAACAAAACTACTGGACCAAAATAAAAAATATTTAAATTAGTTTCTCAATATTGTCTAAAGATAAGATTAAGGAAATAACGGACTTTCGAACAAAAAACTTTGGGTTCCGAATTTCCTGGGGCCTCAGTCTGTAACCCAATGGTGCCCCGATAGGCTCCTAGTTGTAGGCTTTAATTACGATTTAATAATGTTTGTATTGATTTAGTAAAGTTTTAATGTTTTTTGGTAGAGAATATTCTGATTCTAATTATAGAGCATTAGTTCGCTGGTTATAGGAGAAAAATGAGGAAAACCCAGTTTTGTACTTCTACTGGAAACCTATCAACACGCCCCATTGCCTTATAGACTTGAGCTCCTTTGCACCAGACAGGCACCACTACAATCCTTTGACAACATGACACAGCCTCAACACCGCTCTTAAATATCAGTTCGATAGAGTATTTTTATTGTAGGAGTGTCAGTTCTTCGAGTCCATACGTGATTCCTCATATTCCTCAAGGCATAATAAGTATGGTCATTGCTTGCTACCATAAGAAGTCGCTTGAAAGGCGTGTCAAAAAACAAGTCACCCTCTAGATAAACGTATGTACGTACAACACCTAAGAACTCTACATTTTGAACAATTTCAACAAGTACAAGGAATCACTGGTACGTAATGTAGAGTATTGTAGAGTTGCAGTCACGACTCACGTTAAAATACCTACCTTTGTTAAGTTTTTTCCCCAGTCAAAGGGAAGTTTACTAAAGTCATCGATTCTACTTGAATCTCCAAACTTATTTACGGAAGCGCCAACTTAACATTTCCTTCTTTTTTCCGCTGAAACCTTCACCATTTGGTCGCGGAAACTATTTAAGAGTAATTTGTTATTAATTTCAGTATCAGTCGCATCCGGTAGATCGAAGGAATTAGCCACCTTCTACATTACAATGTGCCAAACTCCAGGAGGTAGGTGTATTTTTATATTAGTTTAACGGTTTCACTTACTATTATTATTTGTCGGGATAGTCGACATGTTTCGACCTCGTCCGGAAGTCTTAGTCATGAAGGAGGGACGGATTGTCTACAGAGAGTTACAGCAATATCCTGTCATATAATTTGAGGAGATTTTTCAAATCAAGCAAGCCATAAAATATCAAAATAAATTTCAATTTGAATGGAACAAGTGTTTTTTTTTCTTTTTTCTAGTAGACTTTCTTTTAACTTTATCAATTAAACTGCCTTCTCTTGGCCTACTCATTCTACCTCTATTTTCGTAGTGACCAATAAAAGCTTCTTTGTTTTTTTTTGTCAGAGACTTTCTAAGCTTTAAGAAATTAGAAATGAATAAACGACATAGCGCCTGGCCATTATTTGAGGCAATACTACGGGCAATACTTACTGCAACGATTTTAGGCGTTTAGATTTTCAATTGCCGTACAAAAGATTTGAATAAGAAGCTAAATTCGCTTTGTAGAGCTTTGTAATGAACCCAAGATAAAAAATCCAAGCACCTAATAAGTATTAATATTTTTTTCACAGCCACAGTAACCAAACATGAATACCCGATCCACATAAAAGAGAAATCCCTTGCAACCCCATCATGCTGCGCAAAACCGGCCTACTCCACCGCTACAATGCTGCAATTGGTCTTCAACATCCTTGGGATCCTCGTAGCCATATCTGCAACCTATTTGATGGTGACCACAGACTCTAATCTGTACCTGATATTCTGGATCTGCTACTCTGTGCTAAGGCGGATGATGACCACGGCGAAGAAACATTTTAAGGCTGATTGAAGACGATAAAAATGTTGGTGTTAGCACGAAACAAATGAAAACTATCTTTACTCTCTTCGATCAAGTGTTGAAGATTGTAGAGTCGAAAGCTAACACCTTTACATTTTTGTTGCAAAACCACCTGTAAAGTAAGCAAATAAGGTTTATGTGCTATCGACTAAACTATCTGTGAAGGAAAACACCGCGTCTGTAACGCAATGGTGCCAAAATGGGCTCCCAGTTGACGGCTTCAATTACGATTTACTAATGTTGTTGGTCCTTTTAATGTTTTTGTAGTACAGCAAAAAATATTCTGTACAGTCAACGATAGAAGATATACGGCTAATACCATGGTAGCTCTTGTAGCGCGTCGCATAAGTGCGTCAATCAAACAAAAAGAGGGATATCTCTGGACTTCGCTGACCGTACTTAGCTTTAGTTCTGATTCGTGCAACGAGTTTCTGGTACACTTTATAATTTTAAGATGTTTATTGGATAATAGTTAGAGAATGTCATCTATTATTTATTATTAAATTATTGAACTACTTATTTATGTTACATCGCATGCAGTGACTTTAGGATTAAGAAAAATAAAACATGAAGTTAAAAATGCTTGTATCTTTATTTTTTTAATGTTTACATCTAGTTTAGTGCCCGGGTTTTACCATTCTATGAACTCACGTTCAGTTCAGTTTAAGTTAGTTTGTAACTTTTTATAGGCATGTCGCCCAAAAAAAGTTCTAAGTCTAGCTTGAGTAAGCAAAACCTATAATTCCGGGCAATAAAATCGTCCCACAATCGTTTTACTTCAATTTATATAATAGCTCGTAACAAACAAGAAAGTTTTTTACCCTCCATTACTGCCCACGGTCCGTGGCGGCAGAGAGAAGCAAAAACAGCGGCTATCTGTCTCAAATTCAAGGTTACTTGAGTTTATACAAGGTGTTACAAAAGATCTTAATTTTTTACTTTAAATCTGTAGAAGAACATAGAAACAACATTGACGAAGTTAGATACACAGGACCTGTATTTTCTCCGCGACGAGGTTCTATTATTTACTTCTACAGAACGTAGTCCCTGGTACTGGTAGGTACCTACTCATGATGGAGTTTTTAAGGTTGCCCGATGCTTAGGCCAGCCTTTATGCTAAGCTATGCTGTGCTCCTAAGTTAGAAACCTTTGTTGGAATGCACAATGCACATGTTATACTTATGGGGTGGCAGCTATTGGGACATCCCTGGCAAAACTTTGAAGAACCACCACAGTTTATTTTGAATTTATATAGGGGTAAGCTGTGATGGTCCCACGATCAAAATTAAATACATATTGATTGGTACACTAAACGTTATTGCGTCGCCAACATTTTGCTTCGTGGTGTCGGATTGATGAAACAGTAAAAAAAAAAACGTTGAGTGCGTTCAACTTCAACTTCGTCTTCGTGAGACTGCTCGACTTAATAGGAGCAAAAAATCTGCACATTTATTTAGACTCAAACTAAGTTAGAATGCTAACATTAATTGTAGTGTTGAGTAGTTTTGGTCTAGAAAAGTCCATACGAATTACAGTTTTGCTGTGTCTCTACATCAAAATGTAGATTATTCAACAGTAGCGTCTAGAATCATATCCAATCTAGCCATTGGCATCCAAGTACTCGGGTGAATAATTTCTATCACTTCTTACTTGACCTTTTATCCAACAGAAATCAAAGTGCATAATATCATCTGTATGTCTGTTTGCCATAGGCTCGATAATAGCTCCTCACTTCTCGCAGCTTAATTAGCGGAGTGTTCTTTAGACCTATTATAGTTCTAGCTTTCTCTTGGGAAATCTAGTCGAGCTGGACTATTCTGTGAGTACAAATTGTGTAAAAAATCCGGATATATCGGTCGGTCGGTACACTTCACAAATTAGGACCTACCATTTAACACAAGTTTTATTTCGCATAAGTTCAATATCCGTTCAACTTTTTAAAACTTGCACGAGACTTGAGTGAGTTAGATCTCAATACCGTAATTCTCGTGCTGTCAAAAAATACAGTCAAAGATTTTTATATTCTCCTCAAAAAAATACAATAGTCTTCTGCGTCTCTGTACATGTACACACGACAGCACGTCAGAGTGTACACTTTTGTTGTAAAGTTGCCCGTAACGTACTGTTACAGCCCATACCTACCACTGTATTTCTAAGAAGTTAGATCAAATTTCACCTCAGTCGCCGCCGCATTATTCTTTGTTTGTACCTACTTCAGTTAGATTCTGGCAGTCATGGCGAACACCCGTTTTTGTGTGACATAACAAATAAATAGTGTATTAGTGACTTTTGTGGTTTCCTTCAAGACGAACGACCCGGCCGCCCTAACAACTGGTGTCAGAAGTGTCATGACAGGAAAGTCTTAGGTATCAACTGAGACTCTGTCATCCGAATCCAAGGCCGAGTTTCGTCAAAGTGATCGACAGTAAGACTCCACCCAAGGTCGAGCCTGCATCAGCCGCACACTAGCACCGAGTGATCCGACGGTCAGTCTCCGCTCTGTAGCGTGAGCCCGCGATCTGCACACACAAACCAGTTCCTGCCTGGTCGACGGTAAGCCTCAGCATCAGCTCGAGCCCGCACCACTTACAACCATCTACAGATCTAACTCAACCTCCATCATCCAAGGAAAGAATTCCTCAACGGCAGTCTACAATACAAAGCTCTGTTTAGTGGAAAGTTCCACACCGCCAACTGTCGCCGTCACCGTTATCGCTTGTACTTGTAACCAAGGCTGTAAGTCATTGGACACCGACGTCCTGTGCTTTCTGCGTGCCGCCTGCCGGCATACACACCTACCTACACGTGACATCACCGGGTATGAATGAAACTCGTTGTTATCGTCGTCGTGTTCTTGTGAGTTAAAATTCAAGTTTTACATTCAAGTGTCTCAGTGTTACTCTTTCAGTGCTATTTTTACAAGGTTTTACTATATTTCTATGCTATTTTACATTTTACAATTTTTACCAAATTTCATATTTTGTGAGCACTTGTCTCTAACATCTCACAGCGCAATTAATGTCTGAATTTAAATCTGACTCCAAAGACGTCAGTCTAGTATCGGAAGATAACGTTTCTCTAGAAGCCGAAACCGCTGAATCTTCCTCTAATTCAACCCCTAAAAATTCTATTAAAGCCAAAATGGCAGTCACTCTTAGTGTTTTAACAAAATTTATAAAAGGTTACAATGGTGACAAAGAGTCACTCGCTGCTTTCATAACGAACTGTGACAATGCTATGTCTCTAGCTACCCCCGAGCAACAAAATGTGCTCTGCAAATTTATACTCTCTCAACTAGAGGGTAAGGCTCAAGTAGCCTGTAGCTTAAAAAGCTTTTCTAAATGGGATGAAATAAAAGTTTTTCTTAAATCAACTTTTGGCGAGAAAAAGCACGCCACACATCTTTTAGTGGACTTACAAAATTGCAAACAGCTTCCTTCAGAAGATGTTACAAAATATTCACTGCGTGTTGAAACAATATTGACACGCATACAGTCCGACATTCAATATAACTGCAAAAATCCCGAAGAGCTTCCTGGGCGAGTAGCAGCGATGGAAGATCTTGCACTTAATACGTTCATGCTAGGACTAAGTGGCACAATTTCGAACATTGTGAGATGCCGAAACCCTGCAACTTTAACAGAAGCGATACAGCACGGAATTGAAGAAGAAAAACTCTTCAATCTAAAGTCAAAATCCTCTCACCGCTCTCAGTGCTCTAAATGCAATAAATCAGGGCACACTTCTTTTGAATGCTACAAAAATAAAAATTCTCAGAATTTTCGATCTTTCCACGTTTCAACTCCAAGCACCTCTCAAGGTCAAAATGCAAACATCAAACAGTGCAAATACTGTAAAAACTTGGGTCACAATATTCAGGAGTGCCGGAAACTCCAATATAAAAATCGGCAAAATGGCAATCAAAATGCTCATCAAAGTCAAGCCAAAGTGCATGCTCTGCGTAATGACTCAATTAACGATTTAAACATCGAATGATTTCGGCTCAGTGCCTACCGAAATCATGCTCTATAAATGGCACAAATAAAACCTCTGATTTTGACACAATTCCTACTAAGTCCCAAAACTTAAACTCACCTCGGGCAATGCCCCCGAGTCATGATACACCTCGGAAAAAACCGAGTTCATCTCAGCTTTCACTGAGTTCTCTGAATTATAAAGAAAAATCACTGAGTCCAGCTCTGCCTCAAGGCGAGAGTTTTACTAAGTCCACATCTCACGTGCCGCAAAGCGAAAGCACGTCGAGTCATGCTATTTTAAATCAAACTACACCTCGAGAAAATTCGAGTTCTACTAAGTCTACCACGTCAAATGAAAACACACCTCAGGAAAAACTGAGTTCTACTAATTTTACTACGTCTAAAGATACATCTCGCAACAAGTCGAGTTCTACTACTTTCACATCCCGGCAAAATGAGCCGAGGTTCTTAAAACAAAGGTCACTGAAACCTTCTACTAATTTCACTGAATCAAAACAACCTACTCGTAATGACTCTATTCCTATGTATGACTACGAAATTGTCTACAAGCAAGGTCGTCTCAATTCTAATGCTGACGCGTTATCACGCTGTCCAGTCAATGCAATTCATTCTAACTCCCTGCTAAATTCAACTTATGAGAAGTATTACAAGAATCAGTTTGCTAAAAAACTTTCAGACTCCAACACTGTCATTGAAGAGCACACTGAAGCTCTACAGCTGACTAAACTGAAAGCAATCACATGTCCAGTCTCATTAGACTTTGACAACTCTATGCCTTATTGCGAAGAGATATTGTCGCAACTCGACAATTCCGCTGACTTGGTCAATGCTGAACGCGAACCTTTTACTATTCAAAGCGTAAATGATAAAAATAAAATGTATTATTTTCTATACACAAAGGTTCATCACTATGAAGAGACAAAGTACAAGGACATCTACAACTTGTTGATCAAGCTTAGAGATCTTATTCTAAAAGATAACCCTGAAACCACTGAAATCGCGATATCCGACTTTTCAGACCCATTTTCCAAAATTTCATACACAAAAATCTATAATATGATTTCTCGTATTTTTAATAATACTAACATCAAAATTCACATATACAAGAATCAATTGATCTACCCGACTCCTGTCGAGGTCCCCAAAATACTAAAAGAAAACCACGATTCTACTATCGCTGGTCACCCCGGGTCAAAGCGGATGCACAACAGAATAAAAGCTGCCTATTATTGGAAAGGCATGCGTTCTGATATTGAGGATTATGTAAAAAAGTGTAAACTTTGTCAGGTCAATAAACCTCTACGTAAATCAAATAAAGCTCCTATGGAGATAACCTCTACCTCTACGAGACCATTTGAACGATTGGCTCTCGATATAGTTGGTCCCCTACCCGACGCTGGTTCCCAAAATTTTAAATTCATCTTAACCCTGCAAGATGACCTAACTAAATTCTCTAACGCATACCCCATGGTCACTGCGACAAGTGACGAGATAGCTAGAAACCTCGTACACTTTATGTCTCTGTTTGGGTTTCCCAAAACAATACTCACCGATTTAGGTACTTGCTTTACTTCAGATTTATTTAAACAACTTACTGAAATTCTGAAAATCAAGGCTCTATTTACTACTCCTTATCATCCACAGACCAACGGAGCGCTAGAACGCTCACACGCTACATTGAAGGAATACTTAAAGTCCTTCGTGAACGAAAACCAGAACGACTGGAATTGTTACCTATCTACTGCAATATTAGCATACAATACCAATCCTCATTGTACCACTGAGTTTACCCCATACGAACTTCTGTACGGTTACAAACCTGTCATTCCGAATTCCTTATACGAGACCTCTAGTAATGCTACCTATAACGAGTACATTCGCGCATTGCAATACAGAATGCGTTTTAGCCGCGAAAAAGCTATTGAAAACATCAGAGCTAGTAAAGAAAGGTCAAAACAATATTATGACGCAAACAGTCGCGAAGTAACATATAAAATTGGTGATATGGTTTATTTAAAACAACACCACAGGCTTAGAAAAGCGCTTTCCCCGATATGGAAAGGCCCTTATAAAATTATTAAAGTACATAACAAACACAATGTAACCCTGCAAGTGGGCCGTAAGCATATAAAGCACCACACTAACGAAATAAAGCCCTCTAAATCTTAAACTTTTCTACTAAACTTATTTGCGATACCTAGTATAGCTTAGTGATGTGATGACAGATTGCACTGTGCTATGTTAGACAATATATTATATTTAGAAATGTAAGAAAACTACTATATAAGATTTTTAACTTTAAGTTTTTATTTTTAAAAAAAACTACTCTACGTGTGAACTTGTCTCGATATTTGTTAGTAATGTAATTCTAATTGTGAATCAAAGCTCCTTATGGAAGTTACAATGACCGTGCTTCCTCAGTGTAATGCAAATCTATTATTTGAAAAAAATTGTCAAAATCTCAAAATTTACAAATGGTTATAGTTACCTGTTAAATTTGTAAAATACAGTAAATACTACTCGAGTTCCACTTATGTTTTTACCATGATAATATCCCTGTTTGTTTTATAAGTTTATGTCTTATGTCCTATATTCCAGATGTAATCTTAAATTTAAGCAAATTTGTTATAATAAGTACCTACTACATTTTTAATTATACTTTTTGCGTGTTAATTTTAAGTTCTAAATGACTTTCTAAATTTTTGTTTTCAATGTTTACTAAATTTTTGTTTCAACTTCGCTTCATTTTTAAGGGATGAAGCTCCGTCAAAAGGGGGGAGCTGTTACAGCCCATACCTACCACTGTATTTCTAAGAAGTTAGATCAAATTTCACCTCAGTCGCCGCCGCATTATTCTTTGTTTGTACCTACTTCAGTTAGATTCTGGCAGTCATGGCGAACACCCGTTTTTGTGTGACATAACAAATAAATAGTGTATTAGTGACTTTTGTGGTTTCCTTCAAGACGAACGACCCGGCCGCCCTAACAGTACGTAACCTAGTAGAGTGCATGTGTGTAAGTAAGCTTCTACGTGCTGTCGTGTGTACAGTCGGCCACAATCTCAAATACCATGGGGTATCTGAGGTACCTTCATTCCTCTGCCTAGTCATTTGTCAATTTATTTACTTCCAAGCCTTTCGTTCCAGCTATAGACTAGCCCTCCACGACTCCAGGTCATCGACTCCTTGCTTAATCGTATTGTTAGTTGTTACTGACGCTAGATTCAACATTAAACTTACATAAATGTGCGAATTCAATACGAAATACCAACCGCACACCACAACACGAGTGGAGTAATCAATACGCCATCTCCGGTAGGTATTAACAGCTTGATAATATTGTGCAGAAAATGTCGACATACAAATAAGTATCGTAACGAATGGGTTAGTTCGCGAGGATCACAGATCTTGAGGATCAGACTTTTATTTTCTCTCCAAAAAATATTATTATTATTTTTGCTGTTGTTTTCCTTTTGCAACGATTACACGAAAAGTGATTCTAAGTTGAGCCTAGTAAAGGAATAATTTCATCACATTTTCCCAAAATAACAGCCCTCCCTATTGACCCTTTGAAGAAAATGCCATTACTGCATCGATTTAAATAAATCGATGATTTACTGCTCCAAATGTGTGGAAGAGCTGATGCTTTCATGGGATTATCTAAATTAGAATTATACGACTTATAAGTGAGAACCAAAAATGTAGAGCTACAGACCACTTAATTTAATTCTAACCAGAAGCCTAATATCCAACAATCCACCAATAATGCAGACAATAAGTATCTCAAACAACAGATGGATATCATTGTACAGTCGGCCACACGCTAAGATACCACTTTTTGCACGATAGGCGCCCTTATGCCGCGCGCGGTAAGAGCTGCCGTGGGGTATGTACCTATGACTGTGGCCCACCGCACTTACATTAAATTGTTCTATATCTATTCACAATCCATCCACAATCTTGTATTGGAACGGGTCGAATCGCGGTTGGTTTTAGGCTAATTCGGTACGCAAAGTTTTTTGTTCGAAAGTCCGTTATTGGCTTAATCTTATCTTTAGACAATATTGAGAAACTAATTTCAATATTTTTTATTTTGGATCAGTAGTTTGGATTTTACAACGTTTCAAAGATACGGTTTTATGACGTCACGCGACGGTCTGCATACTGTTGGCGGTCATAGGAACAATTCATTTTAGCGCATAAAAACAAAACTACTGGACCAAAATAAAAAAAAAAAAAATTAGTTTCTCAATATTGTCTAAAGATAAGTTTAAGCCAATAACGGACTTTCGAACAAAAAACTTTGCGTACCGAATTACCTTATTTTACTCGTTCCAATACAGTAATGTGTAAATATCGCGAGCCATTAAAAGTGAACATCCACAATCTATTTATGAATCTCTTTGTATAATCTTTCTTTTCTCTGAGGATGCATGGTAGCAAGAGACCGACTTTACTAACAAAATATAGAAGATCGATTTTATGTTGCCGACGCGTTGAACTCTAATACAAAGAAGTTGTAAATTAACTAGGGGTAGAGCCTACTCCACCTAGTCTTATCATCACACTAGCAAATTCGGAACCCAAAGTTTTTTGTTCGAAAGTCCGTTAGTGGCTTAATCTAATCTTTAGACAATATTGAGAAACAAATTTCAATATTTTTTATTTTGGTTCAGTAGTTTGGATTTTACAACGTTTCAAAGATACGGTTTTATGACGTCACGCGACGGTCTGCATACTGTTGGCGGTCATAGGAACAAAACATTTTAGCGCATAAAAACAAAACTACTGGACGAAAATAAAAAATATTTAAACTCAAATTTTTAATTCGAGTCCAAATAAGTTTTTCAATATTGTCTAAAGATAAGATTAAGCCAATAACGGACTTTCGAACAAAAAACTTTGGGTTCCGAATTGCGGGCGAATTGAAAGCGAAGTGAATGTGTGGCGAGTTCGCCTTAAAACTAACCGCGATTCGACCCGTTTCGAATACGAAGATGCTTTTATTGGGATGAATGAACTACTTGGATCGTCTTTGATCCCTCTGGCCCTACAAGTCTTATTCTCTCCCACCGAACCGGTTGTAAGTCCAACGTTGCATGTTTTTGTTTACGGCTCGATCATTTTATTGAACCTATCTACTGTAGGTGGGGAGGCACTTGGCTTGTGTAAGTGTGGGCTGGCTGTCTTATTGTAGGCTAGGAGGCAGCGGTGGGAAAGGGGCTTGGTAGTGTTGGGTGATAGAGTTTGAGTAGTTAGAAGACCTATGAGGATTAGGATGATCCAGATTCGTAACTATTTACCTACCTTATTCGCGGATCTAACGGGGTTTTTGTTAATGTATAGATGTAACAGTGTTGGGTGGTAGTTTGTTTTATAAAATAGCAGATTGCTGCTACTGTACGATTCCGCTGCTTTACAATTATTATTCCGCTGTGTTTTGGTGTTTTACTTCCCTTCAATTCGATTATGCACGCCTAGCATGAAGACGACTATGCAATACAGAGCTTCACTCTGCTGTCAGAGCATGATATACATCGGTGAAAACTGGGGATATTTTTCCCTTTGCGACTTCTATTATGACAGTTCCTACCGCAATACAAAAATAGAAGCTCTGACATAATTTATTTATGGTACAACAAATAAAAGGTTACATTGTGTTTTTAAAATTAAAACGAATTAGTAATAGTGTACACACGACAGCAGGTAGACGCTTACACTTTTGTTGCAAAGTCACCCGTAACGTAAGTGAATAGAGTGCACGCATGTAAGCGTCTACGTGCTGTCTTGTGTACAATGGGCGGTCTTATCGCTAAAAGCGATCTCTGCCAGACAACCTTTGGATGAAAATATTCGGTAGATCTATGAACCGCAATTCGGTACGCAAAGTTTTTTGTTCGAAAGTCCGTTATTGGCTTAAACTTATCTTTAGACAATATTGAGAAACTAATTTAAATATTTTTTTATTTTGGTCCAGTAGTTTTGTTTTTATGCGCTAAAATGTTTTGTTCCTATGACCGCTAACAGTATGCAGACCGTCGCGTGACGTCATAAAACCGTATCTTTGAAACGTTGTAAAATCCAAACTACTGAACCAAAATAAAAAAATATTGAAATTGGTTTCTCAATATTGTCTAAAGATAAGATTAAGCCAATAACGGACTTTCGAACAAAAAACTTTGCGTACCGAATTTCTCACGCCCGAACCCCGGCCTACAATGCTCAGAGCGCGGATCGCTCGGATTCCCCACGACTGTACGGGCGGCTCAGTTATTGACCCGAGCAACTCTGCGGCGCGCGCACCCCCCCTGTGGAAACGTCTAGTCTACAGCCTTATCAGTTGAGCCTGTGCTTGGACCTAGGCAGACACCATGCCTGCACCGTGCGACTCTTGCAAAGGTATGTAGAGTTAGCCCGTTTTAGTGAACTTGTTTATTTTTTGTTTTAAATCCATAGTCAAACGATTGGAAGTTTTGGATTTCAAACAAACCCTCACGATTTTGTACTTCCATTCTCAATTGTTTTTGTCCTCCTGGGTTTGTTCTATCAATCTGCCAGTTGCTCTGATAAACAGCTGATTCCTACAATGAAAAGATAATTTAATTATTTCTTGCCGTCCTCAATTCCCGTTTTATAGAGCCTACCTTAGGAATGTGAAATCGTAATATAGGAAATCACTGTTTTCTCCCGAATCTCCCAATCAAATGTTTTCTCCCGAAGCTTGAGTTGATTTGGATAGACTCTGGCCCGGTTTCTGAATTGAGAAATTCGCTAAGCAAGCACTTAAGTATCGTTCTGTCTCTGTAGATTTCTCACAAAAGAACGTGACAGAACGATACTTAAGTATTTACTTAGTAAAATTCTCAATTCAGAAACCGGACCTCCAAATTTTTGCCAATAAGTAGGTATCTTGTGAAATCTGTAATTTTCTTGTTCCGGTTACAAGCAATTTCTATTATTGTTTTATTGTTTTCGAGGTGACAAATTACTTTGTAAATAACGCCCAATCACACCTTCAAAATACACTTCTATCAGACTTACTGCCGATTTCTGAATTGAGTATTTCACTAAGCAAATTCTCACAAAAGAGCGTGACAGAACGATACTTAAGTATTTACTTAGTAAAATTCTCAATTCAGAAACCGGGCCTTACTGCCGGTTTCTGAATTGAGAAATTCGCTAAGCAAATGGGTAAGTATCGTCCTGTCTCTGGAGATTTCTCATAAAAGAGCGTGACAGAACGATAGTAAAGTATTTGCTTAGCAAAATTCTCAATTCAGAAACCGGGCCTTAAGAAAATGAACCCGACTTGCCTATTTCAATCACTCGGCAAATACAAAGCTATTCGCGTATCACATCATCATCATTCATCAATTCATCATAGACTCGTCTTGTGAATTGTGACTTGTGACTTAAGAGGGAACGCGGGTAACCTCAACTCCATACAAAAGGAGACCTGTTTACTCCCTGGATAATTGTTTTAGAAAAAATATGTTTATGCCATTAAATCTATATTTTCCTGTGCCATGTCCCTATGTTTTCCTTTTTTTATTATTTTAATTATTTAAATACATTTAATTAAAATAGTAAAAAAAGGAGAACATAGGGACATGGCAGAGGTACATATAAACTGAATGGCATATTTTTTCTAAAATCATTATCCAGGGAGGAAAAAGGTCTCCCTTTTTGTATTTTTTGTATGGAGCAGCCGGCCGGCTACCCGCATTCCGTCTGAATTGGCCGCTGTAGCTCCCAAAGCAATTAGAATGGAAGGTTTCCAGTTCTCGATGAGTTTATCGAGCCAGGGCTTTGAACTAAAACTTTCGTAAGCGCTCAAAGATCGCCAACCTTTATCGAGCTTAAGTTTTTGTTAAGCTTACCACCCGGAAAATATTTTATTGTCCATGCCCTAATAGCGACTGTACCTACCTACTCTAGATATGACTCTGTACTCTTCGTAACCAGAGCCTCTACCACAGGTTTCTACATTTCCTTTACAACAGAAGACTATCGTGAATTCTTGTCGATCTTATGACGTTTTTCCATCACCGTTACCACTCGCTAACAGTTGCTAACAGTGAAGGGATACCTCTTGGGAAAACTTAGTTAGCTCTCCACGTATTTAGGTAGGTACTTGTATTTTGTGTGGGGTAGCGGCTAGGCCTAATTTTTTAAGTTCAAACTTGAGCCAAATCAATCAAGGGGTTGCCGAGATATGGGGTTGTAAAGTATGGGGTTGTTAAGCGCTTGCGCCTGCGCGAATGGTGTTAGCAAAATGTTACACTCGCGAGTTCTCAGTTGGGGGCGAACCACTAGTATTATTAGAGCGCGAGGGCGAGTGTTTTGAAGTTCATCCTGAAGAGTTTTGAAGTTCATCCTATGTTGTTATTTGCACTTTGCCTCCACAGACAGCTGCGGCGGCGGGAAGGCGGCCTGCGGCGCTAACTGCACTTGCGGCCCCAACTGCGCGTGCGGCGATGGAAAGTCCTCCGGTTGGTCATCAACACTCACCCATCATCATCAGCCCCTAAATATTGTTTCTTGTCCATTGATCTCTTTCAATGTTGCCTGTGATATTTTTAGTTATTTGAATTTTTAAATACAATATCCTGATTCCTAACTTGACAATAATATTAATGCCAATGTCTCAATTCGTGATTTTGTTTTCTGAGATCATCTACTTTAGCTCGAACTTGAGCTGACGACTATTAATGCCACCTTACGTCTGGCGCCTATCGTAATTTTTTCAGGTTTTTCATAGCTTTATTACCCGCGAGCCAATAACTTTGAATGGGGTTTTTTCCAGGCATCAAAAATTGCCCGAATAACTGTCAAAATCAGTCTATTAATCTGTGGTTTCCATACAAACCACAGATTTAGTTGCGCGATAATTCGCGAATCGCTGCCAAATTTGACATTTGGAAAAATCCCTATTGAAATTAAACAGCTGATTGAATAATCAGGCATCTACCCACAATGGTCTCCATGTCTCAGGATGTTTTCTATTTTCAGCCCTCATCTTTTATATCGGTGTTCCCTAGATCCTCAAGTCCCTACCTACAGTAATTATGTTTTTTGGAACGTGGAACTAATGAACTGTCTTTATTTCAGGGGACAAACCATGCTGCCAAGGGGGAAAGAAATAAAACCTAAGAAGAGGGGCTTCTTTTAATTATTTAGCTTTCCATTTTATTTAAGTCGCTATGATTAGCTATAATGTAACGCATACATTTTCGATGAATAATTTTAGGGTTCCGCTGTTTTTGAGATCAGTTTTAGTTATTGTAGGTAACGTGTTAGTGATACTAAGATAATGTAAAGTATTTATATTTATTTAGATGATTTGTCACAGATTCAATTATTTATTTTTTGTTAGTTTTAGGGTTTCTTAGCACATGTTTTGTTTTGGGGTAGTAATAGTGGAGCTGTGTAGCAGGACCTTCTTTATTTATTTTTAAAGAATAGATTTATCACATTCAGTGTTGACAAGCGATGAAAAGTACTCATAATACTCATTAGGGTAAGAATTACAAATATGGCTGAACACAAAATCGAAGTTTAGAATAAATATAATATTAAGAATCTAATATATATTTATGTAAGTACATAAATATAATTATGCTGTTATAAAAAATATATAGCGTTATTTACATGATACGACAATTCTTTTATTACCTCTCTGGGTCTGGGACTCTGGGACTCTCTGGACTCTGGGATAGCTGCTTAAATAAAACATCAATTTGTATCGAATAAAATATCTTTATTAGGTTAAAGAGAAAAATGTTGTACAATGAATACAATCAATGGAAGCAATGTTTCCATCAAATATCATTGCTTAATATCTACGTAGGAATTTCATCCTTATAATTATTATCATATAAAAGTTTGGCAAACAGCGAAAATTATGCCATATAAAAACTCGCATTACTAAGCCAATAAATGAAACAGAAGAAATAAAATAAAAATGTTTATTAACGAGCATGAATATGGATAAGTAAAGAAGAATAATATAAAACATGTTTTATGCCTAAATAAAATATCAAATCAGTCTAACACCACCAGACGTATTAGTTTTCATTCCACAGTATACGTTGAAAGAAATCTAATATGGACGATGGTGTTGCCACGTCACAAAATATGCCAATTTCCTTTTCAGTACGCAAATCCAAATAACAGCGATTGCAAGCTATAAAACGTTCCAATACATAAAATACTAAATACTACACCACATCAAACGATAGTAATTAATAAAATCACTGTTTCGATGTCTACAGAGAGACATACATTAATAATACAAAATAATGGAACCCATAGAAAGTAGATATACATCACATTATTCGAATATAATAAGAACTTGACGTTTTACGTCAAATTCCGTTTAAAATATAAGTAGGTATACACAAAAAGCTTCAAAAATTTTGGGATTATAAGACTTTAATTTCAACTTAAACAAAGCACCAGCCTTGGTAGCGTTTAGATAGGTAAAGATATTTTTGATTACGAAATACTTATAGCTTTCATTTGTGAACAAGCACACTACATGCACACTACATCTATTAATATAAAATGTTTCATTTTCATTGACAATACAACAGAATAAATAGCCTTTCAGAGTTCACAATTTACATCCATCCATATTTATTATAATTATCTGGAAAATCTTTCGCATGCATGTATCTACAATCTACTTCAATATACTATAATAGTGTATATTTAAACACTATAATTAAACATGATTGCACCATAAATGCACTTTGTTTTATACAACCTTCAAATTACGTACATTCACAAAAACCCTCATTGAAGAGACATACGGAACCAACGACAAAAAATATAACTTCTCAATATGGCCACACTCAAGACTGACTTACTGAAACAAAGTACACTTATCACTTGCGTACAAAAATATTAGACGAGCCATTTTAAATATTATCAATGATAAATCTTGATCACAAAACAACGACTTCTGTGTCTCAGACTCACGATGGATAGTCAGATTGCTACCTGATAATTATGTTTACATTACATCGCAATAAGACTCAAAAATTATCACTTAGCCATAAATGTGTTTGACTCACACTTGGCCGGATCTTTATGAGACAAGGGGCAGGGAGTGACCTCCAGCAGCGTCCAGTGGAAACTTTTCTTCTACGTTTTCAATATACAGGGTAGGGCAGTAAGGGCAGGTACCTTAACCGAGTTACAGGAAAACTTTCCTAGGAGACCATCCATAACTTTTTGAGATATCATGAACTGCATTTACAGATTTTGGAAATAAAAATACAGTAAAAATCGACCCTGTATTCTGTCACAAACACAAAGCAACGCACCACCTTGCAATATCTGCATCAAGAATTCATAGTACTTAGTACCACATGAGGTATTTCTCAGAACTTGATCATTTTTTATCAAATATGTATTAAAAATTTAATTGGATGTCTTCAAAACTGTTTTCAAACCCATGTATGTTACTTCTCAGTTACTCAGAGTTTGATCCAATTTGATCAAATATCTAAACGTCAAACAACATTTTATTATTTTCTTTGCACTGGATAGTGTGCCTAATACAGGCTTCGATAAACTATTGATCGAAGAATGGTCTCCAAAAACTTACAGTCGAAATAATTTCATCGTTTCACGAACGCAAGGCGGTGGGCCCAGACTGCGTTTTGGCGGGAGTTGACACTTGACAATTGACAGTTGTCTATGGCACGGGTTCCTCCTCGGTTCCCTCATCTGAGTCGTAGACCGGGGCCCCATTCTTCATCTGGATGACAGACTTCTTGCGATGCCTGTGCTCTTTCAGGTCTTTCTCGATGTTTCTGGAAGGAAAATAAAAATATTAAAACCAATGTTAAAACATCTCGTTTACGACGAGTGGAGACGACTCTTCACCGAAGGTTAGTGCATTGATTGATTACTTAGTTTTAAAATTAGGCAAAATTTAAAAAATAAAGAACTTATCATCAACAATACTATCTCCCACGATAATTATTGGTTCTTCATTATTTATGTACAGTAGGAATAGGAGCGGTTCCAAGATGGATCCTTGCGGAACTCCTATCTTAAGCTGGGAACCCACAGACTTTGCACGTCCGCTGAACTGCATCTCGGTGGACTAGGTATCTATCGATAGGATGATTTAAGCCTGGTTCCACCAAATTCAGCTCAAAGAACACAAATAACTAGGGAAATACAGCTTTGAGCAGCAACTTGAGTAAAAAACAAAGAGGTAGGAATAACAGTACTTGTCCTGGGCCACGGATATACGCCAAGACTGAACGAGCCATACAGCGCGTCCAAAATGCGTGCACTCGGTTCTGTTTTGACATACCTAAACGGGCCCATATAACGCCAGTCCTCAATGAGAAAGGCATTTTAAACATGAGCTCACGTAGACGCTTACATCTGGCTAACTTAGTCCATAAAGTAGTTCATAAGCAGATACCGGTATATCTTTTTGATAAGTTGACGTGGGCTAAAACCTATCATACCTACAATACGCGCAGTCATGCGGGGGACAAAATGGTGATACCAAGGCGTAATACTGCTGGTTTTAGAGGTGGTTTTAAATTTGCAGCCATGAAAATATGGAATGACCTACCCCCACCGCTTCGCAAGTTTATGACCACTACATCCTTTAAATTTAATTATCGCAGTATACTTCTGAATGAACAAAAGAATAAATAATTTTATATTTTTTATCTTTGCTTACTGCTTATTTAATAATCTAAGTACTGGTTTTTTGTTTTGTTTTTAAACCGTATAAATACTTACCTACTGATTTTAGAACTTTATCCTACGATTGAGTTGTTTCCGGCCTCTACATTGTTTAAATGCAATTTTTATTTAATGTTTTGTAATGTAATGAAATGTAATAATGTAATGATGAAGGACGTCTATGTAGTGTGTATGAATTATATAAAAATTGTTTAATATGTTATGGTGATTGGATTTTTTACCTAAATTGATTGATTGATTTAATTTGATTTTTAATTATTGTATTTTATTTTATTTTAATAATTGATTGTTGGTTTTACCCGCATAAATTATGAATGTTATTATTAGTATGAAGGGAGTATTTGAAAACCAGCGCTGTAGTTGAAGTTCAATTACAGCAAATGCTGAAATGCTTCCATTTTGTCATAAACTGTGTTTTATCTAGTATGTAATCTACTTTTTCTTGCATGTAAAAAATTTTTTTTGGCAAATAAATATTTTTCTATTTCTATTTCTATTCTATTGTATCGATCAATGATTTTAGCCTGGTGAACGTATTAAGACTAAAGGATAGCAAGTAATTACCCGGAGCTAATGTGTGGAAGGAGCGCGCTCTTCAAACTTACGAAGAGGTATGGATGCACGCGCTCGATAAATAGGCTCATAATGATGAAACGAGGAAGAGGTCCATTCTCCCTGCGACAGAACTGTAAAATTACAACGAGTATTTACCTGGAGCTAATAAGAGGGTACAGCGCGCTCCTCAGACTGGCGAAGAGGTAGGGATGAGCACGCTCTTGTCCTGCTAGCACGTCGCGCGCGCACGCAAACGGAGAGCTGAGCGCGCGACGTGCCGGCGACGCGCCGCAAGGCTCGGAGATCGACCGATCGCGGCGGGGAGGTTCCTTGCTGCTGTGGGTGAAAATTTTATGTAATTAGACCTTGGACAGTAACGGAGTAGACAGAGGTCCTTCTGTTTCTGACAGTAACAGTGTGGATGGTGGTTGGTGGGAAGAGCAGCAGCGATGTTTGGACAACATTGTTAAGAGGACGGTCGGAGAATGCAAGGATGTCGATGGTTCGACGAGGTAAAACTCAAGACAGATCACCCGCTGGCTAGATGGATTGATGGTGGATTAATCATTGTAGGTTCTTGCAGTCAGATTAAGCCGGGCAGAAATTTTAAAACTTTGGACTCGTCGTAAACCTACATAATTTATTCTGGAATACCAATTCTTCAGCTTGTTGAAAGAACAAAACCTTTCTGATTAACCACCTACACTCACCAATCTTCGCTCCCGCTATCGTCGCTGTGATCAGGACTTTGCTCTCTCAAGGCAGCCATGTTGGCGGAAGTCTGGCAAAGTTCACGCGGAAGCTAGGCGTCTTACTTTCACTT
Source organism: Zelleria hepariella (assembly GCA_949319315.1). Taxonomy (NCBI): domain Eukaryota; kingdom Metazoa; phylum Arthropoda; class Insecta; order Lepidoptera; family Yponomeutidae; genus Zelleria; species Zelleria hepariella. Next base: position 4,400,525 of record OX439380.1, on the reverse strand, counting down.
GTGGTGATGTTGGTATCAAGGCGGACACAAAAGCTTTCAAAAGTAACTTACCAAGCTTCGCTGCCGCTCTCGTCGCTGTGATCCGGGCTGTGCTCAGGGTCGTGTTCTCTCAAAGCAGCCATGTTAGCATCAGCACGGAAGTCTGGTAACATGCGCGCGGAGGCAAAGGCGTCAAGCTCGCGCTCGCGAACATAGATGAACGGCCGGATGATGCGGATATTGTGCTCTCTGGAAATGAGGAGTTCAGAGTTAGGAATGCCTTTCTACTATGGTTGTATTGGCTGGCTCAAACGAAACAAACTTATGTCAAGATCTTTTCGTAGGTGCGTAGAAACTAATGAGTGGGAGGCTATTTGCAGAAATTGGTCTTTGCAAAGATCTATAAAATTTTGGCTTGTAGTTAAGTAGCCACAGTTGATGTGCGATGCAATACACAGGAACAACTGCCAACGCATTGTACGACAAGGATTGCTCCGGATGAGGATACCGATGCAAGGGGGAGGAAGGTAGGATGTGGTAGGTGAAAGAAATACGCACCTGACTCTATAATGCGCTTTGACGGTCGCCAGACTCCCTCCATGGAAGGCGCTGGCCACGAAAACCCTCGCTGCGTGGTCTAAATCCTGCGCCACGGCGGCGACGCTATAGCCGTGTGCGTGCGCCGCGATGTAGGCACGTCTGCGCACCGCGTGCGTCGACCAGCGGTGGAGTTCTGCGGTCTTGGTGGCACTGGGACGTCCTGGAGGGAAAAAGGTAGAATTGAGTATCTTCGGCATCGATTTCTGGTGGCTGAGGATCGCGACCATCCAGACTGTCTGTTAACTCTAGAAAGGAACCGTCAACAATTTTACGTAGTAAAGCACTTTTCGGATGTACTATGAAACATTGTTGCCATTTAATTTAACTAATTTAACTTCTAGAGTTAACGGACAGTCCGGAATCCGGATTAATAATTGAGATCGTATTTCTGTGGCGCCCTTGCCATTCACCTGGCCCAACCATAACTGAGAGTATTTTTGAACACTTTTTAAAGTTACTCTGATTGACAGTATTGCGGCCGCTAACGTCAAATGATTTTTTGGTATTGTAGAGAAAAGGATCTTAAGAAACTTAGAATGTCATTGTAAGAAACCCTCAATTTAGTGAAAACAATGTTCCAACTTACGTTCTGACTCTTCATCATCGAGCTTGTCTTGGTAGATAAACTTCACCCCCAAGGTGCGGCAGTACGCCATCAGGTGCAGAGGATCCACTTCGGATTGTGGCTCGTGGACGAACAGGGCACCTGGTGAGAAAAGGGTGGTTACGCGGTTAGAGCCGGAAATATGACACGTAACACTGTATCAATGCATGCGAACAACCTCTTATCAAGCCTATCCAGCATCATAACGCGCGTAAAATCAGCATCAACAGATGGTACCCTCGTCGACAGATTCGTTAGACCACTGCCACGCTAATAATGTGTAGACGTCGCGAGTGTCCCTTCCCGAGCAAAAATTGTAATCCCTCAATAGTCAATAAACCATTCAACGCTCTCCAGTTCTCCATCTAAAGGTTGTCTGTAAGAAATCGGTTTTAGTGATAAGACCGCCATGTGTACCTACTTTTAATTTTTAAGATTTCTGTAATATTATTTTTAGAGTGAATAAAGAGTTCTCTATATTTCTATTGAGGTTGGCTGTGAGCTCCCCATATTCTTCCCTATTCCTTGACAAGCGAAACAAGCCCTCAACTGTTTCTGAGCCACGACTTTATTTTTATTACCTCTTCAATCTTGCCTATCATAGCACTTGAAGAAGTCGGTCGGTACCTGTCATGTTGTAGCACATACTCTAATAAAAAAAAAGCTTCAAAGCTTACCCAGACTAAAATGGACGCCAAGCTTCAAAACTTACCTAGACTAAAATGGACGCCCTTGGCCCTCGCATAGAACTGGTACTGATGCAGAGTGTGGAGGAGAGCCACGGAGTCACGACCGCCGGACAGGCAGACGAGCACCTTGTCTCCGGCGCGGATCATGTTGTATTCGTGGATCGCCTGGGGATTGGGGGAAAATCGGGTTTAGTTTATTTAACCTGGTGATGGCGGGAGACAAATTAGGAGTACACTGTTCTGGTGAAACTGAGTATCATCATCTCCAACGAGCGACTGACATGGACCATTGAATGGTCTGGTATGGTCAAAACCATGGGATCGTGGTATTACTCGGGAATCCCTGGATATAGAAGGAAAGAGAGGTAGAGGAAGCTATGGAGAAGATACTTCGACCAAATTGAAGGAGATGGATGTAGAGAGTGTCAATGAGAGTGTTGCACCGACACGAGGCTCTTATTTATGTTATGACGATGCTGGAGTGATCACAGGGAAAGATCAAAGTGGAAAAATATATTGTAGTCAGTCATCATCATTATTTTTTGTTAGCCATATAATCAGGGTAATGGAATTTCAAAAGTTTTCCGTTTACGCGCCTTTAACACAAGCTCAGGCTTGTACGGTCGGCCACAATCTCAGATACCCCATGGCAGCTCCTATCGCGCGCGGCATAAGGGCGGCAATCGAACAAAAAGGGGTATCTGAGACTGTGGCCGACTGTACCAAGTAACGCCAGGGGGATTACCCTTGACGCTTTTGCGATCTTGATAAAGTTTTTAATTAATTTCTCTTTGAATTCGCATAGTCGCATAGAAAAAAATGGGACAGGTCTAAACTAAAGCAAGATCGAATTCAGTCTTCCTAAAATCTGCGTGCGAAAAAGCAAGTACACCAAAAGAATCTCTAACATAGCCTTACCTCAACGGTGCTCTTCCAGAGAGTCTTAGGCGGGCAGTGCCACTTGCTATCGTCATCCAGAGTGAAGTCGGTGAGCGAGTTGTCGCTGCAAGCACTGCTGTCGTCGTGCTCCGTCTCTTCCCAGCAGCAGGAGTTGTCGTAGAGCCGGCACTCTGGCTCACTGCGAATGGAGAGTTGGGGGAACTTTTAATTGTGGGTCCATTCGGCTGATTATTAGATGGAGAAGGTAAGAAAGATGTCAAATTCACCCTCAAGCTTCAGCTTTAGCCATCAAACTTTACGACCAAGTCTTAGCAGGTAACTGAATATGGCAAATGCAACTCGCCTTAGATCTAAAATATACTTCTGCTTACACAGAGTCATAAGGTCACCAAAGACCAGCTGCGCTCAGCAGACGGGGGGTTGGGGGGGCGGAGCCCCCCCCTAAAAAACAAAAAATACACTTCTGCTTAAACAGAGTTATAAGGTCACCAAAGAACAGCTGCGCATAGCAGACCGGGGGTTGGAGCGCCCCCCTAATAAACATAAAATATACTACTGCTTACTCAGAGTTATAAGGTCACCAAAGGCCAGCTGCGCACAGCAGACGGGGGGTTGGGGGTGCGATCTAAGCCATTCGGAGACAGAATGTATATTCAAGAGTAGGTATATCTTCCATGCATCATCATCGTCAGCCTGTTAACACCCACTGCTGAGTAAAGGCCTCTTCATGCTCACGCCACCTCTCACGATCCTGCGCCAGGCACAGCCACTGTCTTCCGGCTTCTTGGGCTATGTCATCGAACCAATCTTTGTCCATCTGCTATCGGTAGGTACGTCCAGGTGTCCTGCATACTTCCACTTCAAAGAAGTTACATCTTCCATTAGACCATCTAAAATACTTTCAACACGAAAAGCAGAATATACCCTAAACTAGGACTGAATATTACTCGCATGTAATTACATAACCTCATTTGTGAGCTTTGGATAACTAATAGATAAAATAGAAGAAGATTATTCTGACACTCACTTTCTATCAAAGTCGTTCTCCTCCCTGGAGAGTCGACTGCCGTCAGTCCCGTACCCGCTCGATCTGGAGCTGCGGTCTGAACAGCTGGATGACGCGTTGGACGACCGGCTTGAGCGCTTCAGCTCCGTTGCCGATGGTATACCACTGCGGAAGACCAGAAAAGATGGTCAGAGCCTTCATTGTGCCAGTAACTATTATGGTCTGTTATTGTGCCATTAGCAGACCAGCTGCAAGATGGTCCGAAGATATAAAAGCTACAGCAGGCTCGAACTGGACCACAATAGCCACCGACTGACTTATATTGAAAAGCCATGAAGAGGCATACGTCCAGCAGTAAACGATATAAATGCCGAAGAAGAAGAGAAGAAGAAGAAGATAGTAGAAAAGAGTTACAATACGCGCCACGAAAGAAGAGACTTGACCGCGCCTCCCGCACTCTTTCCGCGGCCCAGAACTATAAATCTTCTCTGTGCATTAAAAACCATTGTGGTGTCTAAAGTCTCATCTTTTGTGTCGTGACATGTGCTGTAGTCTACATCTCTAATAGAACTAGAGGAACACCTATGCGATGCGATGGAATGACCAAATGAAGACCACTGTAGGCAGAATACTATTGTATGAATCCACCCGAGCAACCTCTAACCGAGAGAAATGGCATCGTAAGGCGCGCCCATGTGAACCACAATCGCTCTGACCAGAGAATATCTAACGCAGCAGAAGAAGGGATCGAGGATGGCAAATATTCGGCTCGCGTGTTCTAGGCGCAAATACGTAAGTCTTAGACTGGACAGATATGTAGGTAGGTAGTTTCTGGTAGAACACCTAGTGACGCCAAACGTAAGCTGCCATCATACTTTAGTTGGGAAGCTTAGCAGTGGGCTAGGTAATAAAGCTATTACATTGTACTACTAGGTAACCAGCCCAGGAAGCGTTGAATGATTAATATTGTGGTTAATTGTAGGTCTAATTCAAAGCCAAACAATCATTGTTGACAAAAAAAAATAGAAGTTAAAAACTAAAACCCGACTACTAAAAGGTTTAAAACAAGACCTGCTTATCCTTAAAATAGACTCATAGATAATTAATCGCAGTCGGAGCCCATCGGTTTATCAAATGCGAATGTGGTGTCCTCCGACTACGATTAATTATCTATGAGTCTATTTTAAGGATAAGCAGGTCTTGTTTTAAACCTTTTAGTAGTCGGGTTTTAGTTTTTAACTTCTTTTTTTTTTGAGCTTTTTAGTAAGTCATTTTGGACGATCACCCAGAAGATTTTGGCGATAGCTGTCAGATTCTAAATTAGTCAATTGGGGATCTGTGACAAAATCTTGATTAGTTATATTCTGTATAATTTGGATTCGGAGTAGGTCAGAATCGTATTTTCTTCAGAATATGAGTTAGTCTGAACAGTGATTACGTTAGATTATTGCTGAGTTGAAATATAACTACGTTTTATTTTGCTTACGTCAGGAATTTAGTACAGTCAAAGTAAAAAGTGGTCTCTACTGAAATGAAAAAACGAATTATTTAAAACAAATTGTATTATTAGGTACCTACCCAGTTATAAAGTAATAAACTCAAATTATCCTTACACGCAAACGCAACATACTTATTATATTCTACAGAAAAAAACAATCTAAGCCACCAAGATACATATTGTGAGTAAATAAGCCGAGTAGTGTTTCCTTGCTAAGTTGCAGCTCGCACTACCTAGTTGATAGACTTGCTGCTGCAGCCAGGCGTTGGATCATCAGTAGGAAAATCCCTTTCAATATGCTTCTCATATCTTAAGCAGAATGTCTTTTTAATTTTTATTTTGTAGATCAATTATCAATTTTCTTAGATGTTATCGTACTTAACATCAGCCTGCCTTGATTTCCTGGAGTATCGGTGCGCACTTGCCTGTTTCAAGCAAATATCGTAGGGTTTAGCTTCTTTTTTTTAACACGTATAATTTTTTTAACAAATTCGGTTGTTTAGACAATTTTTTGTTACACCGGTTGTGCCATCCTTCTAAATGGTTTGTGGTGCGATATTTTTCATCTGAACAGATAGATTTGGGATACCTAACTATGGTCATCCAATATTTTTCGAAATACTGAACAAATCCGTCAATGTCTATCTGTTCATGACTGTACTGCTTTTTTGCGATTCAAACCTATTTCTATTCCGACGTGACATCAGACCATCCTACTGAGAATCTGACCTCCTCAGAAATTGACTTTGAACCGAAATTGGCACAAATCTGAAATTGACAACTTCAGAATACAACCTAAAACAAAATTGACTAATTTAGAATCTGACAGCTATCGCCGAAATCCATGTGTTATACATTTTTGAAAAGTTCTTTTAAAGCCCTTTCATTTGATACCCATGACGATGGTATCCGATAATTTTTATTTTTAGGTCCACCACTTAAGGGCCTAGCACAGCCGCCATCTTAGTTTTTTTCAAAAATAAACTATCCTATGTTACCTGGGTGATTATGACGAATCCAACGACACCTCATTTGTTGAAATCGGCCGAGTAGTTTAGGCTCTGCGAGGGAACAGATGAACACACAAACATACATACCCACATACATACATACATACATACATACATACGCTGCTAAAATCATAACCCTCCTTTTTGCTTCGCGTAGTCGGGTAATTAGAGTCTTTTTCCTGACATTGTTGCCAAACTACTTGCGAGGAAAACCCATTGTAGTCATATTAAAACACTACTACTCGTTTATAGTGGGCATCACATGTTCAGCTCATAAAAAGAGGACAGTGTAAAATTATAGAGCTTTAAAATTTTCCAAATCCTTCGTATTTTTCCCACTGTATCAGAGACTTTTATAACGTTTCGTGTGCAAAAGTAAACGCGCCGTGCAATGACAAATTATCACACTAATTTGCTTAAAACATCCTCAGGTTTTGCAAACTTGTGTGTGACGCGTTGTCATGATGAGTAATTGATTCAGTGAAAAATGGGCCATTTTACGAACACAAGATCTTACATCAAAGGAGATCTGCCACTTTCATACATTGAATGACCTGATTTTTAAATATGTATGCTGATGCTGCAAGACCGCCTTTTCGAGTAGATATAGCCCTTGTTGATAGGTACAATTTTCATCAAGGGCGTTCGATAGAGCGTTCGAGTAATGGTGCTGTCGATATCACGTCAAGGATGAGAATACATTCGCACTCACAAATCCCTTTGCATCTAAGTACATAGAGTGGATAATGGTCGGTCATGCTACGACAACTGAAATAGGTACACGTGGTTGATTTATTTCTTACCGATTGTTCTGCCTCTCTCTGTCATCGGGTATCTGGAATGCCACTCTTGCCCCGTCACCGCTCTCATATCTCTTCGCGTAATGTCTCTGAACGTCACTGGAACACACTGGGACACCCTCGATGATGTCTGGAGCATGCTTAGAGCACATGCGCAGCCTTCCTTGGAGCTTCTTGACCTTATTCGTGGTTGGGTCCGATGATGTGCGCCATTTCACTGGAAAGTAATAATAGACCTTCTTAATTCGCACCTTCATCATGTAACATTTTTAATAGTTCCTACTTTGATTTTCCAAAATACATAATGCGTAATTTTTTTCTTACATGAGCGCAGACACTCAGGTTTTCTCACGATGTTTTGATTGCGTGGTGATTAAGCCCGAGCTATCTCTCTTTCTCTTTCTGAAAGATAGCCTGTGCGCAATGAGCAGGACGACTGACCACAATTTACATGAAAACCACTTACAAGCTGTCAATATTGAGATTCAATATTAAGTTCGCAAATAAATCTAGGACTGGTTGAAATCCGTTCCTAACCAGTTCTATTGCAGTCAGTTCAAGATGAGTTTGATTGAATCGTTAAAATAATATTCTACATTGCAGTTTCAACTCGTTTTACTTACCAAAGTCCATGTAGGAGTCAGTTTCTCCGAAAGACATGTTGATGCCACTATCCTGGGAGCTCCCCGAAGGGTGTTGGCACCAGTTCTTCTTTATACAGCAGTGTCGGCAGATCAACTCTGAGCAGGCTTCTTCATCGGACAGCTTGTTGGAGCTCAGCGACTTTGGCAAATTCGGAGAGTGTTGCGTGGACGTGGTCACCACTTGGATTATAGTTTCGGGAGTTGAAGTTTCACTGGAGTTGAAGGAAATACTATTTGGTCCTGACTCTAAAGAAGGAGTGCGTTGGGCTGATCTCGGAGACTGCTGCTGAGGAGACTTCCTGTAGAAGATCTCGTCCAGCTGGGATGGTAATAGAGGACTGGTTGGACATTTTTTTAATGTAGACGATGTTGACCTCAAATCCAATCCCAAATCTGTCCCTGAGCCGATTCTCCGTCGCGCCGAATTTGGGGGAGAATTCTTCCTAGAACTAGAGCCTGTGTAATCAGGCGAGATCATTTCGTCGACTTGGCTGACCATTTCACGAATCTCGTGCTTCACTTCGGAAGCCATTTCCCTGGACATACCCATTAGGTATTCAGCTACATCTATGACTGACACCGAGTTCTTGTCTTGACTAGAAGTTGAGTTTATACTTAAGTTTGACTGCTCGACGGCGTCTGAGTTCTCCAGAATATCGTCGACTTTGGAAATTACTTCTCGAATCTCCGACTTGATTTCTGTCGCTATTTCTCTGGTCATTTCTTTGACGTAAGCGTGTAAATCTTCTGAGTTATGAGAGGCTAGGGAAGCGGTCGGTGATACTCTGCCAGTTTGACTGCAGTCCGATATGGATGTGCTGCTTTGGGTGCTGTATTGGAATGCTTTTCCGGGTGAGATCATTGGGTCATCCAAAGACAGCAGATCTGTCTGGCTGCCGCAGTGGCAGAAGCTACTTGGTGTCTCTAATATGCTGTTGGGGCTTGACTCCTTCAAACCAAGGTTCAATTTTGTCTGCGCACTTAGCGCGGCAGGCGGGCTATCAGACCCTAAGCTGTAGCATCTTGAGCGTATCAACAAGGGCGTGCGATCCAGTAAGTGCGACTGGGCTATTTGGGGGCCCAAGTGTGTAGGAGACACTGACTCTCCAATCGCGAATTGAACTGGGTTCGATTTTGCCGATTCTTCCTTCACCACTTCTTTGAGACTCGACTCTCTTGTGTAAAACTTCTGCTTCTGCTTCAATCTGAACATGTGACAGTCATCAATGGCGGAAAGACTGAAGTGTCTTGGCGAGGATCCTAGAATCGGTGACGACGTTATAGACGACCTATTGAAGTACAGGCTCTTTCTTGCTCCCGTGTAACCAGAGGGGTCGAATGGCACAATATGTTTCACGTTAGCTGAGCGTCCTAATAATAGATCATGTGCTTCCTTTGGCAGCATGAACCATCGCAGATAATCTATGCGCGGATTGAAACTGACTTCCGGCTCCGCCGTGGAGCATTTCATTGCCAACTTTCTTGCTCTATTGAAGAGATTTCTCGCCGTCTGCAGACACTCTGTGTAGGTTTGGGGGAATATTCCGGGACCTGTAAAGAGACGTTACATTCAAAACTACTCTCAATTATTTAACAGACACTTTCAGGCTCTACCCAGTGAATACACTTACCGGAAACCCGTCTTTCGTGCGCCGTCATCTTTCCATCGTGGAATCTGAGTGAAAACAGAGACTTCCTGTCCCTCAATACTGCACAGCTATGGTTCCTCCACTGCCCCGTTTCAGCGCTCACAATGTACTGTGGCAGGATCTTCCAGCCCTCCGTGGCAACCATCTTGAGGGCTTCCAACACAAAGGCCAGTTCACTTTCGGACATGAAAAAGGGTAGGGAGATCCGACAAAAGCCTGGCCGCATGTGTTCGTTGTAGATTGGTGTTTCTGGTGATTTGACGTCGCTCACTTTGCGTACTCGTGCTACTTCTCTTTGACTGTGGAGAGAGAAAGTTGATCTTACTCTTTGATCCTGAGCGATGAAACTTGTTACATTTGTGTTTTATTCTTAAAGATATAAGTAGGTATGTCTCCTTATTGGTACCATAGTATTTACTTATCCTGAACACTTACGCTTCAACATCCAACAGCTTCTCATACTCCTTCAGCAGCTGCTCATCGATCCCCAGCACATCCTCGCCGTAGTTCAGATTGCTGGTCAGCCCCCCTCGAGCCTGTATGCCGAAGACATCGTTCAGCACCGCGCAGACGAAGTTGTGATGCAGGAAGGTGCCTCGGGGGTGTTTCACCATGAGGGAGAAGATGGGCAGCCTTCGGACGGTGGGGGATTCGCTCCCCAGGAGTATCAGCTCCGGGATATTCTTGATGTGGGACAGGACTTGTCTGTGAAAGAAATATTTGTTGTCAGAAACACGAAGATTGTTCCAAAATGGATATGAATTTGGGTATAGCCCTAGTTCAATGTATAAGCTGGTGTAGAATGAGCCCCATTTAAACGGATACAATATCTAAAAATTTTTTGATCTACAAATCAATCGAGATATACCTATCTACACCTCGATAAGTCGGCTCGAATTTATTACGGGAAAGACAAGGTGCGGTGCCAACCAAAGTGACGGGTTTTTAAACCGCGTAACTTACGAGTAGAAATAAAACCATGCCTATGGTTTTATTTCTACTCGTACGTTACGCGTAAGTTACTACCACACATTTTAAGCCCACCATGAGCTTTCCAAGTTATACTTATTTTATTATTATTATACTAGAAATGCTTGGAAATCACTAAATGAGATATGAATTAGCGATTCAGTCCCCAGCTGTGTTGTTTCCAACTAAAAATAGCCAAAAACTTCACACGAGTTAGCTTTATTAGGGAAAGTGTATCGTTTTAACATTTTAACGACCAATAAAACATTGATCTTGCACACGACAACATAGTAACGGATCTATTAATGAAGTTTAGCTGGTAATAACTAGTTTTGGAGCTATAAAAAATAATAGCCCCATCTTGTGTTCTAGAGATTTATGGCTCTAGATAAGATCTACGAAATCGGTGCGATAATGTTCATGATTTTTTTCTATGTCGATGTATAAAGATAGGTTTGCCAGAGGCTTTAATAAATCTCTAAATTCTAATGAATCAAAATAGCAATAAAAAAATTTGGTGATACAGCGTCCAGTGTCATCTGGTTGAAGTGCCGGGACATCCAACCATCCTTTTAGATTACCTATTTAGCTATGCATATTGCAGTCTTGCATAGTAGGTTCCTAGCCAACAAATGCCCTGAAGGTCTAGATAAGCAACAATGCGGTTATAGCGGCTGCAATGTTGAACGGAAGGGCTAAGTATACAAAAGCAGGAAACCATCACAATGTGACGTGACTAGCACACGATACCCCAGCACAAACGCTTCTGTGTATAAATCACCTACTTCTTACAATACTAGGTAACCTAACATAGACTTCGTGTCAATGCCAATAGCCGGGTCCACACCGGACGATCCAGCGCTTTCCGCTTGCGCGCGGCAGAAGCGAAATGTATTTACGGGTTTTGGTGAATTTGGACCCGGCTAATGGGCTAAATAGTGGTAGGAACAATCCTATTTGAATTGTAACGAATGCCTTACAACATTTTTTATGAAAACTGTATGATAGTGCAGGGCAAAGGTCTTCCCCTCTCAGCCCAAATTTTACAGCCACCTCCGACCAATCCAGCAAATATTTGTCAAGATCATCTCGCCATCTTCGTCTCGGCCGCTGGGCACCCTCTCTAGCCCACCTATCCAGTGCCTTACTACTTATATAAATATGTAGCCATTTTTAACTTTAAGTCACACCTTGAACCTGATATCAAACATCGCCCAAAAAGAGGCAGTTGCCCTTCCTTTGTTTTGGCAATCACGAAATGCAGAAACTATCTCCTAAGCTCCCTTATTATGCCTGAACGTTTTCACCAATATCTAGATGGTCCACAGTTGGAATAAAGCCAGATGGTTCCCGAGAGCAGGGACTTGGCAACCCACACTGCTATCGCGGTTAACTGTGTAGTGCATACCGAATAGAAGACACCATACTTCCTGATGTAATTAAGTAGATAAGATTACCTACTGTATGTGACTGTAACAGTTGCATCTATTTGTTCAGATGTGAGTAATCTAAGATTTGAATTAGGTAAATAAAAAACATTATTTCGTCATCGCTCTAATAATAATATGAGAAATGTTAAAATAATAATTTCGTTGCCAGATAAAACAAAAGTACCTACAAAACTCTCAATGAAATGGTCTGAAAGCATATTAATTTAAGGTAACGTAGACTAAACTGAGATCGAACAAATTCACGTCACGCAGATTGTTTTAGGATGATCATCAATCAATGAAATCAGTCAGCAAGATATAAAAATTATGGTGCATAAGTAGATAAACCATCAAACATCCATTTTGAGATGATAACATAGGGATATCGGCTCTCTCTATAATCAGTCGAAGTAAACAATGACTTTGGAAAGAAACCCTGAAAATTTCAAGAATATCTCGATTGTTGTCTGACATTTGGACTGCTAATTACAATTATTCAATTGAATACCAAAATAAACGTAGGTACTATGAGGTAAGCAAAATAATGAATTACGAATATCACACAGAGTCGTATGATAAATAACCAAGATGAATTATTAAAAAGTCCTTCGTGAACTCTTGGCAAATCATCATGGAATGACGGGCGTAGGTGGCACTTGGCTGAAGAATAGATCCAAAACCGATGTTAGCCCCAACTAACTTTAAATGCGAGTGATACCTAATAAATTTGCTGTCATTAACATCAGCAGCCAGCACACATCACATTCGTCCATTTCTGGATACATTGACTGTGATCTAATACTGTCTTAGGTTTGCACAAGCACCAAGAAATGTCATTTTAAAAAACCTGTCACCTCAGCCTGCTGCGACCACAGGCCAGGCAAAGGTCTCAAAACGACAACGTTAAAGTTATTCTTTATCGAAGACCCACATAACTTTGTGACTTCGATAAAGTACCTATAACTTTGGAAGACTGAAAAAGTTCAAACCATGCCACGTAGCTATGCGAATCATGCGTGTTTCCAACCGAAGAATGAAAGGAAATCCACTCATAACATAACTCTTTCACAAAAATCCACTGGTAATTTTTATATTTTTCAAGAGTATTTTCGTGACATCGCATAGGATAAACTAATGGTGTATCCGTACTTACTGAGACTGATAAGGAATATACATGTAATCAAATCTGTACAGACTGTATCAAAGACGATACGATAAGGTTTCCCTTCAGCCACGTTCGTAACCAAATTTTCGTAACCAGTTACGAATGTGGACTTTTTATCGCTGTTTCGTAACCAGCTACAAGCCAGTTACGAATGTGGATTTCTTCAGCCACGTTCGTAACCAAATTTTCGTAACCAGTTACGAATGTGGACTTTTTATCGCTGTTTCGTAACCAGCTACAAGCCAGTTACGAATGTGGATTTTTTTTCCATTTTCGTAGCTGAAACCTCTTAGCCATGTATGGTCTCCTGGTACTTCCACATGATATAATGCCGACACTAGTATTACAAAAACAAAAAATTTAATAAATGAATAGATTTATTTGTCATTTTGTAAGAAAACGTATCGGTTACTTCTCCATCAACTTAAAACATAAATTTATATCTCCATCAACTTAAAACATGAACGGTGCAATTATTTCTAGACAGTGGCCGACACTTATTTCTTTTGCCTTTAAGTTTTCCACAGCTTCATTAATTTCACTATCAATTAGTAAATAGTTTTAATTTTTTCGTGTTATCTTTGAGTTTCTCATTTTCATTTCTTTCACTAAAATGTCCAACACTTTAGCTATTGATGGTCTTTTTTGCCCAATAAAACGGTTTATTCGTGAGTGCCAACCTTCCAAGTGATTTGTATTTCTTAAGTCTTCTCCTTGGCAACACCACTTTTTTATGAATTGAGTTTCATTTAACCAAAATCGGTTGAAATAATTATTAAACCGTGCTACCTTCTCAGTTTGAGGCGATTTTTTCATTATATATCTGTAGCCAGAAGTTATATATTTCATAGGCAAACGAGCCAGACCAGCACATCGCGCAACATGTCTCCTCTCAACTCTCAATTAAATTCCTAAGATTTTGGATTTTTTAAAAAGACTGCAATATAAACAATTGAATAAACAGTGAATAAACAATTGCACTTGAAAGTCATATCTACTTATCTTTGAAAGTGAAAAGTGGCCAGCTAATCACCAAAGAGTTCCTATCATATTGCGACCAAGGAGACACAAATGTCGTTCCAGTATATTATACGCACTGCTCCCTGACAAGACTGAAAAAACGGACACGAGACGAGGTTATTTACTATACTACGGGCAAAAGAAATGATGATATGCGAAAATAAAAAGGGGCGACATATTGTGCGTTTATGTGCGAGTCTTACTTTTTCTCTTCCATTTTGGGTAGTAAGACATTTAGACTTTAAGTTATAATGAAGAAGCGGTATTTGATATAAAGCCTCAATGAGCCGGATGGATGTGGAAGTACCAGGAGACCATACATGGCTAAGAGGTTTCAGCTACGAAAATGGAAAAAAAATCCACATTCGTAACTGGCTTGTAGCTGGTTACGAAACAGCGATAAAAAGTCCACATTCGTAACTGGTTACGAAAATTTGGTTACGAACGTGGCTGAAGGGTAAGGTTTCTGTGCCTTAATTGAAGCAAATAAGACGTTGACACTTTGCCGAACTGATTGAATCCAATGCCAATGTGTGTTACTACGAATTCCCTGTCAATTGATTGGAGTATGCGTGCGAGGCGATGGAGAGTCCAATACAAATTTAATGCAAAGGAAGATCGCAACAACATAAAGCGACTTGGAAATCCTATATTGATGTGTGTTGTTGGGACATAACCACCAGTTATGCACCGGTAGCTTTGCTGACTGACAGTTTTGCATTGGATTTCTATGACTTTTATTTTTCTTGTAGTGCCGTCTCCTATCGGAGGTGGACAATCGGTTTGGCTATTTTGCCCATTGAAGCTACCAAATGAAACAAGGAGCTCATTGTTTCTTGGAACCACTGGCGTAAGTGGTCAAGTCATTATATTTTGGGTCTTCCAGGGTCTCCTTCTGCCATCTATCTATGATTCTTATTGTTTCCTAACTCTACGGTTTGTAGATGCTACACCTCTCATTGCGTAACTGCAAGACAGTCCATACGTTATTTTTAATGTTTTAAGGTTAATGGGGCAACGATAACAGTGTTATAGTGCCGCCACCCAGTCTAGCGTAGTAGGAGACCCAATTCCTGTCGCCGAAAGATAAATCGTACAAAAGATCTAGTTCACAAAGTTTACATTGTAGAATGAAGACTGTTTGTCGAGAAGTCAGCTTATGATGTGTAGATATACATCTGTTCATAATAGATGCAGTACCCTTTGATCCTATAACCTATGAGAAGATCGAATAGGTGCGGGGCAAGCCTAATCTATCTGATTGGTTCCACACTCACTCACAGATCACTGAGTGATCACATTACCCGTCTGATGTGGGAGAATGAACTACTACATAATCGGGCTTCTAAAAGGGAAGTATTTTTCAACAATATGTAAAAAAAGTAAGATGTAGCCTGTACAGTTGCACATGTCCCTCTAGCTGAGCAAAGGCCTTCTCAACAATATGTAAAACATTTTTATTGTTCAGCAATGTATATCTCGGCAATATTGTCTGCAACACTGGCCCATATTGAGTGTCATTGTCATTGTGTCAACCTGCCAAAACATCGACAAGGCACAGAGTACAAATAGCAACTTCACGGCGAACTTCATGCCGCTTAGAAAAGGATGCACTATGCTGAAACCACAATCCCAACAAAAACATTTACATGTAAAAAATGTTGCCAAGACGAGACCATACACCTCGCACTATCAAAAAGCTACCAGGGCCTCTAGCCTGTAAAGCAATGGTGCCAAAATGGGCTGTCAGTTGACGGCTTCAATTACGATTTACTAACGCTGTCTGTCCTTTTAATGTTTTTGTAGTACAGCAAAGAATATTCTTATTCTAATTCTAGAGGATTAGTTCTCTGGTTGTAGGAGAAAAACGAAAACTCCGGTTTTATCCTTCTGCCGGGACGCCATCGACCCGCCATTGCGTTACAGGCTAAGGCCCCAGATCTCATGTAGAGCCAAGCTTCTAACTCCACACGCCCTAACTCTACAAGCCATAACTTCACAAACTCTACACCTTAGTCAAAATATTATTTGGCTTGACTTCACGAAATAAGGACTATATTCGATAAAATATTACTTTTTTTACTAGCGGCTAACCTGAATCTCTTTGTGGAAACAAATTAATGGTACTATTAGATTTTAGATAGAAGCGTTAAATTCGCTCGTTTCGGAGAAATTTATAATTAGTGCAAAAATGTGTTGTGTGCGGGTGAATCATCTAGAATTCTAAACAATCTAGGTTTTGGGTTTTTTACTTTCCTATCTATTCAATTGAAAGACTAGAGCTTTTCTAGAAAAATCGATGTCTATTTTATTGTAATCTTTGGTATTTTCCTCGTCTAAAGTGAATCTCTATGTAGGTAGGTAGGGCAGGTACTTACAAAACATTTAAGTATTTCGTTGCATCAAGATTAAAACAATAGAAGAAGCTCTTTGACATTATTTATCAGAATTTAACACATTAGGTAACTAATTAACTATAGTCATAATAAATATAGGAAACTGATAGGTACCTTTTGTGACATTGTAGGCATATTTTGTTCTTTATCTATCTGTTAGATATTACTATCAAAGTAAAACTTTCCGTAGGTAAGCCAATGTTTTATCCGTCCGGATTAAAGGATTTCGATGTGAACATAATAAATATTAGATTGATGGTCTTTGTAAGGAGCAATAAGTAAATAATATGTAATACAGGGTGTTTCAGAGAGGTTCTGTGACACAGATAGGGGTCGCTTGACCCATCATTACAAGCAACTTTTACTATGGGGCAAAGTGCGAAATCTCGATAAAAATATCAGCTGCTGCTCCATAGAATTGGTACAGTACGTATCGAATTGTAGAATTGTTTTTACGGGGTGTAGCTAAAATAACCTATATCTAGCATGGGTGTATCTACCTCTTTAACTTACGAATGTCTCGAAAAACCATACACCTACATCTGTTTAGTGCAACATGGCTGTTTGACAACAAATAATCGCTTCATTCATTAAAGATTCATTCGAAATTAAAAGCACATTACCCAATTTCTTCGCTTCCCGATAAGGGTTTACTTACTTATAATAGTTATAATACTGATTGATGAAACGAAAATCGACCCGTATCTCCTGACGCCGTCGCCTAGCAACGCGACGTATTTAGACCGCACCACGGTAGGTCGACCTATTTTAGACCGTTTAGAGGGCGCCGGTCCACACTGACCCGGATTCTAGATCGGCAGCATGCGACAAACAACTAGCATTCGTATTCCTATAGTTCCTGCTCGTAGCTCTTACTCCAAGCGACAGAAGAGCGGGTATTGGATAAAGGGGTAGACCTTGACGATGCCGAATGTACCTTGTGGCATGTGCTGGCCAGTGACAAGCAAGGGTACGTGCAAATGAGTGAAATACTTTTTGCAATTAGCTGCCTGCTCTTTGAATAATTATGATGACCCATTATATTCTCACACTGAATTGAAGACGAATTGAGGCATGTTGGCGTGGGAAGGAAAAGACCTAAGCCCAGCATAGGACTTTATCTATGGGCAGGATCGATAGATAGGGTATTCTTCATCTTCATCATAGTTTTCAAAGAAAAAACAATCGTTTTTATTTTTTAATTATTTATCTTAGTACCGTCAAGAACTTTGAATTACGGGACACCCTGTATATTAATATTGTTGCATACCTCTGGGTAAGTTACCTCGTGTTACTAGTTCAGGGTTAAAAACCTTGGTGACAGACGGCATGTGGTCTAAAAAAAAGTGAACTAAGCGATTCAGTGTTTTCTATCCTAACCGAGTGAAACACCTTGGTGCTATAAAAACATGAATTACGCCTAATGATGTAAACTGAACACGGTTAGCTGAGAGGAGAGCGTTCTTTGCATCCGTTGAAAGTGAAAAGATGGCGGACTTTGAGAAGATAATGATGACAGATGTTACAACAAGATACACTACTTTAGTCTAAGCAGCAGGAAATATCAGAGGCTAACTGCCGATTTCTGAATTGAGAAATTCACTAAGCAAATACATAAGTATCGTTCTATCTCTGAAGATTTCTCACAAAAGAGAGTGACAGGACGATACATAAGTATTTGCTTAGTACATTTTTCAATTCAGAAACCAGGCCTAAATATCCAGAGGAGGTACCAAACCAACCTACCAGGGTTAAGGCAAAGGGTAAAGAAAATTGTAGGTAGGTATGCGTCGGCAGTTAGGTATACGATTTAATCAAGAGGGCCCTACGATCTGCCCTGTATGTATATTAGAGGCAATTTTTAATACTGCGTCACGCGATCGACTCCTCCTAGGGTCCGAAAAACCTCGACTGACAGAATCCCATTTCAGACCGCTTTTTAAAAATATGTTTATTTAATTTGTGGTAAGGGTTTTATTAATATTAAGATAACATGCATAATTTGGTAGAGTTATTGATTGTATTGTAATGTTAATTTTGATAAGGTGATCCGCTTCTTATTTTTAGAGGACAAGCAATGTCTGGCATCAAATCCAAACCTGTCCAATGCACGGTTAGATTTATTTGCAGGTAATATTTAAATGCGTTGGTCCTTTGGCTTTTTATTTCCAACAACTAAATAAGTTCCACGCCATGGCAAAGATGGGAAGATAGATATAGGAAGATAAAGTAGATCGAAGTGAAAACAAATAAACGATGCACTAAAGTAAGCCTACCTACTCATACTGCATAACAATTAGGTACCTACCCCTAAACCAACATTTATTGTCGAAACTTTCCTGTCCTACTTAACGTAATATGCGGCAAAATGTCAAGGGTTTCTCGAGGCGGAACAATTCCGTCAATTCTTCCGCCAATAACTCGGCAAATTGGAGGGAAGCGGAGGTGGATGTGAGACATGAGGCATTTTACTCAAAGTGGATGTTCCTTCCAGGTGAGGTGAGCCGGTTAAGTCGCTAAGTGAAGCTAAACTCAGTAAACGTTAATACGCCAGAATTTGTGTTCAAATTAAAGCATTGACAAATGAATGACCACGACTCTCAGTGATGAGGATACCGATGCAAGGAGGAGGATAGATAAGAGAGAATAAAAAACTCTTACCTAATGCCAATGCCGTGTTTTGTTTAGGATACATACATACAACGCATCATACATACAGTGGCCTACGAGAATGATTGCTCCAGCCAGAAGAATGACCACAACCCCTAGTAATACGAATATTGCCAATGCAAGGAGGACGAGAAAAGAGGAGTGCTAAAGCTAAAATGCTAATTTTCATGAGAAAAAAACCACTAAGGCTGAGGCTACACCAGACGCGATCCGACACGCAATAATTTATCGAAAAAATCTAAACATTTCTTCATACTGGGGGTGGAAATGTTCCACCATACCAAAAATGTTTGCTCATTATCCAGGGAGGAAATCGGCGACTACGTTTCTATGGAGAAAACGCTTGACGCACGCCGCCGCAACGAAATGCGGCAAAGTGTGAGGGGAGCCTAAAGCTCATCAAGGTCTGGAGAAGGCAGGCGCCGGCGCGGCACGCGGCACGTGTAAGCAGAATTTAAATAATCAAATCGTTTAGTTAGACTATTTGCAGCGGGACGACGGAGCCGACGAGATAATATTGACACGGACGAACGTATCATAGCACTGGGGCCTTAGCCTGTAACACAATGGCGTATCAATGGCGTCCCAGGTAGAAGGACAAAATCGGGATTTTTTCGTTGTTCTCCTACAATCAACAAACTAATCCTCTAGAATTAGACTCATAATATTCTTTGCTGTACTTACTACAAAAACATAAAAAGGACTGACACTGGACCGACAGCATTAATAAATCGAAATTAAAACCGTCAACCGGGAGCCCATTTTTGTTGTGGAACTTACATCTGCACCTTCTAATTAATTCACTTCATATTATTTATTTTTTCAAATTTAAAATTAAACTTCCAAAATGTTTATGTTTATGTAACAAATGAATTATGAATATCTGAATATTAACCTCATGAAAGAATTTAATTTTACTCTAATTTAATAAGGTCCATAATTTAACATTAGGCTTAATTCCGCTTAACGGAAGAACATTATGTACTTATGTAACTACTGCAAAATACCTACTTATCTGAATCAAATCTGGGACGGCGCTGGAGACTGTAACACAGTTCTTTTTTAAGAACTAGCACAGACTCCATCGTAACTATTGTATGCACAATTTAACATAAGTAGCCATAAACTCTTATAACCTATATTATGTACACTTCTTGTAAACCTACTTCTTCTTGAAATAAATAATCTTTAATTTAATTTAATTTTAAATTTTGGCTACATTGAGTTACAAGGGCCCTGTTTGTAGCGGACACCGAATAGTAACAAGAAGAAGGACTACGGGGTGAAATAGAGTTCGAATTCGGACGGTTTCTATGGGACATATAAGGCAAATTAAGGCAAATAAATACAGGGTGCTATATTTTAAAAAAAAACATACGGATCAAATAATTGAGTACCTCGTCCTTTTTTGAAGTCGTTTATTAAAAAAGAAGGAAATAAAACTTGGGCCCTGGACAAGTCTCACCCAGCAGATAATGTTTCTTCTTTGTTTTGTGGGTCCCCTACCTACAGGTGGCACAAACTCCTTCTTTTGTTTAGTCTGTGGCAGTGTGGCTGATGCACACACAACGCTTGTGAGTTGAGTTCGTATGGCCCTTCATCCATGACCACTAGACTTGCAGAGGTGCAGATAATTTGCGTTAAAAGGTCTTTTAAAATTAGGGGTGGTTGGTGAAAACGGGCATTAGACTCCATTGACTCCTGGATTTTATTACTTGCACGGCGACTAAATGACAGGTTGCTTAGGTTTGTATTTAGCTAAAAAAACTTTCAAGTTTCAGTCTACATAACGTCCTCCTAGTCGACAAAATGAAGAAAAAGAGAGGCAAAAGATTTACTTACATGTGAATTGAGAATGAAGTAATGTGGCGTTTGTGACTTTGAAACAAAACTGTATGAATAAAATTAATTATTTTCATAAGCTCTTTAATAAATGATCTTATCATGATATTTTGACAACGAAAAATCAGAAAAGAAAAAAAAACTAGGGGTCCACCGGCTAAGACGAAGCCGATTATCATTGGCAAAAATCGTAGTTCGATTTAGGAAAAATGAACTGGGTGGCAGTACATTTTTCAAAAAATCGAACTTCGGTAATCGGCTTCGTCTTAGCCGGTAGACCCCTAGGTTGTGTAAACAGGAACAGGATGTTCATTAGTTAGATTAATGAATAGCCATCATTATTGCCCGATAAAATTGTCATTGTTGAATATTATTGCATCGTTAATCATATCACTGTCGGGTACAGGTAGAGGCATCTTCGTCTTCAAACAAATTATTTGGCAACGACTTCTTCGACCATACCCAAAACTGGTTAGAACCTACCTACCTAGGTATAAAAATCGTATTAACTTCAATACAAACCCTTGAAAAAATTACTTTAGGACTGTGGAAGCAAAAAATTGCATCAAATGTCAAATAATTTTATTCACCACGAAACCTTTATGTAAGTCACCAAGCTGACCTTTGTGAGTATTTTATAGCTTACAGCAGTGTGGGAGGATCATTCGTATGGTAATGTCACACACATAACATTTTTAGGTCAACTACATGAGTAGCTTAGTTGGTGCTGCTACCTAACCACCCAACAAAGTATGTAAATACATAATTAGTATTTGGTTCTTAGATTGGATATTTTTGTTAAACAAATCAACTATGTACTGATAATTACTCAGAGGATCGGTAGTACAAAACCTCGTGTTTCATTGCAAAATACTGGGACACAGTGTAATCAAAATATTAATTAAAATAGGTAGTCTTGGTAGTTTTCCTGTTATTTATTTTATTTACGAGTCGAAGAATGTTTCAAAACACTACAGTCCAAGCCAGATAAATTGGCACATTATCGCTTACGCGTCGCAAACAGAAGATATTGAAAATATTGAAATCGCCAACAAAGCCTAGTTTTATATTCTAGCTAGCACAATGTACGAAGATAATAAGGCTCATTCATAGGTACGGTCGGCCACAGTCACAGATACCCCATGCATGGCAGCTCTTATCGCGTTCGGAATAAGGGCGCCAATCGAACAAAAAGGGGTATCCTAGCGTGTGGCGTGGCCGACTCTACATTATGTTTTCCAACTTACGAGCAAAATAGAGCGAACAACAAACATAAATATCAATGACAAATTGGTAACAACGTCGGAACGAGGCAGCCAATTCTTATTTGATGATTCATTTATATTTAGTTGTTTGTTATTGATCGATTAATTGGACGCAAGACGCTGCCAAGTGTGCTAAAACTATTACGATTGGGTTTCAGCCGTTGGTGTTTGGACTTGGACAATGCTTCGTTGTTTCGTTAAAGCCCTGTTTCTCAATCAGACGAGATAGCAGAAGTTTTTCAAAGAAAGACACAAGAACCGTCTAACTACCTAAGTTCATCTGTTGGACAGATAGTTTAGTTTTTGAAGTCTTTTAAAAGTCGAAGTGTGGCCAAACAAACGTTTTGGAGAAAATGAAGTATAGTTACTTTTGCAGCTTTCCAAATATGTAGAGCCACATACACTACCTAGGTACTCATACATGAAAAAACTCGCGGCTTAATAAAATCGGTTGATGATGATGATGATATCCTTTTATCCCTTATCAGGGACACATGGCTCGAAGATTGACGCAATGGAAATGAAAGGGACATCTGAAAGTGCCACTGGACGCTACATTAACCATTAAAAGACTTCCAGGGCAGGCGACTACAAAAGGACCACGTAGGGTAGATAACTATGGCGAGTTTTTTCGGGCTAGTATCAATAGATTAGATCCGCTTGTCAGAAGCTGACACAGCGAAGTTTTAAGTGATTTCTTCGCTGTCAAAATGTTCAAAAGCCTACCTCGTAATCTTGTCTTGTCCCTCGGCAATGTACTGAAGACCGACGGCCTCCCTCAGCTGCATGGCCAGGGCTCCTCTGACGGCCTCCGACGTCCTCCATTCTTCAATCCTCTCGCACAAAACGCTGTCAAAATGTTCAAAAGCCTACCTCGTAATCTTGTCTTGTCTCTCGGCAATGTTCTGAAGACCGACGGCCTCCCTCAGCTGCATGGCCAGGGCTCCTCTGACGGCCTCAGACGTCCTCCATTCTTCAATCCTCTCGCACAAAACCTGGTGAAATACAGTACAAGATGTTATAAATATTGAATGATTCGCGATAAGTATTCACACAATTTTGGTTCGAACCCGAATCGCGGTTAGTTGAGCTGTATTATCCCGACGTTTCGGCTGCGTTCATTTACGTAATTCATTTACTTACTAAACTAACCGCGATTCGACCCGTTTTGAAACTTTATGTTATTTTATAAAATCGTTGAAATCCAAAACCATCCTGCTCTGTAGCAGCCGAATGGTCACTTCACTCATCTAGCGTAAGTGGAGGTGCCACTGGACGCTGTATAATAAGCAAAATTACGATAGATATTCTTCTGTTGTCACTATCCGCCATAAGATCCTCCTGTGTGCAGTGCACGGGGCTAATTCTCGTTAGCCTCGCATTCGACACATCTCGAAGCAGAAATTTGACGATTTTGCGGCAAATGTCACATCTCCTATTCTCACTAAGTCATCCTCGACGTAAGGCACGAGATTTCTGCGAGATGTTTGCCTTTTTCGCTCGACATGACTCGAGTGGTCGGGAGCAGTGGAGATCTAAATTACATGAAATTAGTCGGTAACGCAATGGCTTGTCGATGGCGTGTAGTAGAAGGTCAAAACTCAAAACAGAGGTTTCCTCGTTTTTCTCCTAAAACCAGCTAACTAATCGTCAAGAATTAGAATCAGAATATTATTTGCCGTACTACAAAAACTTAAAAGGACCGATAGCATTAATACGTCGTAATTGAAGCCGTCAACTGGGAGCCCATTTTGGCACCATTGCGTTACATACTCAGGGCTCTTTTGTGGATCATGGTTTGGGGGACGATATTATGTAGGTATAGCTGATGGTTTCCTTACAAATTTTTCCTTCACGATAGGGAACAAAGACATAAACGCTTGTTAAGTATGGAAATTCTATGGTAATCGAGCAAAGTGGGCGTTAAATGCATAGTTTACTGGTTTATTAGAACCATTTTATGACTGTCTTTATGATCGACACCATAAATATTGATTGGATATATCCATCATACTTCAAGGTAATTGTTCTATTCTGCAGGTAATTGTTTGAATACATTTCCATAAGTAACAAGAAGACGTGTGTAAAGGTAACATTACTTTTGTGAATTACCTAAGATTCTTCTAAAACGTTTCACAAAAGATCTAAAGGGTGTGAACAGGGTGACAATTCTGTAAAAATGAACATTTTTTATTTTTATTTTATAGCCTTAAAATTTAGGATTTATATATATTTTTGTTTTTTGATATAGTTTAATTCAAGTACCTGCCCCCTTAGCACGCTGGCCTTTTGTCTACTCTCAACTGTCACCTTAGCCACTGTCAACTGTCACCTCAGTAGTGTTAAGTGGCTAAGGTGACAGTTGAGAGTAGGCAAAATGGTAGCGTGCCAAGGGGGCAGATTGGTTGCGAAGGTGTTATCCCTGAAAATTTGGGATGTTATCCTTATCACCGGGTGCTATTACTCTATAAAGAGTAAGGAAGGACCTTTTGTAACACCTTGTAGGACTAAAGACCTTTCTCTTCTGTGCTTTTCCACTAATGAAAGTTGGCCCTCAGCTCCACTCTCTTTTCAATTTTTGCCAAGCAAATTATGTTTTCTAAGACATGACTTCCTTCTTCTACCAACACGTCTCTTCCCTCAATCTTTCCTATCACGATCACTAGAAGAAGTCGGTAACTATCGTGTCGGAGAACATGTCCTGGTAATTAATATTTTCCTATTTCGAAACCCCTATCAATCCCCTAGTTCTTTGAAATAAAGCTCAGGTTTCTGTTAGATGAAGACTGGATTTGAACTCACCTCAACATCATCCGAATAAATAGGCGTTTGTCTAAACACATCCTTCTTAACAACAGTCACGAACGGGCCTTGGACACCCCCGACGAACTTCTCGAAGTTAAAGAAGACCGCGTCTTTCTTCACCATTTCTTCCTCCACGCCAGGAAACGTCGGATTCATATCAACGACGGAAGATGGCGCCACTAGAGTATAGTCCCAGAACGCCAAGGCTCCATACTGATGTAGCATCAGAGTTGTAGCCACGTCATCAGCCAATACACCGGTCAGTTTCGAAGCGGCAGCAAAGAAACCGACCATGAGCTTTCCACTCACTGAGTGCTCTTGCAGTCTCAATTCCAGATTGTTTAAGTCTATGAAGCCCTCCTTTGTTTCTGGTATCTTCACGATCTGGGGAAAAAAAAATGGTGTCAGTTTATGAAGAATAAGTTGGTGCTTATGAAGAGCATTGATAAGTGGAACTGAAGAGGAATACTTCCACAAATTAGTCAGTGGACAAAGGCATCTAGCAGCTACCATCATGATATCAACCTTCAAGCTGATAGGAATACAATCAAGCTTGTCTATCCCACTTTACGAAGATCAATAGAGTGAGAGAGCACACTATACCAATGGTGCGTTACCGAGCTGGATCAACACGAATCAAAATGTCACGAAATTTCGCACTTCACCCGAAGGAGGTATGTTTTGTGATGAATAAACGGATTCAAAATATTTTAGGTAAGTTTGAGTCCAAAAATAGTAGCTATAGTGGCCCGTGTTCAGGGTCAGGGCAGCACCCTTTTCGTAGTAAAAACGAGGTTAGAAGGTTTAAGGGCTTGTGGCACGATATTATTATATACTACGCATTTTTGCCTTCCTATTTGGGTGACATTTACGTGTGGAGTAAATATCGTGTTTGGGTGAAGTTTATCAAACACTGCGTTGGAGCGAATTTCAAGCTTATTTAGAGAAATGTTTACGTAATTAACTTCCGCCGTCTATAAATTGAAAATGACCATACAAAGATCCAGAAGTTCCTAGCAATAGCCAGAAATATACATTTTCACCAAAGCGCAAAGAAAACGCTCTCCTTAAATTCAGTCTGATTGGCTGATATCAAATACCTAGCAGATGTTTGGTGACAAATTGTAAAGGATATATTAAATTAATATAGTCTAAAGAGGTTGTGAATGTGTATATGTATTCCAATTAAACCAAAGCACATCTACTAGTTTTATTAATGTTGTTGGCTGTTATGCCAATTGCAATTCATAATTTTCTCGCCTCTACGTACACTTTGTATGCCAGTGTGTTTATGTGTCTAATTGCGAGCAATTAGCATAACAATATGCTCATCCACATGATCATTAGTATGTCGGTCTGTTGTGCTTTGTTTGAACCTTGAGTTTTTAACTAAAAGAGAAAGACTATTCGTTTTATTTTTGGTAGTTAAAATAAACGTGAACCAATTAAAGTTGAGGACCAAGATTATCTCCTTGTGGAACGCCAATTATTCTAATCATTAATTTTGTCGTATTTTTATATCTCTTATATTATCTCTATATCTCGTTTGACTGAATAAATAGTCGTACAGAATCAATCAAATACTGGCTCGAGTGATAGGTTTCCTTTTTCTATTCGAAATCTCTATATCTCCTATGCAAACTTCAAGGTGCTAACTGCATAAACAAAGAACTTCAACTATATTATATTAGCTACTAGTACTACCAATAGCCAAATAGATGCAAGTCCAACAGAAGAAAAACATAACTCCTATGCAAACTTCAAGGTGCTAACTGCATAAACAAAGAACTTCAACTATATTATATTAGCTACTACTACCTACTACCAATAGCCAAATAGATGCAAGTCCAACAGAAGAAAAACTCAGTACTTTCTACTAGTTAGGTTGACTCAGCTGTTAGGTTGAATGTTTGTTGAAGTAGTTGAAACATTTATTTTAGCCTATAGCAAATGATTATAGTCCTTTTGGGCAGTTGTGTAAGAAATTTGAGAGCTTAATTTTTATATGCCCAGATGCAATGTAGTATGACATAGAGCCTGCAATCTGTGCGTCCAGTTTTGACATCTCGATACATCATTGTTAGGCGAGCCCGCTCTAGGCAGATCAACTGAGAAAAAAGGAGCTCCGTATTGCGCACTACCGGGCCCGACATGGGCTAATGAATAAAAAGTAGTTGATTTTCTGTAGTCGGTAGCCGTCCAACATCATCACGTGTGGCGCCACGATCGCACGCATGTGTCCCATGGGCGCACTCATAACAGTGATAAGCGCACTCGGCTGCAGGGAATTTGCCGATCGTAAAATTTTATTCATTCGCTTGCATACGTTTAACGTACGAGAGCGACTTTACGGCCGTGTATTAAATTGTGATTTTAATGCCCTTTGCAAGTGGACGCGACCTTCGCAACGTGGGAGCAGTTGGCATGGAAAATGCGACAATATGGTTTAACGGGATTAGCACGGTCTGAACGACCTAAGACAACAGGATTGTTCTAGTTCTCATTTCGGTCAGATTTAGATGCCAAATGAGTCAAAAAGATGCACATCACGTTCACGATGTTACAGATAGAAGCTCTACAATCAAACGATTGTGGTGAAGTTTGTTGATTCTATCTGAAATTTGGAATGAATCCAAGTTTCTAACCGGTTTTGCTGGGTCACCTACCGAAGATGCACAGTTTTGTAGAGCAAAGGAATACTAACATAGTAAATTACATAAATCGGGAATTGGCAACCATTCTGCCGAGTTTTATTGTTTGTATCGTCCAGCTAACTGTCCATCCACTACTGTTATTTTTGGTATGTTGGTGGTATTTGTTACATTGGTGAATCATAGTAGCCAAACTGGAAAGTATCCAGAATGCAGAATAATTAAATGTCAAAACTGCAGCCTACAATAATAACTTGGGAAGTAAACAACTTGCAGTTGTTAAGCCGACGCATGAAAACGCCACTTTTTACGAGTGTCATAATTTTGTATTAGGTAAGATACTTACCTTGTTTAAACACTTCTGTGTTGCAAGAGTATGCGTTCGATACCTATTGAAAACACTTTTTAGTATCGGGCAACGTGACTAGCAACGTGCTACCAATGTACTAACTACGTTGTTAGCGCCCTTTTATCTTTATCGGCATGCACAATATTTTGTTCTTTTGTTTTAAAACTCTTCCGTAACTAGGCCCATATTATGTTTCTCAAAGGCCTAAGTAATACTCTGTTTCTTGAACATCAGGCAAACATTCCTATCAATATTTTGATGGCATACAAATTAGAACGCACAACGATTTTCCCAAACCAATTACTTCAAATCTGTTAAATTCGTAGCAGTTTGACATTTCATGTAGCGTCTATACTATGGTAGAGCCATTTGAACACTTTTGTTAGTAGACTATTGAGACTGTCGTTTTCATCAAAAAAATATATCTGTCGAACAATGGAAACCTTGTGAAAGGGCGCAAATACGATGAGTGAAACCGCCGTATAGAAAATTCACGGGGTGAATAAGTGGCGGCCCCAAGGCCTGCAGCAGTGTTGTAGTAATGTACACCAACGGATCGTGGACGCAGAAATCCCTCACCTCAGCCCCGCAGTGTCTCCAAGGCACGAGCTGCCTTTCAGTCTCCCTCGAAGAGACGAACAGCGTAGCCCGCTCCGGCCTCCAAGCGCGGAGGAACCTCGGCAGGGACGCCCCAAGTATGACCACGTCTTCGGGGCATGCTCCCACGGCCGACCGGATTATCCCCTTTGACTCGGACCTTAGAGGGAGAAAAGATAGGTGGTCAGAGAACTGTAGGTTTTATTGAACGAGCGAGCGAAGCTAGCGTAGTTCTCCGAGTCTACTGGAACAATCCGGCGTTTGTATGTATGTATGAATGTTCGTTCGACGATAACTTGAGTAAAAGACGGATCGTCATGAAATTTGGTAGGCAGGTAAATGAGGCCAAGAGAATTTTTAAGTTCGAACATGAGCCAAATCGGTCGAGGGGTTGCTGAGATATGGGGTCGCGAGTTCATAGTCGAATGCGAATTTCTTCAACTAGTCTCCACAGCATTGACAGTGTTACTTGACTCGGTAGCTCAATTGGTAGAGCGCCTGCACGGTATGCGAGAGGTTGCGGGTTCAAGTCCTGTCCCAAGTGAATTTTTTCAACTGATTATAAATGTTTAAATTATTCCCTAGCACGGTTCAGTGCTTTAGAAAAAACAAAAAATTTGCAGATGGTTTAGGCAAGGCCAATGTGTCTGAGACTCTAGTAATTTTGCAATATTCATTTATGTGGTAGGTATTAATTATCATCAGCATAACATAACAAACCACATCTGGTGCCGATGCTGCTGGGTGCTGTAAGTAGGTCTCGATTGGAATGAGTACTTATCGTGGGATAAATTGCTGTTTCGTAACAATAATAGGCAAAGTGGCAAGAATGCGTGCCTATCGAGATTTGATTAGGATGAGGATAGTGAAATCACGATTTCCCGCTTGACATAGGTACGGTCAGCGATACTCTAAGGTACCCTTGAGATTGTTTCATTGAGGCACTTATGCTGTGCGCGGTAAGAACTACCATGGTGAGTCTAAACATGTAAATGACCTTATCCAACGCTTGGTTGATTTTCATGATTTGTTTGCTCACAGAAAATACCGAAACCATCTCATCACACTTGATCGAATTCAGAGAATACATCTTGAGAGTAAATATTTCGGGTTAGACCTTTTCAAACTTCAGATCGCAGAGAGAAGAACAATGATAATGATGATGATGATAATGATTTGATTAGAATCATAAATGAGTATACGTTTCTCTGAAACAAATACCTAAGCTAGTTGGGCATTCTCTCAGAGAGAAAGATATTCGAGAGCTCGAAATCTGTGGTTCGTAGTCGGATACTCGGATACTCACCGCAGATATGAAAAGCATCAATAAATGAATAATGTGTGTAGGTGGGTGTTTCAACCAGATTGAAATATCTCCCCATACTTTTAAAACATCTGAAATTGGAGCTTGAATATCAGATGTTTCTTCCTCAATATTTGCGCATATTTAATATCAAATTCCAAGCAATAAAATACCCTATCTTCTTACCGATAAAGCTCACTCTGGCCGGAGGTATATGACAAGGCAGTGCACCGGGTCGCGTGCGCAGGTAACACGTCGCGCGCCACATGGTCTTCGATCCACTGAAGCGCGCGCCCAGACCCGCTGTAGTCGCAATATACCACTGTTGAAGAAGAAGATGGTGATTTTAGTACACTGAATTTTAAGAAGAAAATTTAAAGACAGGTAGGGTTTTGGCAGCTGAGAAGTTAAAATATAAGTACGTCGAAATAACACATTGGATTACTGGGTATCAGCGGGGGGTGTTTTTGGGGGTCTAAACAGCAATTTTTCTGCGTAAGATGCCGTAAAATTTGCTACTAACTTACACGATTTTCTATAAAATTATATATCAATTAGATGTCAAACAGGGTCTAACAACTAAAAAAAAAATAACCCGACTTTGCGATTAGCCCCCTGAGCAGCTACAATAATAAAATTAAAAGAACCAAATAAGTCCGCAAGTAAACCAACGAAACGGCCAAAATCAGCTACTGTCACTATTATAAAACCTCTACCGAATTCTCCATTTTACAGACTCAATGATCGTATTCCTACTCATGAAATTCATATTGAAGGCGGCGGCGTCGTCCTCTAGCTGTATTTGTTTAGGCCGAGAACCAGACGAATAAATCCCAAATAACCAGAGTTCATGCGGTGCGTCGAACTTTAGCACAATGTCAGACGAGGTGTGTAACCATGTATCTATCTAAGTAGTACAAAGTTCAGCAGCGCCTCTACGTGTAATTGAAGGCTACATTTTCATTTCGTTTGGAAAAAAGGCAATTAAGTACTAGAAGCCACAGCTTGGAATGAGCACTATAATTTCTTGATTTGACCTTTTATTTCAAAGCTCGTACATAAGGGCATTGCCCATGACCATCATATTTTAGGGGTATATTATTTTTACATAACCTTAACGACTAATTTTATCCATCAACCACTTGTTTTGGCGAAATGCAGTAACAGCGATTATTTAAAAATCAGGAAACCACATGCCCCTTTTCAAGGAGAACAATAAATTACAGGATCATAATTGGAAATCTTCCACTCATTTTCAAATCGCTTACCTACGAAAAATTACACCAAGCTTTGCTAAGCCAGGAAGTGCAAACTGTGAAAAAACTAGTCTGAACTAAACTGTGAACGTGAACACACAAATCGGCTTAGCGCTATCTGTTAGTTCAGTCAATATTGAATCAAACGTAGTATATTATTATACAGACGGACTGGCAGGGGCGACACAGCGACCAACCTTGTTTTGAAGTTTTTTCATCGTGAGCTTGGTAAAGTTGAGTCAATAATTTTGTGGATAATCAATAGCACTATTTTACATAGCAACTGACATGAAAATTTGTCTTTATCTAATAACCCACTTCTTCAAAAACGTACTAAAAAGAAACTATCAGCCTTCATTGCAGTGTGTTCCTTCATGAGAAGATTCATCTCCTTACCATATTCATGAAAAAAACAATCTCTATATTAGAATAGTAACAAATGTTATGCAGTTTGTCAATAACGAAACTATGTTGTTGTTTTTCCTTCCATCAGCACTTTTTACAAATTCTAAGGTCTCGACTATGTTATTAGCAGATAACTCCTCACCTAGCCCTCTGGCCAAGAAATCAATCCCAGTTGAAGGTCGTGGGGCGACAACAAAACTGCTATCACTCGCGTTGCCTTATCTAGCATCCAGCAAATAGTGAATTAGCGATAACAGAATCCATCACCCAGTTCTGTGCCAGACGAGTGTTTGTTGTGAATTTTAAAGTATGATTTTGATGGAACTCTAGTTCTTAGGTACGATAACTATATTACTATTCTAGCCTTATTATCATTTGCCTGTTAACACTTTTTGCTGAGTAAAATGTGCTCTTTATGCTCCTGCCACCTCTCACGATCTTGTGCTAGAAGCATCCACTGCTTTCCGGTTGCTTGTTCTATACCATCGGACTATCTGGCTGGTGATTTACCAACCATTGTTCTTGCCTTCATTGTATTTATTATGTGGCTTTGTAATAGCTTTGAAAAGATCTTGAGACAGTTTCTGCAAAATGGTCTAAATAAAGTAGGTTACATAATCTAAGAAATTTTTGGTAGACAAGTTGAATTATCGTATGGAAGTATAGCTTCTCTGTGGTCTGAAAGACAAATACAAATAACACCTCCTGGTAGATTGCGTTCACAACGCCCACCGGGAGCACTCAAAGTCTATTCGAAGACGAGAATAGACAAGACACGCGAGAAAATGTTAACCTTGATCGCATCGTGAACTCGGAAACACGAGAGCCACTAACCACCTACACGGTGAAGAGAATAACATTCCGCTTATGAAATTATGTGAAAACACATCATCTCATTGAATGGGAATTGAATTTGCTGAAATTATCAACCAAGCTGCCAATATTGAAGTTAATAGAGTGTTACAAAACAAAAATATAAATCAAATAGCAACAACAACTGCGAGTTAATAACAGTAATAAACACATGATAAACCGCCAAAGATATTATTGTATCCCTCGTACAACAATTTGGAAGAAAAAATAAAGCGGGTTTAGGCAGTTTGGGTTGGGGACCAAAACAACACACAATGGATGACATCATGCCGGCTTTATCGTACGAAAATGGCACCTAAATTTTAACGAGCAGGATCAGCGTTCGAAGTTTAAAAATAAATGTATTTGTGGCAGCCACGCGCGTGGCCTTGGCATAGTGTGTTCTATAGCGAAAACGTGCCTGCCAGTGTGTATAGAAAAAAAAAGAGCTATGGGCCCACTGAAAGATTGAATAGGCTGTTTGTTTAGTTTCCGAACATAAACCTGAAGCCCATTCCCGGTGAGTTGTAACAACAAACAACATCGGTGTTATTGTTTACCTCCACGAAGGTCTTGCTAAAAAAGGTCATTTAACAAAAATCACACGAGCTTTTTTTTATGGAGACTTAAAGCAACTAATTTGTCCCTAAAAAAATTGCTTTTGAAGGAACGAGTGTCGCGGGTATCGCCATATAATTTCCGTTATGGTTGGTTGTTATGTTGTAGTCTAAAATAATAACTGAAGTTTGGTCAGCCTTAAAAAACAACAGACTTTGGTTTAGAACTTATTTGTCCCTCATCTGTAGATTCGCCAATCAATCGGGGGAATTTTCCATCTAGTGATGAAGAGCCAGCAACTGTGAGCACATCATTATGCGTGTCAAGAGTGTCAACATTCATATTTATGCAAAGCCAGTTTGAATTAAATCAGGCATGTTTAAGATGGTTTGAAGTTATATTCAATTTGTGATGGTCTGAAACCAGACAGAGAGAATCTCACAAAAATGACGTCTCCTGAAACCTGCTATCCCCGAAACGGATGCATATTTGAAATTCCTCAACTATACAAAATAAAACTATTTAGGCCTGGGGAACGGTAGGCTTCAATAACAGACCATGGACGGAACATGGAAACCTTTGGTAGTATGGTGTTGTTGCTGCGACCGATAACCATGAGAAAGCATTTTTGGCTCAGGTTTTTAAGGACGTCCCGTCTCTGTTCGTCGAGGCAATCTTTGGAGTTTTGTGTACTTTTATGGAGTTTTTTGTGGAGTTTTGTGTTATTGCACGTTTTTTGCATTAACGGGCGCCAGAGTCTCGGTTTGTTGACAAAACACCGCAAACGAAACGCGGGCGCCGAAAACACTAAACTCTACCACTAACTACCTACGTTAAACCTCAGTAGGTAAGCACCCAAAGTTATGATTGGGGAATCTATGAATAGGCTCGGTATGTAAACTGCTCCATTGTGTTGGGCTGAAGTAATAATATTATTACGCTATAGGTCTTTTGTCGGGAAGCTGATCTTTGAATTTGTGTGGTAACGTGCGTCGATCGCAAGAAAGGACGGCAAGCATGGCATTATATGTATGTCAAGTAAAGTTATCACTTTTTTTTTTATCATCTTTTTCTTCTTATGCAACATTGCAATCTGTAGTTATATGACTACAATAAGCAACTCAGATTTATTTTATAGTACTTATGTCAGTGCTTAGTTTTTCCGGCAGAGTGAGCTCCATCGACCTCCATCCTCCTTCTTTCTTATTTCTGTTCGAACTTAGTTATATTTTATTGGACAGGTCCAGGATGTTTTTTCTGCGTAGACGTTGGTAGCCCTGGGCTCTGTCTGTGACAAGGCAAGCAGCCAGTTCATTTGGGTGCTGTTTCAAGCGTTCCTGGTAGCGTTTACTGTGTTCTTGGATTTCCGAGTCCACTGTTGGTAGCTTGGTATCCCAATATATAAATTTGTTTGAAATGTACCATGGTATTTTTAGCATGAATCGGATAGTTTTAGTTTGAAAACGTTCCAGGATGTCGATGTTTGACTTTGAGGCGGAGCCCCAGAGCTGAATTCCATAGGTCCATATTGGTTTAATGATGGCTTTTTAGATCTTGCATTCTCTTGAAAGTTGTGAGTTGGGTCCCAGGAGCCAGTACATTGAGCGGATCCTCATGTCTAGGTGTTTTCTTTTTTTCTCGATGTGAGTTTTCCATGTAAGGCTTCGGTCCAAGTGTATGCCAAGATATTTGGCTTCCTCTTCCTGAGGAATTTGCTTGCCGTTTAGGTACACCGGCGGGCATGTGCTTCTCCTAAAAGTGAACGTGACATGTGCTGATTTGGTTTCATTTGCCTTTATACGCCATTTCTTGCACCATTTTTCCACGCTATTAAGGGATTTTTGTAATGAAGAATGTCCGTGGGTCGGTTAAATCACTTGAAACTTTATGACCGTGTAGTCTACAAGTTTAGAAATACGCCCGTTTTTGTTTCATTCAAATCGAGCCAGTCGTTTTAAAGTTACGACGGTTTTAGTTTCCGTCCTTTTGGAGTTTTTCGCGCGAGCGCGGCAAACTCGCGTGACGTCACTAAACAGCTGGCACCCGACACATACACCGTAACACTCATTCAAAGGGCTGTATCTTTGGAACCGTATTAGGTAGCCAGTTGAAATTTTCAGAGATTATGTTTTATCATAGTAGATTACCCAAGAAATAATAAAAATAAAAATATATTAAAAAATAAGAGGGGTCCCCATACAAAAAACGTTGTTTTATACTTTTTGCTCTATAGAAAAAACGGTAAAGCATACAAGTATCAAACTTGGTATGATTATAGGGCTTACTCCATAGTATAACAAAAAAATATAAAAAACGGTCAAGCGCGACTCAGGCTCACGCGCCGCGGGCCCGTATAACCATTTTTTTTTATTGTATGGCGGTACGGAACTCTCAGTGCGCGAGCTCTACTCGCACTTGGCCAGTTTTTTTACGTGTTTAGTCAGTGTTACAGTAGTTTTAATACAATATTACTTATTTATAACTTTTAAAATTCGCTAGGGACAGGTTTTAAAGCCGCAAGCTATTCCCTAGCACGGGTTAGTTAGTGCTATAAAAATAAAAATTAAAACGTATATTATTACTTAGCTATAGATGTGGATGACGGCTTTGAAAAATGACAATTCGATATAGCTTTATGACAGAAGTAAATTAATATGTATAAGTAATAAAACTAGTATAACCTAGGCATAGGTACCTAGGCGAATTTTTAACGTTATAAATAAGTAATATTCTATTAAAACACTACTGTAACACTGACTAAACACACAAAAAAACTGGCCAAGTGCGAGTAGAGCTTGCGCACTGAGAGTTCCGTACCGCCATAAAATAAAAATAAACTGGTTATACGGACGGACCCTCGGCGCGTGAGTCCGAGTTGCGCTTCACCGTTTTTTATATTTTTTTGTTATACTATGGAGTAAGCCCTATAATCCTACCAAGTTTGATGTTTTATATGCCTTACCGTTTTTACTATAGAGCAAAAAGTATAAAACAACGTTTTTTGTATGGGGACCCCTCTTATTTTTTAATATTTTTTTATTTTTATTATTTCTTGGGTAATTCACCAAATTAAAACATAATCTCTGAAAATTTCAACTGGCTACCTAGTACGGTTCCAAAGATACAGCCATTTGAATGAGTGTTACGGTGTAGTGTCGGGTGCCAGCTGTTTAGTGACGTCACAGCAGCTGACGACCGCGCGCTCGTCGCACAGCTAGTTTAAAATTAAATATCTCGGGAACTATAAGACGTATCAAAAAAATGTTTTCACCCAACGTTTCCATTTTTAATAGAGTGTATGGTAAGGTAGAAATCAAAAGTTGATGGTATTCTTCATTGTGTGGATGCGATTTCTGGATTGCTGTGGCTTGACATAATCGCTGTGTCATCTGCAAAGGTTCCTGTCGTGGTGCTTTCTGTAGTGGGTAGGTCAGATGTGTAGATGATGTAGAGCACTGGACCAAGGACACTACCTGCGGAATGCCTGAGTGAATTGGGTGTAGTTTTGACAGCTCTTCCTTATGTTTTACTTGAAAGCACCGTTCGCTCAAGTAGGAGTCCAATACAGCCGAAATTGGATGAGGTAGTAGGGTTTTTAGTTTAAACTTGAGTCCTAGGTGCCACACCTTGTCGAAGGCCTGTGTTATGTCTAGAAATGCAGCTGAACAGTATAGCTTTTTGTCTAGAGCTGTAGTTATTTCAGTAACTAGTCTGTGCACCTGTTCTATTGTGGCATGTTTTTCGCGAAAGCCGAATTGATGGTTGGGGACTATAGTGCGAAGATGTGGTTTTATTCTTGCAATGAGTACTTTTTCAAAGACTTTTGACAGAATTGGCAGAAGGCTTATCGGTCGATATGAGGTTGTTATGTGCGGTGGTTGGCCTTGTTTGGCTATCATTACGATTTGGGCGATTTTCCATTGAGCTGGGTAGAGTCCCGTCCTAAGTATTGCGTTTATGATGAGGGTCAGCAAGACAAGTGTTTTCCTCGGTATGTTTTTGACTATCCGGGGAGTTATTTGTTCGTAACCAGGAGCCTTTTTTGCATGCAGTGACCAATATGACAAAAAAAATATCAATGTAAATATTGTATTTGACAGTAGTGAGTTATATGATAACAACAAACATATCAGGATTAGCTAACTGTAAGCCATATGATCCATCGCTGCTGTCTAAAGGTTTTCTTTCAAAACACGTTGATTTGAAGCGGTGTGGTCTGTAAATACTTTAGGTACAATTTCCCCACAACAATACTATTGTCTGGTAAGTAGTAGTCATATTATTCCTAGATACTTCTGTCTTTGTCAAGCAATGATATCTTTTGGCGCCATATTTGATAGCAACTAATGTTGATGTTCCGACCACGTTCACTGGTAAAGTGATAATAGAGAACCAAAGTAGGTACTAGTCATAATATAAAGCTAGTGGAACTAGTCGAGAGAATAATAATCCTTTGTTGAATAACAAATAATACAGTAGCAGCCATATTGACGGTCAAATTACAGATACTAGGTATGGACAATGGTGGCACGGTAGTAAAATTTTTGCGCAGTTTACTTATTTTTAATTGCGCCAAGCATTGGTCTTGTTAATATAAAAACAGCTGCTGTTTGGCCGATCAATTGTTATATTTGTTTAATGGAACATTTACTTTATGTTTGCCTCCGAAATGAGTCATGCAAATGAACATTAGTGTTTTTTCTTTATTTATTTACAATGACAGCGGTGAATATCAAGGTGGAGACAAAGTGTAGACGAAAACACTTGAAAGATAATCAGAAAATGTATTGGTATTGTTTTAACAGTAAAACAAAAGACTGAATTAATCCTTAAATGACCCTTCACAACAAACACTAAATAACAAGAATAACGTGAATAAGTATTTTAAGAAAATTTACATAGAAAACGATACAAAAAAGGATAATGAACTGCACTGAGCCAAACGCCTAAAGTTTTATCTTATCTTGACAAAGACGTATAACAAAATTAAACATTAGGTAAGTCTTGTGCTAAGATAACATCTTTAACTATCTGAGACCCAATAGAAAGCCACCCTAATGTTAGATAGTATAATATTTAGTTGGATTAAATACAGAGAGGAATTCAATTAGTTTCCCAAACTCCCAATCAATGTAGAGGCTCCAAAAACGACGTCCTTGGATCCAAGTTGCCTCGTGCCACTGTTTATCAATGAGTTGGACGATAACCAGCGTAATCGAGACCTTTCGTTCTTGCACATGTGAATCTTATCAACGGGCACTAAAGAGTATATTGTATTGGCAGATAAGTTGGTCGGGAGGTGTTTGTAAGACAGTCTCTTTCAATGGCAAGGATGCGCAGAAAGCTGCGCAACGGTTGGACTTTAGAATGTTTCATTGTTTTTTACCCGACTACGCGAAGCAAAAAGGAGGGTTATGATTTTAGCAGCGTATGTATGTATGTATGTATGTATGTATGTATGTATGTATGTATGTATGTATGTATGTATGTATGTATGTATGTATGTATGTATGTATGTTTGTGTGTTCATCTGTTCCCTCGCAGAGCCTAAACTACTCGGCCGATTTATACAAATGAGGTCTCGTTGGATTCGTCTTGATCACCCAGGTAACATAGGATAGTTTAATTTTGAAAAAAACCAAGATGGCGGCTGTGCTGCGCCCTAAAGTGGTGGACCTAAAAATAAAAATTATCGGATACCATCGTCATGGGTATCAAATGAAAGGGCTTTAAAAGACCTTTTCAAAAATGTATGACACATGTAGCGTCAACATAACAAATAGAACAAAAAATTCCAAAATGTGTTTTTTTTTTGCCCTTCTTGGTTCTATTCTGGGTGATAGTCCAAATGACTTACTAAAAAGCTCAAAAAAAATAGAAGTTAAAAACTAAAACCCGACTACTAAAAGGCTTAAAACAAGACCTGCTTATCCTTAAAATAGACTCATAGATAATTAATCGTAGTCGGAGGACACCACATTCGCATTTGATAAACCGATGGCCTCCGACTACGATTAATTATCTATGAGTCTATTTTAAGGATAAGCAGGTCTTGTTTTAAGCCTTTTAGTAGTCGGGTTTTAGTTTTTAACTTCTATTTTTGGGAAAACGATGTGACGCGTGTAGATGAGATCTCGATTCTGCAGGTGCCAGTTTCATAAAACTACAATTCATAGTTTATTATGATAATTCGATTACATTGAGTAGTCGGATAGTAAACTAACTGCCGATTTCTAAATTGAGAAATTAGCTAAGCAAATGGGTAAGTATCGTCCTGTCTCTGCAGATTTCTCACAAAAGAGCGTGACAGAACGATAGTTAAGTATTTGCTTAGCAAAATTCTAAATTCAGAAACCTTGTTTTTTTGTTACCTCTTTTAGGTATGTCTAATCGGCTACTCAATGACACGACAGCACGCTAGCACTCTACTTGGTTACGTTACGGGCTACTTTACAACAAAAGTGTACAATCTGACGTGCTGCCGTTACATCGAATTGTCATAATAAACTATGAATTGAAGATTTATGAACCTGGCAGCAGGTAGCCACATTAGTTTGAAGGGTTGATCGTAAAAGCGATAAGTAATTGGATAAAGAAAGAAACGTTTTAAGAGATAAAATTCTGCCGTGAAAATTAAATTACGATGCAGGAAACACGTGCCATTATGCCAATCACTTGCAATCACAGAAAACGTGTTTGCCGAAAATACATTTTTACCTTAGTCATTGAACAGCAATTTATGAAAATTATGAAATACTTACTTCATTTTATTATCACAATTATGCATTAATTTATATCAGTTTTGGGATCGAATCTGATCACAATACAAACATTAATTACTGAAAATCACTGACGCAATGGAAACGAGGCCTCGACCTATTGTGGTCAGAAAGAATAGAAGAAGCTAACAGGTTTAATCAAATTAGCATACCCAAATATAGCAACCACGACACGTTCGTTGACTTCCATCTCCGAAATAGACGTAACATCTCTCAAAAGTTACAGAAAAATTTTAGATATTCCATTATACCAGTCTATTTATGATTTGTATCATCATCATCATCATCATCATCGATGATTCGCTGTTTTTTTTTCTTGTGTACATATTCTCTGTTTAGTTAGGAACGTTCATTGTGAAAGCATTGAAATCAGTTCATCCGTTCGGGATCTACCATGCCAAACATAAGCTCTATATTTTTGTTTATTGCTAGATTGCTAGTGTAAGAATGAAATTACAGAGTTGAATGATTGATAGCCTGTTCTCATAGCTATCGTGGTATGTCGAACAACTATCTACATTGTGATGTGTATCGACTGCAGGTATGTAGTTATGTAGGTACACAAGACACCACGTAGACGCTTACACTTTCGTTGCAAAGTCGTCCGTACCGTAACTGAGCGCTATGTGCTGTCTTGTGTACTTCTTTGCATGTGTTTGTTCAATGGTCTTCTAGCTTTTTGTGCAGGGAATACTAATCGATTGTCGTCAATGCTAAATCTGTTCGATAAAATACCGAGAGAATATAATACCTACCACTTGAATAAATCGAATGCTGGCAGTAAATATTGACACATTGTGGGATCATAGGTACTACCAATATAGGAAACGACCACGTGCTACAAAATAAAGACAATAAGCAATACTGCTTGCTGTTTAAAATAAGCTTGTTTGTTGCCGAAAGAATAAAGTCACACGACAGCTCGAAGACGCTTACACTTTCGTTGCAAAGTCGCCCGTAACGTAAATGAATAGAGTGCAGGCGTGTAAGCGTCTCAATCGGTCTGCGAGAGCAAAAACTTGAAGCAAAACAACCACACAAAACAAAGCTCCATGAATAAAACCCCTTCTGCAGCTACGCCGTAGTACGCTCCAATATTTACAAACCTCCGTACTACGCAATGGGGTGATATTATTACGCAGTCCGAAAATTACGTAACCTAGCAACGGGGAAACACGTAATTCCCCCCTACCGCCCCGCCTCCCGTGCCCTTGCCGGGAATATTGATCCCTCTGACTAGGCTACGCCCGATTTCAGGGTCACTCCTGTTTTCCCTCCTTCCCTTTCCCTCGCGTAGACCCATCCCTCTCGCTCGAAATATCCGGGACCCTTAAATAATTCCACGAGGTCCCTTTTACGCAGCATGCGGACCTTCAAGGGCGACGTAATACGGCAATGGCGTCTAGCAGTTTCCGAAATTATTCAAGCGTGACTTCGTGACATTTGTCGATGGGCTTTCGAGAGCAATCGATGTTTTGATCGTCTCTCTTAGTTCGAGTATATCAAGGCTACAGTAGGTTGTGAAACCACAATAAATGAAACACATGTTACAGACGTAAATCAATATACGGTCACGTGGTTGAAGAATCATCAAAAATCACGTGGGTTTTTCAAGTGTTCTTTGCATGAAATTTTGAACAACTTTGTATGCCACTTTAACTTTGGCTTTGAACCACTTTTATCCAAATAGGTTATTAAAAGCTTCTCGGTAACGCTCGACACTGTGGTCTGAGACACGACCGTAATTACCTTATGTATTGCATTTTTCGATTGTATTGAAAGAGAAGTATTTGTGTTTACAATGCTTAATTGTGCTATTGCAATGTGCACGGAGGCAACGTGTACGGCGGCATCGTACGTAAACGTGCAACAAGGCGCATAATAACATCTTTGTCAATTTAGACATCCTCTCCAGAACATATGAGCAGCGTGACATACAAAACTGGGCAGTATGCCAACTAGCCGGATCGGACTGAGACCGCGACATGAAATATACGTTAATATTGTGTTTATTGTAAGTTTACATCACCGTAACGACTGGATGGATTTAGATTCGACGGCAGGGAGCATTAAAGATTACGAAAATTGTATTTCCTGACTCAAATTGCTCATATTTTTATGGTGCATACTACCATTATCTCTAAACTTTTCAAGAAGCCATAATCATCAACTTGGAGCAAACAGGCAGTCTCGTTCGAATATTTAGACGGTGATCATCGACTAGGTGAAACGTTTCAAACAAGGCTTTGTTACCAACCAGTGCTTCGCGCGATACATCTATTGACACCTCCATTTCAACTTTGATTAACTACTATATCATCTTCCTCTACATTCATAAATCATCCGTCACCTCATTCACTTAACCCTGCGCCAACACCCCTTTGCGAAGCGTCAGTAGTAAGAGTAACTATTTCTGTCCGCTCTCACCGACTTCCCCCAACGTTTTATTGTCCCGAACTGCCCACAAAGGGCAGAACTTTCCACTACGGTCAGGGCCAAGACCCATTGTCATCTGAAGCTGCGAAGAACGCCTGGCAATGCTCCATCTGGCGCCACGAGAATTGCACGAGTGATTTTCCACTTTTCTCTACCGTAAAGACGTATTGTATACGTGGGGAACGAAATGGGGCACGATTTACTAGTTTTGGCCGTCGGTCAATAGTTTTGCTGATGCTGCGTTTGGGGAAACAGAATGGCTGATATACGTTTACTTACGTTCTCAAAATTAACATTAGAGATTTTCAATTGCAACGATTTTGAAAAATCAATTCTATTCAAAATTAAATGCTCTTGTGGGGCACGAAACTTTTTGGGCAAAATTCGAAATTCTAAAATTGAATAGTTTGTAATATACTTTTGTTTGGCTCAACCTTCAGTCTGATTTTGATACGTCTTGTGGCACTATTGTACAAAGAGAAAATTGTAAATAAAATTGATAATTTCGGCTCAAGTGTTTTCCTGAGAGCATTGCATAGCCCGCCACAACTGGTGACACCCGCACGCTGAAAAATATCTATGAAAATGCCCGACCCGCAACCATCGAAGTCGGAGGAGCCACGGAAGTCGGAGCCAAGTTCAAGTAAGCTGCAGAAGGCTGAAATAGCTACAATATCGCTACACACGACTGATGAAATGAGGCAAGTCGAAGTTTTATCGAAGCTAGTCGAAAAACTAACGTTAGAGATTGCCGAGCTGCGTGAAAGGAGCGCTTACAGACACCGTCGTCCGTTCAACCGACGCTACCGATCTCACTCAAGGAACGGCGCAAGATCGCGTTCGACGTCGAGGAAGCATCGAACTCCTCAAGATCCTGACTGGCAATGTCGCTTTCATTTTCGCTATGGGGATAATGCGAGCCGATGCGAGTCCCCGTGCGCAAGAAAAAACAAGACGTCAGAAAAAAACTAGTAGAGACATCGACCGCGGCGGGCGTCGATGTTATAGCCAGTAACCGCCTTTGTGTCACGGACAGACAAAGTCGTGAACACTTCCTCGTGGACACTGGCGCGGAGATATCCGTACTAGCCGTTAAGAAAAAGGGCAAACCGGTGCAGGCTTCATACAACCTCTATGCAGCCAACGGGACAACTATAGCAACGTATGGAGAAAAAACGCTACAACTCAACTTGGGCCTACGAAGAAACTTTACGTGGACGTTCGTCATCGCAGACACGAAAAAGTCAATCTTGGGAGCCGATTTCCTGAGACACCATCGTCTCATGGTAGACCTTCACAGAGGAAGACTGGTAGACACAGTGACAGAACTATCTATCAAAGCGCCTGCAGTAACATACAATGAACCTTCGATCCATCTAGTCAATGAAACACATCCGTACAGCGAGTTACTGAAGAAGTTCCCAGATATACACAGGCCCCTGTCTACAAAGATACCTCCTAAGCACGATGTAACGCATCAGATCGAGACTACGGGACCTCCACTCTTTGCTCGACCACGCCCACTAGCGCCTGAAAAGTATAAAGAAGCGAAGAAAGAGTTTGAACGCATGGTCGAAATGGGTGTATGCCAACCATCTAACAGCCCATGGGCTAGTCCACTTCATGTCGTAAGAAAGAGCAATGGACAGCTACGCGTATGCGGAGATTATCGTCGTTTAAACGCTGTGACGATTCCAGATAGATACCCCATACCGAGGATGCAAGACTTCACTTTTCATCTGCATGGCAAGAAAATCTTTTCAAAGCTAGATATCACGAAAGCGTACTACTGGATCCCGATGGCAAGTAAAGAAGATACGCAGAAAACAGCCGTTACAACCCCGTTCGGCTTGTTTGAATTCACAGTCATGACCTTCGGACTGCGCAACGCATGCCAAACTTTCGTTCGTTTCATGCATGAAGTGCTACGAGGCTTAGATGAAATCGCTTTTGCCTACGTCGATGACATACTGATCTACTCCGAGAACGAAGAAGAGCACAAAGCACACCTACAACGTGTCTTTGAACGCTTAAACGAGTACGGCGTTAGCATCAACGCGGAGAAATGCGAGTTTGGAAAAGAAGAGCTGAATTTCCTTGGCTATCGAGTATCAGCCAACGGCATACAACCGCTAGAAGACCGAGTATCAGCTATATCTACGTACCCGAAGCCGACAACGATTGAAGAGTTACGAAGATTTCTTGGAATGCTAAACTTTTATCGCGACTGTCTACCCCGTCAAGCCGACAAACAAAGAGAACTGAATAAAATGTTGCATAATACAAAGAAGAAAGACAAGACACCGATCACTTGGAGCCAGGAAGCAGAGGACGCGTTTGAACAATGTCGTGACAGCATCAAAGAAGCGACG
The DNA here is from genome assembly GCA_949319315.1 of Zelleria hepariella. NCBI lineage: Eukaryota > Metazoa > Arthropoda > Insecta > Lepidoptera > Yponomeutidae > Zelleria > Zelleria hepariella. Next base: position 4,356,026 of record OX439380.1, on the reverse strand, counting down.
ATATTGTCTCACCCGATCCCCGGTGCTGATCTCTCGATCATGACAGACGCAAGTGACCGAAGTATGGGAGGCGTGCTCCAACAGAAAGTTGCAGGAAGATGGACGCCACTCGCTTTCTACTCTAAAAGCTTGAGTGAGGCACAGAAGAAGTACAGCGTGTACGATCGCGAACTACTAGCCATGTACACTGCCGTCAAACACTTCCGACGTTACATAGAAGGAGTTGATGTGACTATCTACACAGATCACAAGCCACTGACCTACGCGCTGACGAAGCCGCCGAGTAACTGTGATACGCCACGAAGAGAGAGACAGCTACAGTTTATTAGCCAGTTTTGCAACAAGATCGCCTACGTAGAAGGCGCGAACAATCCTGTGGCAGACGCTTTATCTCGGATCAATGAGATTCAGTGCCCTAGCTCGATCGATTACGAAGCACTGGCCGAAGAGCAAGACAAAGATCAAGAGTTACAAGATCTCTACAAGAAAAGCAACTTGAAGTTTACAAAAGTTACTCTACCTGGACTGAAGAAACCTATAGTATGTGAAGCATCAACGAATACGCCGAGGCCATACCTGCCGATGTTATTCCGTGAAGCAGCCTTCAAAGCACTGCACGAGATAAGCCATCCTGGTATACGATCTACGAGAAGACAGATGACTGACAAGTTTTTCTGGCCGGCGATAAACAGAGATGTGACATCATGGGCGAGGAGCTGCATAGGATGCCAGCGCGCCAAGATACACCGTCACAACGTCACACCACTTGGACAGTTCCCAGAGTCCAACCGTTTCGAGCACCTCCACATCGACATTGTAGGACCGTTGACACCATCCAATGACTACCGGTACCTAGTCACGATCATAGACCGATGCACAAGATGGCCAGAGGCAATTCCTGTCCGAGACATCACCGCAGAAACAGTCGCCAAAGCACTCTACGAAGGCTGGATTGTACGTTTTGGTTGCCCGCTACGAATAACTACCGACCAAGGAAGGCAGTTCGAGTCGTCGCTATTTCAAGAACTGATGAAAGTACTCGGAGTGACAAGAATCCGTACCACTGCCTACCATCCTCAGTCAAATGGTCAAGTTGAAAGATGGCATCGAACACTCAAAGCTGCGTTAATGGCAAGAGGCTCAAGCACGAGATGGTCAGAAGAGTTACCTACAGTACTACTGGGTCTACGAGTTGCTCTACAGCGAGAGTCAAACATAAGTCCTGCGTTATTTACCTACGGTACTACACTAAGACTGCCAGCAGACTTGTTGTTGCCAACGAAACCGCATGCTAACGATGCAGAGTTCGTACGCCGCCTCACCGATACGATGGAAGCAATAAGGCCGGCGCATCAGAATAACAACAGTAAACGTGCAACGTTTTTACATAAGGATTTGTCTACGTGCACGCATGTTTTCGTTAGAGTGGATGCTACGAAAAAGCCACTAACGCCACCGTATGATGGGCCATACGAAGTTTTAGAGAAACACGAAAAGTTCTTCAAGCTTCAGTATCCAAGACGGAATACGCTGATATCCATAGATCGGCTGAAGCCAGCGTTTATGTGCTCTGAGGAAGAGTTGACCACGCCGAGTGCCTCTACCTCCACTCAAGAAGAAAACCTGAAGAAAGACTACGTTACGCGCTCCGGCAGAACAGTTCGTCGAGCCGTACGCTTCACTTGAAGGGGGGTAATGTGGGGCACGAAACTTTTTGGGCAAAATTCGAAATTCTAAAATTGAATAGTTTGTAATATACTTTTGTTTGGCTCAACCTTCAGTCTGATTTTGATACGTCTTGTGGCACTATTGTACAAAGAGAAAATTGTAAATAAAATTGATAATTTCGGCTCAAGTGTTTTCCTGAGAGCATTGCATAGCCCGCCACACTCTTTTACACTTAAACACTTAAAACATGGCGGCCAGATGGCTGAAAGGATTGGTACCTATACAAACTTAAAATGGTCTAGAATATATTATCTTAAGGGGTATAACACACGACTTCCGTCGATAATGGCGGTAGTACCGTAGATAAGTATAGGGAACCCGATATGTACTCCTTATGTGTAAGTTACTACAGTCTATGATTTATGTAGTACATCCGTTTAATGCACTCGACACTGAGACGACCTTTCGTGTGTCTTATGTCTATGTCGTGGTTCTGCGATCTAGTTTATTTTGTCTAATTTACTTTGAATTAGATCGGACTATTTGTTAGCTGTGAAATATTTTTCTGGGTTCGCTGTATTTTTATTGTGATTACCAACCAACATCACATAATGATGTGAGAAAAACATTGTAATCGTTTTACCGTTGAAACGATCGGTGACTTCTTTGCGGTATTAGGTACGTCGTCCGGTGCCTAAAGTGCGAGATACACGTAAGCTCAAATGATAAGGAGGTGCTATTGAGTCGGTTTATCTGGAGGTTATCACTTTATAATTTAATCATCACTTGGTGTTGGTGGTCTCATTACTGTAAAATCAATTGATGATGACGTTGATACATTCAATGAGAGCATACTATCTTTGTACGTTGTTGTACGTAGATATCTATTATCCTCACAAGTCGACTTCTGCCTTTTTTCTGAGAGAGAGTCGAAGTGTTGTATTGTATCTACACTACACCAACAATATAAAACTGACAGCCAAAGAAAAAAGTAAAGCAAACAAGCATGTGGAAAGAGATACTGTAGTGTGAATCAGCGTACTCTTTAAAAATTAAGAACGGTAAACATACATAATAATTTATGTACCGAACAGAAAATCAATACGGAATATTTTGTTACGCAAATAACAATAGTTACCTATTCTGTAACAGCGTCAATACATAAAAAACTATACAGTTCATAACAAATAACAACACAATAAATGTAATTGTATAAACGAAGACGTAAAAGTAAAGTATATTTTTCATAAATTCATTGATACAAACGCCAAAAATCAAAGCACAATTTCATAGAATTCAAGGAATTTAGGGAAATTGTGAAAACGGCCTTGTGGAAGTGCCAAAGTCTAACAATATTCTATTAAGGTAGGTCAAAACAAACTAAAATTATAAATTGCGACATTTTCTGAGTACCTCGTAAATGAACCTACTTTAGTACCAACCAAATATAATTACTAAGTATTTACTGCCACCTCGTTCTAACAACTCAACACGTGGTGCCTTCACATGTATCACTTTTGCAGCCGTAAGACATTCTTTAAGGCAGTAGTTGTGGCCACTGGATCTTATATTTTGATCCTATATCAAAAACTAAATTTGACCCAAGAATAAAACAAACGGGGTGAGCTAAATAAAACCGTTTAAAAAGAGAACTCATGATTTGCAACATAAATAACTGGGTCTATAATATTATTATAGGAAAGCTGTAAATTTGAATGATGAAGATAGGATATCTTCTAATTTATATTATAATTTCCTGTGGACTAGGCCGACTTAGATGTCATTGAGGTGTGAACTGTTAAGGATTTAGATTTATGTTTAGTAAACTTACTTTTATTTATTTAGTTACTTTAACCGTTTAGGTACTAATTGCAAAATATGCAGTGCTTACGAAAGTTTAAGATTTAGATTTTAATTATAATAACGTAACGTCGAAATAGAATTAAAGTCTGGGCCCAAACTTAAACCAACTTGCTAAACTATTCCGCAGCTTACATTCTCCGGGTAGTCACGTGGAAGCGTCGGATTACTTTGGGTACAAACAAACAAATGGTATGACACTACACCGATGTGGACAGAAACTGGTGTCGTGTTTTAGAAACAGGAAGGCTTATTTGATCCTTTTGTTCCTCTGAGAATGGTAACGGGAAATCAGCTTCTTCATCATGCCTCTACAGTACTCTACATACTTATGTTGCATTTACGGCAATCGGTTGTTAGTCACCTTTTCAATTCGTAGGTTTTCTGAAGCCTTTTCCCAACTCTATTCTAAAATATCTCATGCCCCAGGCACTGCAGCGTCCGAGTGGTCACTTCACCCATCTAGTGTGAGTAGAGATGCCATTTAAAACTTATTCTGAGCAAATTCTTGTTTGGAGTCTAATAAGAAACACTCGCGAAAGTCACAAAATGGTCCCCTTTCTGTTTAAAATTGTCATGAGTCTGATGTACACACGCTAGCACTGTACTCGGTTACGTTATGGGCGACTTTATAACAAAAGTGTACGCTCTGACGAGTGTACCTAACGTTCTGTCGTGTGAACACCTAAGTCATTAAAAACCATTCGTACGTGCGAGTTACTTTTTGATAAAAGTTGTGTCGTAGCAGTAACCGTAGTAGCAAAGAAATACCTACCTCGCAACAGTCCCACGACTCCCACGGGATTCTTTGGTCGCGCCGCGCTCGCATGATGTATAGTAAAGTTTCTATCAAAGAGATTAAAATGTTTGTATGATTGTTTGCGTCGGCACAATACGATTGAAAGGTAACTTGGGAGTCTGTTATTGTTTATACGAATGATACAACCATATATGAAGAACGGGGCTACCTGAAAGATAACCTATAAGCATTTATGAATGTACAACTGTTTGGAAGGTTACTTCGGACACGTGAAGAAGTTAAGTAGTACCCTTGTTGTACCTACCTACGGAATTAAATGCGCTCTATAGATACATAATAATACTATAATGCAATGTTGTTTTTCCACCTTGATAGTTGTGTAAAAATATGGCGAAACAGAATACAACTGAAAATTTAATAAAGATTAAACAGTTGTTTTCGCAAATTCCACACTCAGTCAGGTCAAAGTTAAAAGTCCGTGCAGCATCGGAAACACGCGTCAAGTAGAGGTGCGCGAAACGCTTCAGTGAAAAGAAAAGAATGATATAGTTCATTTCCTTCACTGAACTAGTTCACTCTTTTAGTTCATAGTTCACTTATAGTTCATTCATAGTTCACAGTTCATTCATAGTTCACAGTTCATTCATAGTTCATTCACAGTTCATTCACAGTTCATTCACAGTTCATTCACAGTTAATTCATAGTTCATAGCTCATTCATAGTTCATAGCTCAGTAGTTCGTTCACGTATCTTTTGACTCACGGTAGTCCGCGAATGACAAAGTTGACAAAGGCGAGACGCATGAGTTACAGAATTTTGGTTCTTAGTGTGGTAGATTTAAGAATGTTTCAAAATCAAAAAAAAAAACAAAAATTGTTTATTGAGCGAAGAAATACATGTTCATGCAGTTACACACAATGACTTGGATGTGAAATTAATACATGTTGGAAATTATTGATTGTTCAAATTATCATACAGTCGATACATCATGTGGGTACTTTATATAAAGAGATCAGCGATCTAGAGTAAGTGGTAACCGCCTAACAGCAACAACTACCCTCCGCGCTAGTTAAAAAACTGTGTTGCGGCAGAGTAGGGATCGTCGTCAAACATGAACCAGTTTTACTGACCCGTACAGTACAGTTGTTATTATGACAGGTATAGCTCAGGTAAATTTGGTTACTTTTTTGCATAAAGGCTCCTCTACACGTCTACAGAGGCATCTGCAGACATCATCTCCGGATGCGTCCGCCGACGTGTAGAGGGGGTGATTTGCGTATCTGTGGTAGGTATTTAACGTCTGGAGACGCGTCCGCCTCGAATCCGATGGTTGTCGGTTTTTTGGCACACATCAAAGGGTTTTGGCGCGGACGTCCGGCGCGTGTCCACACGTCTGCCGACGCATCAGTTTGATCGGAGTTGCGGTTGAGAGTGGACGCGTGCCTGCGGTTTAATTTACTTTGCGCCTGCGGTTTTTATTTGAGAAATGGCTAACAATATGAGCTCTGAGGAAACTTTTAAGTTTCTTGAGCTCTATCAAACAGAAAACTGTTTGTGAAACCCTAAAAATAAATACCACAAAATTAAAAATGTTCTAAGTAAACTATTAGTATAATTTAATAATCTATGTATGTACAGTCAAGTACAGCGATGCACATTCAAGTAGTAATTAAAAGTACTAAATAAGTAAATAGCTACGATCTCAATATATGTTGCGTCTGTCGAGAATGGACATAGACTGATCGACCTACAGACGTGTGGACAGCTCTAGGAAATCCATCTGCGGATGCATCTGCCCGCGTCCGCGGACGCATCTGCTGACGTGTAGAGGAGGCTTAAGACATAGTATATGTTTGATTATCAGACAAGACAGTATTGTTGTTTTTTTATAATTTCAAAAAGTTAAATTACAGTTAGGTTTTTAATTAAATAAATGTCTATGTTAACATAAAAAAGGACTGTGTCGGCAAAGTAGAACATTATAATAATAAGTAAATAGATTATTGGCACAAGTTAAACACCTTTCGTATTTCGTAAACGGTTAAACTTACTACTTACTGCTTACGAAAGTTTAAGTGTAAAAAGTTAAACACCATAATTACATACAATATGAGATTGTGTATATTAAATTTATTCATAGACTACATGTAGTAGGTATTGATAGGTATCAGTACTTAAATAATTTAACAAGATATGTACTATATTTATTTATAATGTGCATATATAAATATTGGTATATAATATTCTATGATGTATATATTATGTAATTATATAATTATTTATTTTTTGTTGCTCAATTAGTAATTCTTCGGTGGAGTCATAGTCAAGTTTTAACAGGTGATTTACTACTAGTTTCTTTGTGATAAATTTAGTTTTTTCATTTAGGTTACCGCAGGCTTTGCATAATTTATTGAATAAGTATGGTCCTTTATAATGGGGAAAACTTCTCGCAAAGTCGGTGGTGCATTTTGGGACATGGTATACGGTATGAGTTCGTCTATCCGATATAGTGGGTGGGGGTTTGACCCTATGTTGTCTTAGTATGACATCCTTAATAAACAATTGTCTAACCGTCAATACGGAATACTCCCTATATAGTGTTTCAGTTGGGTACTGGAATCTTTTGCGATTTATAACTTTGATCACCGCCCTTTGCGCTCTCTCTAGTTTAATGATATGTGTTTTCTTAGCACAAAGAATGAACTACGTGGACTAGAGTGAATGTGATATATAAAGATTTACAGAATTTTGGTCTTAGTGTGGTAGATTTAAGAATGTTTCTTGAAGAATGAACTACGTGGACTAGAGTGAATGTGATATGTAAAGATTGGTAGTGAATGAATGAATGAATGGTTTCATATAACGAATGCATTCAATCGAAGCATTCATTCGCGAACTACACACCTCTAGCGTCAAGAAACTAATCAGTACAAAAACAGCGAAGTCTCCTCATCATGTAACAAAATACTTCCGCCTACTAAAGAGACAAACAATGCCATCCAGCCACGTGTAGTCGATAAAAGAGCTACTGTTACCTGCTACTGCACAAACAAACGATCACACGAAGAAGCAGTATTGTCTAACTTTGCCATTTCATAGTAAACAGAGTCGTAAATCGTAAGATAAGCTCTCGCATTGGAAGCTACGCGTCGTCTGACGGAGGTGACGCACGGTTTGACCAGTCATTTGGTGTTGTTGAAGATATTTTTGGGTATGGGGACGGCCCTATTAAACTACTTATAGATAAGTGATAGAGAACACAATAACATACTAATAAATTAAATAATAGAAACGAGGGGTCATAGTTAATGATTGACCCAAAAATTGAGTTTCGAAGTATTTTGAAGACCGTGTAAATTAGCCGGAAATAGATGAAGCAAAACAATCTCTATTTCGAAGCTCTACTACGGAGTAAATAGAAAAGTTGTCGTTTGTCACAAATCTATGACACAAATTGTGTGATAATAGCTGCTTAGTACTATTCTTTTGCTTTTCAGATCCAAGAACAAACGATTAGAAGGTCTGATGAGAACCTACCTTCGTAAAAGCTCAGCGCAAACGGAAGCTGTGACCTCAGCACGTGTTACCTATCACAGTGATTCCTAAAGTGGGTTACCCAAGAAAACCAGGGCCCTTTAACACAATGGTGCCAAAATGGGCTCCTGGGGCCTTAGCCTGTAAGACAATGGCGTATCAATGGCGTCCTAGGTAGAAGGCTTTCGGCCAGAGGGTATTTGCAATTTATTGCAAGTACACGGGTACGCGACCCGGCCTCCTCGAGCTACTACTGTTAGGACCCTTAATTTCCCTGCTAGCAGTAGTATCCCAAATCCCTGCTCCCTCCCATACTAAAATCCTATCCTATCCTTTCCCAGGAGTGACAGACTCCTAGCTTGGTCTCAGTCTAATCTGTCTAGAAGAAGGAAAACTTTGATTTATAAACCCGGTATGGTAACTCCGTAGTAACCTGCACCCTCCGCTCCTTACTGATCGTACTGGTTCTCCAGTCCACCAGTAATACGGAACGGTGGGCGAGAGAGTGGGCTCGCGTCTGCGCAAGCGCCTGCCCACTTTAATCAAATTCACGCGCGGATGACCCTTGGCAATAAACTGGACTACGACTTCAGCGCAAGTCCTGCGGCGATAGGGAGATGGTGGAAGGAGTTCGGACTGGTGAGTTCGGCTTCTAGCTAGCTCTCTGCACGTATGGCGGTCGGACGGTGATGGTCGCTCTTGAATTCGATAGAGGCGAGAGTTCAGGTTCGGCAGCTCGTCTGACGACAAAGCAGCCCTATTTAGGATCGCTCTGCTTTCCCCAATCCGGGGAGGGGCCTAGAAAAGGTGGCCTAAAAATAGTTCGTCTCAACCCCCACCTAGTTGGCAAACCGCGGTCAACTAGGCACCACTTAATCGCGGTCGCAATAAGAAAATAAAGAAATTTAATAAAAGGCTTATTATTGCCACATGGAACGTCAGAACACTACTGGACCGTGACGTTAATCTATGTCCTGAAAGAAAGACGGCTTTGATAGCTCGAGAACTGTCGCGATATAATATTGATATTGCCGCGATTAGCGAGACTCACCTAGCAGACAGTGGAGAACTTTGCGAGGATATGGGTGGATATACATACTTCTGGATCGGTAAGCCCTCTTCGGAAAAAGCAGCCAGTGGTGTTGGTTTTGCCATTAAGAACCATCTAGCAAAATCTTTAGTGGAGCCTCCGAAAGGATTAAACGATAGGCTTATGACACTGCGCTTACACTTGGCTCCTGGAAAATATCTCCACCTAATTAGTGTTTATGCACCTACACTTCAAGCATCCGACGAAGATAAAGCAAAATTCTATGAAGGTCTTCGTGAATCTTTGCAGAAAATACCATCGCACGACAAATTGGTTCTGCTCGGCGATTTCAACGCTCGCGTCGGCACCGAATATAATGCTTGGACGGATGTACTGGGACGACATGGTGTTGGTAAATGCAACGCAAATGGCACAGACCTTCTATCTCTTTGTGCAGAGTTTGATCTCAGTATATCCAATACATTCTTTCGGCAGCCCGAGAAGTATAAGACCTCATGGATGCACCCCCGCTCCAAGCACTGGCACCTGCTTGACTACATTATAGTACGCAGACGCGACCTCAAGGACGTACTCATCACCAGAGCTATGCGAGGGGCGGAGGGCTGGACCGACCATCGTCTTATAAGATCCAAAATGAGATTGATATACAAGCCTCCACGCAGAGCAGAACATAAAATTTCTTCAAGACTAGCTGCTGCAAAACTAATCTACGACAAAAAGTTACAGCAAACACTTGATACTGAATTTGGCAAATCTGTAGACAGCGCTGTCTTAGACTCTTCGGTAAATGAAGATTGGAACACATACTCCAAAGCTCTACATTCATGTTCTCAGCGTGTTATTGGTAAACCGCAAAAGAAGAGTCACGACTGGTTTGATGACTCGGATGCGGAATTGCGGAAACTCGTTGATGATCATAGGCAAGCCATTACCAACAAGACAGTCGCCACTCAGCAGCGTAGACAAATTCAGCGAGATCTCAAGTGCAAAGTTCGGGCCTTAAAGAATCACTGGTGGCAGAGAAAAGCGGAAGAACTTCAAAAATTTGCAGACTCCAACCAAACTGGAAAATTCTTTGAGGGTCTGAAAACTGTCTTTGGCCCTCGACGTAAACAGACAGCTCCAGTTCTCTCGCGCGATAAGACCAAACGCCTTACAGACCCGCAAGAAATTCTTTCGCGATGGGCAGAGCATTTCGAAGAAGTGCTCAACCCCAATAGCCACGGCGCCGATCTTGCCTACCTAGAGTCACTTGATGATTCGCCCACATCAAGTAATCTTGAAGAGCCACCTTCTTTTGACGAGTTTATGCAAGCGATTAAGCGACTCAAGAATGGTAAGACTCCTGGTTCAGACAGCCTGCCAGCTGAAATATATAAATACGGAGGACCAAACATACATAACAGGCTGTTTGAATTGGTCCTGAAGACATGGGATTTAGAAACTGTACCACAGGACTGGAAAGATGCTTCTATATGCAAACTATACAAAGGAAAGGGAGATTTGTCAGACTGTGGCGCATATAGAGGCATATCTCTGCTCAGCGTAGCCGGCAAAATCCTTTCACATATTGTTAACAGGAGGCTGAATGAACTAGCAGAGACAATTCTACCAGAAACGCAGTACGGCTTTCGTCCTAGTAGAGGCACGGTTGATGGTATTTTTGTGGTCAAACAACTCCAAGAAAAAAGCCTGGAACAACACCGTGACCTCTACATGTGCTTCGTCGATCTAGAAAAAGCCTTCGACCGAGTTCCAAGAGCCGCTCTCTGGATCATCTTAAAGAAAATTGGTTGTCCGGAGAAGTTTGTGAAGATAGTGCGCGAATTTCATGATGGCATGATGGCCACTGTGCAGCACGAGAAAGATTTCACGGATAAATTTCCAGTTACGAGCGGCGTTAAACAAGGTTGCATCATGGCTCCTACTTTATTTGCAGTCTATTTCGCTGCAGTCATGAAGGATGCCCTAAAGAACTGTAACGATCAAATTATGCTCAGTGTCAGATCTGATAAAGGCGTATTTGATCTATCACGCTTCAAGGCCAAAAATAAAGTAGAGCAGCAGTCCATCTTAGAGGTTCTCTATGCCGACGACGTTTGCCTTATGGCTGACAGCATGATACATCTGCAGCAATATCTGGACAATCTAGATAAGTCTTGTCGCAAATTTGGCTTAGTGATAAGTGCCTCCAAAACCCAGGTCCTGAAACAACCGGCTAGAGGTAGACCTGCCAGTAATGTTGCACTTACTCTCAACGGCAAGCAGCTAGAAGAGGTAAAATCTTTTCGATACCTCGGCAGCTTGATAAGCAGTGACAACCGACTAGAAGCCGAAATATCGACACGCGTAGCTAGAGCTGCCGCAGCCTTTGGTAAGCTAAAGAAAAGAGTGTGGAAGGAACACGACCTGAAACTTCAGACGAAGATGCTGGTATATAAAGCAATTATTCTTCCCCTCTTGCTTTATGCATCGGAGTCGTGGTGCCTTTACAGAGGCGATATACGGCGCCTTGACACCTTCCACATGAAATGCCTTCGAGCTATTTTACATGTCAGCTGGGAGGATCGTGTTCCTAATACTGAAATCTTGCGTCGAACCAAAATGACTGGCATGGAGTGCCTTCTGATGAAAGGTCAGCTGAGATGGTGCGGGCACGTGGTGCGGATGGACTCTGCGAGACTTCCAAAAGCTGTTTTCTATTCACAGTTAACTTGTGGAAAACGCAAAGTAGGTGGTCAATACCTTCGGTATAAAGATGTCCTGAAGCGCAACTTAGCCTCCACTAATATACCGATCAAAGCGTGGGAGGAGCTGGCTCAGAAAAGACCGGAATGGCGGAAAACTGTTGGCGATGGTATCACTTCATTTGAAAAAGCGCGTCTCGAAGATCTTGACGCCAAACGCCAGTTTCGCAAAACCCGCCCCAAGCCCTCCTATACTTATACATATAACACAAACGGCCAACTGTACTGCGCCAGTTGTGACCGAATATTTAAGAGCAAATTCGGATTTGCATCACACGTCCGAGCGCATGCTCGTGTCTAAAATGTTTGCCAGGTGTCGCCGTCGACGAAACCGTTGTGGAGGACATCATCATCATCAGGTAGAAGGACAAAAGCGGGATTTTTTCGTTGTTCTCCTACAACCAGTGAACTAATCCTCTAGGATTCGACTCTTAATATTCTTTGCTGTACTACAATAACATTAAAAGGGCCGACACTGGACCGACAGCATCAATAAATCGTAATTAAAACCGTCAACCGGAAGCCCATTTTGGCACCATTGTGTTACAGGCTAAGGGCCCTGGTTGACGGTTTCAATTACGATTTATTCATGCTGTCGGTCCAGTTTCGGTCCTTTTAATGTTTTTGTAGTACAGCAAAGATTATTATGAGTCTAATAATTCTAGAGAATTAGTTTGCTGGATGTAAGAGAACAAGGAAAAAAATCCCGGTTTTGTCCTTCTACCTGGGACGCCATTGATACGCTATTGTGTTACAGGCTAATGCCACAGGGTTTTACAAAATATGCAGATTTTTAGAGCACAAGTGACAGTATTACTCAAGTTTTTATAATCATACCACGGCTGCATTTATCACACTTCATGATCCATGACTTTTGGACAATTCCTTGTAAGGAAATAAGTTTTAGGCGTGGATTTTATGGGAATTAGTCGTATTCTGGAAACCTCAGAGAATGGAAAATCTGCTCATCAATGCCAGTGCTTGGCAAGAAATACAGGAGAGTATGGACCTCCATCAAAATACATGCAACAACAACAGTGCAACAGGATGCAAAATGTCTTGGGATAAGCATAATTATCCGAGCTTGAGATGAAGGCGTAAAATCAGCCAGAATGGAAAACAGTTTTGAGAGCACTATGTCCCTCCTTGATTAGGGATGACTGGACTGGAACCGATAATGATCTTGTACCTCTATTTGTGTGGAAGCACTCTACGAAAAAGATAAGATTATTGAACCGTGACCATTGAATGAACAGTTTAGGAACCGCTGACAAGCTCTATCTTACTACCCTCTACCTCTTGCCTATCTACAACCGGTTTCTCATGGCAACCAGTCGGCGACGGTAGACAAAACTGTACTTGACAGAGTGAATGTCATCGAATGCACGATATATCGAAGATGACGGGAAAAATATGAAGTATGAATGTTCACGCGTGAGGTAAGTATGCGAGGTTTTTTCATACCTCACGCAGTTCCCAAAATAAGTGAGCGGCACCAAAACACGTGATGAATTGTAAGCTATTTAGACCCAATGTCAAACCACAGGGTTGCTGAAGGTACAGATACTCATTACTCTAATTTCTAGTCATTGGACTAATTTGGGTGGTGGATCTCTATGCAACTGATTGCAATTTGCATATTATAGAGGATCAGTTTGAGAAACATTCGTGGCACAATCGACTGTTGATGAACCGTTTCAGATTCGGAGTTTGATCGTCTCATTAAAATGGAATCGAAACAAACTCAATATTCATTCAAGTTTTACCAAAGAATAATAAGTAAATACTTCTTTGGTTAAATGGAAGGTCCAAGGAAATGGAGAATGGAAGATATCAGTAAACAAAAACCTTTCATTTTAGGCATTTGGAGATATTTTTAGTGGAGGGATAATAATATGTGTGGGAAGATAGAGTCCGATAAAATAAACATTATTTAACTATAGATCAGCAACGAGGAAGTAAATGAATTAAATCATGAACTTGTAAGGGCAATTAACAAAGAGAAACGATCCTGCCACTAGCTACTTGAAACCAAGACGCGTATTTCCTAGAAGCATGCCAGTCACCGCGTGAATTCAAGACATTTCGTTCAGAATGCCGCTGATTGTCGGTCCCGTATCATTTTATGTGGCAATTATTGAGTTTATTTCCTTGTAACCTACTCATTAGATGAGGATCATCACCATTATTAACTGGATTTATTGTTTACATCTATTATTGTAGGCCGTAATACTTATTGCAGATAATTAGTAAGCATTTAGCCTAGGGTTTCTCGGACTTGTGCTCTTCAAATTCCCAATCTGTAAACCCTTTAAACCTACTTAATACAAATCTCATTGCAGAAGAAAATTGGTGAGCATTTAATAACGAAAATTGAGTTGATTTGATATTGATCCATCCCGCTCTAGGTAGATCAACAGAGTGAGATGAGATAATAAAACAGGGTGTTCCAGAAAGGTCCTGTGATGTCGAAAGGGGTCGTTTAATTCATCAATACAAGCAATCAATACAATCTCGAAAAATATATCAGCTGCTCCATACATTTGGCACTTGACCCCATAGTAAAGTGGTGTGTATTGGTGAGTTAGGCGACCCCCTTCAGTATCACAGAACCTTTGTGTAACACCCTGTATAACGCGCTTTATCGAGCTCAATACTGCCAGCTGTATTAGAATAAGATTGGGTTAGAGCGTATACATGGGTTTATAACTCTATCTATCCCACTCTACGTCAAACAAAAGAGTGAGATGCGTATATTTATAGCCCCCTTATGTTAACCCAGCCCTACCCAGCTAACTAGCTGGTGGCTCAGAGAGAAAGGGAATGCGTACGCCGCGTGCCCTTTGTGGTATTTCAAAGTAGGAAATTAAATTTTAGACCCAGCCGATATTGCTGAAGGTTTATGAACCCCACGTATTGTTTCCTCCTAGAAACCACTTTTGTCTTCGGTCCAACAGGAAAAACCGAGTGCAAAGTCTTCAAAGAATGCCGCATTGAATGAGATAACTCTTAACCTAACATAGACTGGGACAGACGACTATCAATATTAATTGTCCACGTATTTGAAATGGCTGCCGTCTAGAAACTTCCGCGATCCTTGGGAATTACAGGCGGAGTCATTTGATTAAGAGTTCCCTGTACAAGCGTGGGAACTCGGCGATGGCTAAGCGCGTGAAACACTGTTTTCTATAGCTGTTTCACCCAGAGCGAGACGGGGCGCGGGAAAAGTGAGAGGCAATGCGGCTGTATGAGTCTACCCGTGTGCGTGTCCTTTCGCGAGTAAGTATGTAGTTAGTTTTCGTAGTTCAGCTGCCATTTCAACATTTTATTAGCTATTTAAAAACACTTTTTTTTCTGACAAATACAATACATTATTGATGTTCCCAAGGTTGTTAGACTCCAATAGAAGGTGTAAAAATGTAAGTAAATAACAGCTGAAAGTAACCCCTTTTTCGGCGCGAAAAACGCATCGCTCTAATTTCTTTCAGGCTATTTTTTTTTGTAAAAACTATTTTCAAATCTCCGTATTGGTCATCTACTGATATAAACCAAGTTTCAGTAAAATCCAGCTTGTAGTTTACAAAATAAAACTGTTTGTATGGGAAATCGCTGCTTCAGGGCGTTCTTAAGTATTTGATGTAGAGTTATTTGTCGAAGTATTTTCCGAGAACGAGGTCAAACAAATCGTTGCTGTTATTTGGCAGACGAAAGAAAAACAACGCCAATTCAGCGTCCGTGGATATGGCCGGCCAGTTAACCTGTACAAAACTGGTGTACTGCTGGCGTAGCATAAGTATGGATTAGGCTGTATATAAAGGGTTTATAACTATATCTATCCCACTCTTTTGATCTATGAAGAGTGGGATGGATCGACGAAACATATCAGACCCATTTTAAACCCATAGATACGGTCTAACCCTAATGGTAAGTCAGCGGAACTGTACGTAGAGCAAAGAAAAACTCACGAGTTTTTACAATCCAGAGATAGTGAAACTGTTATCTATAGATGTTTTTCCTCTCGCCAACATTGTTACGTAATGGTCCCCGAAATGCATCACGCTCGTCGCGTCACTTGATGAGGAATATGGGTCACGCATGTTCACAGTGCGGTTACATACAAGCAGAGGTTCAACTCATAATAAACAGAGATTTAAAAACATTAACCGGTGTCTCCCCTATAAATGAGGTCCCGAAAAAGAACCGAAATTAGTCTGACGGACGATACGATACTGACATCAATTAAGTTCACGCTGTGGGTAGCATGAGGGGGAAAAGGCTTAAACCCAACCGCGGGCAAAGATGGGCTGATGAAGACAGTTTTTTTTTTCATTCCACTCGTAAGTAGGTACGGTCGGCCACAGTCTAGGATACCCCATGGTATGGTAGCTCTTATAGCGCGCGGCATAAGGGCGCCAATCAAACAAAAACGAGTAACTTATCGTGTGGCTCACCGTACCTATATCAAAAGTATTTGTGTTCTGTGATCTAACGACTCGCATGGCATGGAGTTGACGGTAAGGATGTTACTGATGACGTTTAGGATTTAGGATGTTAGTTGGAGGAGCAGGGAAAGGCCATCTACGTCATGCAGAGAAATGCCATTATCTTAGATGGACATTTTAGTAGAGGCGATCTGAGCAAAAAACTGGTGTTAACTGGAACTAATTCCCGCAAAGACAGGGATTGATTTTTTAGTTCCTTGGTTCCCTGTATGACGTAGGTGCCTTCTAAAAGTTTAGAAAAAAAATGCACACTTATATTTTTCTACACTTTTAGTATATTGAAAATAGACCAACAACGAGATAAAAAAATCAAATAGCGTCTTTGGGGGCAATGTTCCAACCCAAAACTTAGATCGACTATTTGGCATTCTGTTGAAATGTACTCTTGTGGATACCAGTGGCTTGCTGCGTTTAACAATAACAATGACACTTTGTGCCAAACTTCATACGAACGGGAATTACGGTCGTTCTTTCTTTTTGTTTTGTCGGGAACTTAGTAGGTTAACGGTGAGGAGCGAATTTTTGTGTTTACCTAGTGTCAGTCAGTCTTGGTAGACAGGCGTTACAAAACTGACATGTTTACAAGCCTTTCTGACCCTAGGCACAACTGCTATGCTCAACTGGTTGTGCCGTGGGGACTTTTGTTTCCCGTCAGCTCAACTGAGTTACCAACGACTCAACTCTGACCCACGACGCAACTATTATGCTCAACTGGGGCCTTAGCCTGTAACACAATGGCGTATCAATGGCGTCCTAGGTAGAAGAACTAAACCGGAATTACATCCGGCCGTCCATTTAGTGCATTCAGATGAAAACGTCCAATCAAAAGCGTTTAGTTAGTTAGTTCTTAGTTGTACAGGTCCACCAACTTATCTGTGAAGTGGCAGAATCCGGAACTACGCTTAACGACCAAAGAAAAGTGAGAAGTCAGGCGCCCGCCAAAAAATTAAAATTGCTGACAGCAACAACACGACTCAGTTGGTGGATGTGTAATTTTAGTAGACTGGCCCGAGCACACTAAGATCGTGAAGAAGCTGCTTTAGACACTATCTTTTTATTACAAAATATCGATTCTGATATCGGCGTTCCGAAGACAAGAAGTCTCATTTTTGATAACAAATCTTTTCATCGTTATGCACATCGGCCACATTTTATCAATAAGGTGTTAAAAAAAACACATTTTTCTTGAGCTGTCTCGAGTCATGTGATCTGTCTCAAGTGTCTTAGCCTAATCCGTATCCTGACCTTTCATAACAAAGGTGCATATCTATTTAAACGGCTAAGTGGATTTAGGAATGCCCAATAAAAACAATCTTGTTATTGCAAATTCTCTACATGTCTGGCTATGCTATGATTTTCAAATCACATGCATGACACACAATAAGTTCACCGAACTATGGGTGAAATTCAATAGCTCTGATCTATGAAAAGTATCGCTTGATTCATAAATAAAATTATAGGCTTGACAAGTGGATAAGTAAGTAAGGATTGGATACCGATGGCAAGAGACCATGAAAAATGGCGCGAGGGCATGGCCCGATTTACTGGCATTTCCTTTCTACACATGAAACTACGACACTACAAATAATCCTACATTCTAACTTTCGTCATGGCACACAAGTCAGACTGGTCTTTTAACCCAACTAATAGGCAAGACGCTCAAAAAGCAATTTCGTGAAGTTTTTTCCACTCGCAACCTTACTAACCCACCTACCAAAAACAGTAAAACGTTCTATAAACATCATTCATTCAGATTTTTTGTCTGGTCTAAGTTGATTCTAGATTTTTTGCCGGTCCTATCTCAATATGATACTTCACCTCTATTTCTACATATAGGATTCAATAACGGTACAAATAAACCAGTCTACCTTAATACTAAGCTAGAACTTTTTGTCTAGGCCGCCCACATATTTTATTACTCCGTTATATCAGACTGTGACAGTAGGAAGTATACCTTTTAGACCGATGCTCACCCTTAGGTCATTCGTAATAAGAGTGCACTGTTACTCTTTCATAAATAAAATATCTAAAGTTCATAAATAAAATAAGCTAGCTAGATTGTGTATGATGGTCACGCACTAGCTTGGACTGAGATTTTTTTGCTGCCTTGCCTACCAATTGTGTGTAGATTTTCTCTGCAGGTAATAAATCAGTCTACTCTATCTATAATTAATCTCTTAGACCTGAAAATTATTGAACGAGCGAGCGAAGCGAGCGATGTTCTCCGAGTCTACTTGAACAATCCGGCGTTTGTATGTTTGCATGTATGTATGTATGTTTGTATGTATGTATGAATGTTCGTTCGACGATAACTTGAGTAAATTTAGTCGGATCGTCATGAAATTTGGTAGGCAGGTAAATGAGGCAAAGAGAATTTTTAAAATCGAATTTGAGCTAAATCGGTCGAGGGGTTGCTGAGATATGGGGTCGCGAGTTCATCGTTCGGGGCGAACCACTAGTTTACTTCATTACTAACCGAGATAAAGGCGCAAAATTGGCCATGGAAACGAAAATGTACCTGATTGTATGACATGGGATGACAGGAACTGATAATGATGATTATGAAACGTGCGCTACTAGTGCTCCGAAAAATGCAATTCTTACAGACTTACTAATAAAGATTTTTATAAGGTTAAAAAATTCACTCGGGACAGGATTTGAACCCGCAACCTCTTGCATTCCGTGCAGGCGCTCTACCAATTGAGCTACCGAGTCAAGTACCGTCTTAGCGATTTTTCTAACCTCATTTAAACTCATCTTACGGACGATGAAATTCGCAAAGACGGTACTTGACTCTTTATAAAGATAGCACGGGTTAGTGCTTTAGAAAATACAAAAAGACTTACTAATAAACTAGCCTTTTCCTTGTAAGAAAAATGCTATTAAAAATACTCTAATAGACCAATCTTTGTATAAGGCCATTACAATTACAACTAAGTAACTACTAATTAGTGCTTTGTCCCATGTATGATAACTTACTTACACAATGCTTATAAAATCCAGAGGCCTACTGCAAGCGTAGCATAAAGCTGGGTTAGTCAGTACATGGGGGTCAGACATAACTATACAGGGTGTTAAAAGACCGCCAACAAAGCGGGAAACCACGTATTGTCCTAATCATATGGAACATTTTTGCCCAAGGAACTATGCCTGGGAAATTAACGGTTTCCGAGATAATGAGGTTCGAAGTCGGACTTTTCAAAACTTTTTTTTGCAGAAATGTATTCAGTATCTAGTTCTTAACATACCTTCTTAAAAAGCCATATCAAAATTATGAATATTTCTTACCAAAATCGACGTTAAAATTGCAACCCGCAATGTATTCTAAACATCGGCACTTCAAGCTTAAGTAACACAAACTGATACCTACGCTTGCGCAATATGACTTCTGTGCGTTACACGTCCATTGCGTGATAAAATATTTTTCAAAATTATAACCTAAAAAATCAAAATCATTTCCCAGCAATAATTTATCGAAAAAGTACTTTGTTTTGGTGTCTAGTATGCGTGGCTTTCGGGTCTGTTGGCGGTCTTTTAACACCCTGTATGTATCTCACTCTTTTATTTGAAGTAGAGCGGGATAGACAGAGTTTTAAACCCATAGATTCGCTCTAACCCAGCCATAAGCTTCGCTTGCAGCTTGCTTAACATGAGCCTGGGTTAGTATATAAGGGGGTTATATGTATATCACTCTTTTGTTTGAGGTAGAGCGGGATAAACAGTTATAAACCCATAGATTCGCTCTAACCCTGCCTTATGCTACGCTTGTTGTAGCTCTTTACATGCACCCAGGGACTCTTTATGAGGGTGAAACATGTAGAGTCAGAGTGACAACACTGTAGCCCCACAACTAGAAAGGACAAAATGCTAATAAGGTGAACGTTTGGGTCACGGAGTGTGTCACAAGTTCAACAAACTCGGGTTGTGGCGACGGGCAGTCTGCGAGGCTCTTTGGGGCTTGAACGTTTTCGTTTTACGTCAGAAAGGACGTGTAGAAAGACCGTTTTATAGGTTCGTAATTTGTTCTTCTTGATGTTGAATAGAATATGGATAAGATATGGAGAATCCGTGGGCCACATTGAGAGAATTCCACCTTTTTTTTTTGGTGAAGACTGACTTAGTCAGTGGCCGAATTTGGCCACTGACTTAGTCAGTCTTCACCTATTCTCTCAATGTGGCTGCGAGGAGAGATTATGTTCCAGTTGGGCGTCGGCCGATCGGACGCCCCAAATATCGCTCGAAAGACTCGGTAGAGATAGAAAGGCAGGTCCCTTATTTGTTTCTTGAATGAGGACCAAGCAGATAAGGTGTCCCAGAAAAGAAGAGAAACCTCCTTGCCCGCGTTTTTCCGGTAGGTTGGTAATCGTATGAGGTAGTGGTTCCAGTTGATAAGATGAATAATAATGATGAAATAATCCAAGAGAAGAAAAGTTGAAGAGCCTAGATCTTTTTTATGAATAACTCTTCCGAAAATGAAGACCGAAACTATTTGGGACATCAATAAATTAATAATAGTTGAAACTTCAGAAAGTTTCAGTGAATCAGCGGCGTTATCCCACAAGTGACAACTTAGTATTATTACCATGATGATGGGTTTGGACTGTTAACAAGCTTGCTATTGTAACTCTTTATGCCGACCCCTAAAAAAATAATAGACTATTCAATAACAGTTAATCTAATCGTGTCCATTTACCATCAACAAGTTTTTGTACCCACCTACGCAGCAACATACACAGGCCGCAATTTCGTTAATTCCATTGTTCGCCACTCCATGATGTCACCCTGCCATAGGTAGGTCCAACTATGGCGTGGAGAGGCAAAAACTACACCGGCAACTATTAATCATACTTCAGTTGGTAAGTTCACTAAACCCACAGAGACAGGCTGTCTGTCCGTCCGTCTGTCACTCAAGCGGCTCTAATAATAAGACGCCGACGTTTTGCCAACTAGAAAACGCTAGTAATTAAAACTGACAAGCATATCCAATGTCATCTTCTCTAGGCAAATACTCACTTTACGCACAGTTTTGGAGCTCTTGTTGCAAGGCGGATACGGTCGATGTTTCCTCGGGTAAATGTGTCAAATGGGAAGGTTGTTGAACTGCTATTGAAATGCCATAGTTCTAGTAATTCCATCCAATTGGTCGTTCGATGCCCCGTCGCCGCTTCCTGCCCAAAATTGCCTCCCAAGGGCTCGGTAATGGCAGTGCATGCCGGTGATGATCAACACCCTACCTACTGGGCTATTATTTATTGTAACAATAGCAATAGCACGAAGCTTTCTAAATGGACAACGGACAAAGGAAAAATTAAGTTAAGGGGCATGAAGTGAATCGATGGAAATAGCTCAAATGGCTGCTGTACACGGGTAGAGTAGAGCGGTAGAGTACTAACTGAGTCATTTAAAAGCAATGGCACCAACATCCCTACCCATTGCTATGGGTGTTGCTGCCTTTGATTGTATAATAATATGTCTCACTTAGTACTGTACCGTTTACTCTACCCGTGTACAGCAGCCTAAAGCTCTAAACGCAAAGAAAAATATTTTTAGTTACCTACATATAGGCCTACCTTGATAATGCGCTTCCTTATGTAATTTAATTGCAGACTCCGATCTATTAAATTCCATGTTTTCCTTCTACGAGTAGTTCCGAAACGAATTGTGTTTCTTGCCACAAATTAATTATTTATAGGTAAGTAAATACTTCCGTTGTTATTGAAACTGAACACGTTTAAATGCTGGGCATAGCAAAACACTTGGCTTGGTTTTGTAAATTACTCGTAATTTTGCTGTTTTATTTGTTCAATGTTTTCTAATATGCAAGGTAACTATTTGTTGTATGGGTCAGCTTACGTACACACGACAGCACGTCTGAGTGTACACTTTTGTTGTAAAGTAGCCCGTAACGTAACCGAGTAGAGTGCTAGCGTGTAAGGGTCAACGTGCTGTCGAGTATACTATGCTACCGTGCATTTTGTATTTGTTTTTTGTATTTTTTTTTTCTTTTAACAAATCATTACCTTTCCAAGGTACCTAGAGATTGGATCGATGATGTGATGACGGTTGAATCCGCGAAAAAGAGGAAATATGTTGAATAATTTTATGCGTTACGATTTTTAAGTAACATAATGAAGGAAAAACTAAATAAAACAGAGGTAGAGGAAGACAACGGAGAAGTTATTTCGACCAAATTAAAGAGAAGGATGCTGCAACGATGACCCTGTGAAAGAGCTGACCCTTGGCGCTGTTTTTCAATATTGCGCAATTTACAAACTTCAATATTTCACGAATTAAGACGCATTTTATATTTTTATTGTATGTACTTACAAAAAAAACTTATCTTTGAATAAACATTACGAAGTATATAAAATCAAAGCATGGCGAATTCAAGGATTAATTAATTTTAAAAGTTTGTCAAAAGAAATTGCGTCAAGGGTACGTGACCGGAATGTGAGAGTGCTGCACCGACAAGAATCACCTATTTGATGATGATGATAATTATGACCTCCTACAACTCATCTAAGTAATTATAATAATATGATCTTATCTTATCGTATCTATTAAATTCCCAAGTACCTACTAAAGAACGAAAATGTCCTCAGGCAAAGAATATTTGAGGAAAACGTCTAAAACTCAAGTGCATCAGCCCCGTGATCTAGTTTTTAAGACTCGTCATCATACAGAGTAATTAGCATTGGTAGTTCGTTTCGAGTTTCGCGTGCCTAGCCTACTTACCGGTCACGAAGATTTTTTTATTTATTTTTGAATTGTTGCCAGCCAGCGATTTTCTTGTTTGACTCAGATCAGAGAGGTGGAAGAAAGAGTTTTTCAACATCTAATACGCGTTTGTGCATTCTTTGCTTGCGATCTAGCGATAGCGATATAACTATGGTAGAGTTTTTTTTATTTATTTTTGAATCGTTGCTAGCCAGCCATCTTCTTGTTTGACTCAGACAGATCAAAGAGGGGGAAGAAAGAGTTTTTCAACATCTAATACGCGAAGTTTGTGCATTCTTTGCTTGCGATCTTGCGATAAAACTATGGTTGAGCTATTTCCTGCCATAAATCATTTTATGAACACAACAGCCAAATGTTTCAGCCCGAAGAAAACACGCGATAAAAAAAAACATTTTGTTACTTTTTCAGCGAGAGTCGTCCAAAACGAGACCTAAGTTAATGACACTTAGTATACAATATCGTGCATCTTAACCCTGACCTCTGGAGAGGGACCTTGGAGGTTGGCCTCTCAGGCCGACGCCCACAGTAATATCACGCAGTTAACATTGAGGGCGTAGCAAACATACCAGGTGGCTTATTCTCGGAAATCTCGCATTCGACACATCTCTAAGGAAAATCTCATTTTGCGGCAAATGTCACATCTATCCTCATTAAGGCTGGAAGATAGCAGAGTGGCGGAAAATTCAAAATTTTCACAGTTTTTTACATTTTGTAGCTAAACTGAGCTATTTTTGTTCAGCGATTTTTCGTTCGCGGCAATAATATAGTATTCTTTTCATTATTGTAAACAGTATTCTCTTCATTATTGTAAACAACAGAACAACAATAATACAGCCGATTATGTGTTCTGGTCTACGACAAGTTTTTTGGGCAGTGCCACTGCTTCGTAGACCAGAACACAATATAATCGGCAGAATTATTGTTGTTCTGTTGTTTACAATAATGAAGAGAATACTGTTTTATTGCCGCAAACTAAAAATCGCTGAACAAAAATAGCTCAGTTTAGCTACAAAATGAAAAACACTGTGAAAATTTTGAATTTCCCGCCACGTTGCTATCTCATCCTCGACATAAGGTACGTGATTTCTGCGAGATGTTTGCCTTTTTCGCTCCACATCACTCGAGTGGTCGGGAGCAGTCGAGATCGAAATGACAAAATGAGATTTTTCCTTCAAGATGTGTCGATTGCGAGATTTCCGAGAATTAGCCCCCTGCCTCTAACTGACTGAACAAATGACTAACGCTCGGCCGCAGTTGCCACGCCGGATACGGAAGGAACGTAACTTGATCACTTTGAACTTCAGTTTCTCGCGTGGTAATAAAGGTGAGTGTTTGATATGATAGTGGTACAGTCAGCGACACGATAAAGTACCCCATTTGGTCCGATTGTCGCAATTATGCCGTGCGTTATACCATGGATGGGATAAGATCTACAAAAAGGGCGCGATGTGGCGCCCGATAATGCAAATGCGGCCGCAAGCGTTACTATAAGGCCACAATTTAATGATTTTTGGGTATTTTTCACTGAATTATTATTATTATTATTTTCTGCTTCAGAAACTAAGGCCTACGTAATGAGATGATTTATACAGCGTCCAGTGGCACCTTCACTCACACTAGATGGGTGAAGAGACCACTCGGCGCTGCAGTGCCTGGGACATTGTTTAAGATGGAGTAGGCTTGCCCAGCACCTATACCATCCAGACAGCTCGCTAACTGTGAAGGAAAACATCGTGATGAAACCCGCGGGTTAGTTGGCTCCACACGTATTGACCTGTCTTTACTGTGGGCTAGGCCGACTAAGCTGCTTCAGAATCGTGTAAATAATCACTGTACTGTAAAACCCTGTCTCTTTACAAAACAACCTTGTACTTATGTATATTTTGTCTGACGAAGAGCGGGATAGCTAGTAAAGTTATAAACCCATGGTAACGCTCTAACCCAGCCTTATGCTACGCTTGCTGGCCATCGCATTCGAGTATTCATGGTATTATCCCATGATACGGCGCTGTTCTCAAATACTAGAAAATATTGAGCCTTAAAAGACTCTACCAAGTAAAGTATTTATTTACGCGGCCTAAATCTTACCCTTTACGGTGCAACTGCAAGGCGCATTATAATAAGTAGGTATTTATTTGGAAAAGCTGTGTCATTAACTCATTACCTGAAAATAAAAGAAAAAATGTCATTAGTACCTACGAAATACGAAAAGCGTGTAAAATACATTTTGCACAAACAAATCTCAAGCCAGTCAGTCAAGTCGCCTCTTATCGGAGAATGTGTAAACAGTACACGGATGGATTAAAAGTCGATAGTGCTGCTGTAATTGAATGGAAACGGTCACACAAACAACTGCTGAAGGCCAAACGCATAGTACCGCACGTCGACCAAGAATTCAAGATAAAGCTAGAGAGAAATAAAGGATTTTGATTTAATTGACCGTGATGGAGTCCAGTCGTAAAAGTGTTTGATGATTGGGTGATTGGGACAACGCACTCAAAACTATACAGGGTGTTAAAAGACCGCCAACAGACCAGAAAGCCACGCATACTAGACACCAAAACAAAGTACCTACTTTTTCGATAAATTATTGCTGGGAAATGATTTTGGTTTTTTAGGTTATAATTTTGAAAAATATTTTATCACGCAATGGACGTGTAACGCACAGAAGTCATATTGCGCAAGCGTAGGTATCAGTTTATAGAATACATTGCGGGTTGCAATTTTAACGTCGTTTTTTGTAAGAGATATTCATAATTTTGATATATTTTCTTGAGAAGGTATGTTAAGAACTAGATACTGAATGCATTTCTGCAAAAAAACAGTTTTGAAAAGTCCGACTTTGAACCTCATTATCTCGGAAACCGTTGATTTCCTAGGCATAGTTTCTTGGGAAAAAATGTTCCTTATGATGAGGACTATACGTGGTTTCTCGCTTTGTTGGCGGTCTTTTAACACCCTGTATATATTTTTCTATTCCATCACTTGTATTTTGTCGGTGTAGCCGACTATCTATTTTATTTAGTTAGTAACGTCAATATGATACCTTTGTATGGGAATCATTTTACTAAGACAAAATATGTGTCTCTTTGTGCATTAGAGTCAATGAGATGTTGCGTGATGAGCAGACTTTTACCTGCAGGGCCAAGTGAAACAATATATTATTATCTTTTTTTTTACACTGGAAAACACCGAATTAAGTGTGCAGTTGCGTCGTAAGTCTTTGTGATTACGTAATTCTGGCAAGAACGTATTGCTAGATTTTGAGCTCAGTTCATATAGTACTAGGCTAGTACTTACTAAATGGTAGATAGAGTTATATCAACTTAGAAATATATAGAACTATTTTTGGTAAACACACACTGGTGATACCATGCCATATTGCCATCCCCACTGAATGAAATTAATTAAAACGGGAACGTACCTCTATCGACAGAGCATGTCATAAATATCACGTACCTACCTACCTTACATGTCCTCTATATTCTCAGTAGGCCAACGACAAAACAAATTAGGAAACGAGCATTACTTAGTCGTAATAAACAATTTATCACACTGTGACAAAAACGATACTAGTAATCTTTACAGATTAACCTAGGTACCCTTGGTAAACTTCAAAAACAAACATGGACGGAGCTCTTCGCAAAGTTCTATCAATCTGCCCCTCTACCCTTGACGCATTTTTCCAATACGGCCACAATACGGCGCAATTTACAAAATTTAATATTTTACATAATTATTAAGACGCATTTTGTGTTTTTATTCAATAATTAAAACAGCCTCACCTTTGAATAAACATTACAAAGTATTTAAAATCAAAGCATTACTATGCGAATTCAAAGAATTTTTAAAAAATCAATTTGATCGCAATAGCGTCAAGGGTAACCCCCCTGAACTTCGTTCGCGGACGTCAAAGTATTTATTTAATCAACTCGTATCTTTGTTGTGTTCTCCATCGTTGACGCCGACATGTCTACCATAAACAAGTCTAATAGGAATAGCTATTAGCATTTTAATTTTATCGCCCGTACACGTGTGTGCCATATTTTCGACTTGGTTTCTCAGTTTTAGTTTCGAAATAGATATGCTTTTTCAAGGTTAAATTAGGCACAAGTTTTGTTATTATTAAGTGGAAAAAAGTAGAGTCAGAAAATAAATCTACCTACGCATAGTAAAGACTAATATTATTTTAGGGTTTCAAGTGTTATTCAGCGTTTGTTTTCTTTTTGAAAAAATAAACATAGCATATAAAATGTAGCTAAAATTCAAAATACCTAAATACTAGCGCATAAGCATGATGATGTGGAAATTACATTAGCCCGTGGCCAGTGCCGTGATATTGTCATTAAAAGTTTAGTTTACAAAAGACTATACGAGAGAATAACATCATAATTAATTAACCAACCAATAGAACTTATATTTGGAGAGCTGGTGACCAATCGAGATATTTTTTCGTACAAGGCTGGGAGTTGGTAGGCTGATAGAGTAGACTTCGCTGAGTCTGGGAAAAATAATTTTTTGGCCCGGTCGCGGTTGAAAGTCAAATTTTTTCGACTTTGAAAGTTTAAATGTATGGGTTGAGTCATTTCTTTTTTGTCTACAAGGCTGGGAGGTTCTAGGCTGCCTTTTTAGTCTCCGCTGATCACAAAATCACTATTTGTTATTAGCCGAACGCGGTAGAAATATTGTTTTTTAAAACCTAGATAGTGTGAATTTTTGGGTTATAAAAATCAAACTTTCAACCACGTTCGGCCAAAAAAATATATATTTTCTTGTTCAACGGAGTCTCAACAACTAACCTAGAAGTTCCTAGCCTTGTACGACAAAAAAAATATACTGAATCCATACATTTAAACTTTTAAAGTGGAAAAAATCTAACTTTCAACCGCGACCGGGCAAAAATAATATTTTTGCCAGACTCAGCAAAGTCTACTCTATCAGCCTACCAACTCCCAGCTTTGTACGAAAAAATATCTCGATTGGTCACCAGCTCTCTAACTATTAATTTAAATGTGCTTATGCCAAACTTCATAATACCAGGCCAATTTTGCTGATAAAAAATTGCGAAACAGTGTCAATTCATCAACAATTCACCACACACACACTACTGATAACGCTCTACAGTTTATTGTGATTATTACAAAAGCAATGTGAAAATGTTTTTCATTTGGTCAGAGTAGATAGCTTACCTAGGCAAAGAGAGAAACAGATAAAATACCATGACAAACGATTACCTAGGTATAATTTGATCAATTTAATTAATGATAGATAATCTATCTCGATTGCTTAATTGGTGCCTAGATAGAGCAATTGAGGGAAAACATCGCGAGGAAACCCGCGGCTTAGTTGGCTCCACACCACACGTATTGACTCGTCCTTCCTGTGGGCTAGGCCGGCCGACTAAGCTGTCAGGATGGTATAGGTGCTGGGCCAGCATACTCCATCTAAATTAAGTCCCAGGCGCCGAGTGGTCAAGAGACCGCGATGGGTGAAAACACCCATCTAGTGTGAGTAAAGGTGCCACTGGACGCTGTATAAATTATCTCATTACGAAGATAAAAAGGCCGAGGGTTACGAGGGTCGACCTAACCGCCGCTAAACGGGCCGTTTTTTTAAATCAGGTGACTGTTTTGGGCAAAAAAAAATTTCGTCTAAAAGACGAAACTAAACTAGCTGTCTCAGTTGAAAATTGTAAATTTTTACGGAATTATGTAATCATCATCTTTTGATTTTAGAGTTACTATTGTGTTAGTTAAGTTATTATAAAATTAAAGCACTTCATAAATACCTACAGGTATCTACGGAACCCTACAACTTCCTACAATCAATGGTATAATTACTTAATAACGATTGCATTTGATTGAAACGCAATGAAACCACAATTAAGTGCCTCTCTACGTGCCTAGTAACAACGGTGCCGCAATTAATCAGATCCAGCAAGGTTACGGATATATGGCTTGTATGTCTATCTCTCCCTTCTATCTCTGTATTGTAAGTACATAGTCAACAGCACGTAGACCCTTACACTTTCGTTGCAAAGTCACCCGTAACGTAAATGAATAGTGTGCTAAAGGGTCTACGTGCTGTCGACTGTACCTACATAGATTATTATTTGGGTGACTACATGTTGAAGAAGAAGGAGATCTAACCAAGCAGATGCTGGACATGTTTAGATGGATATATGTATTTAAAAGAATATAACCTAATAATAGTCTATGTAAATCTCACAGCTTCTTCGGCGCCTAGTTTATCGGAAATACATGCAAACAGGTTCGCTGCATGCAAACCTTTCTTGCAGCAACTGACACAAAACCAAAATAGAAAACATTATTGAAAGAAATAGAAGGAAAGAAAAGAAAAAGCCACAACGAAGCTATTTTCACCAAAAATAAAGGGGAACTAGATGTCGCGTGACGTTTACTATGTTGTCCTGTGACCTGAGTGAGTGGAAAATGCTGCACCGACTCATAAACATATAACAATGAGCTTCATCATTTAACAGCCCCACAATAACAATATCCAGTCATCCAGGAAGCACGGGGACAAACACATCGACGCCATTAATTCATGACACTTTAATGGACACATTTTCATTAGTTAGGTACGTTTATAAAATAGTCTGCCATGTGTAATTTATTTGTAGAGTGTAGCCGTTTTTATGTAGAGTCCCCAATTTATGTTTAATAGATGTACCTAGCTTTCTAACAGTCTGCAACAACATCCAGGCCCCCTTCGTCTAGCATAATTTACGTGTATTGTAAAGCTATTCTAACTAGAACAACATGCCTAGCATGTCCGACCATATTGAAACCGCGCGATACAATGCTCTCCCACAATTTTGATTTAGTTATCTACTTGACGGTACAAACATATACTTGTATCGGCATTTCATGCTTGTAGCATTCTTCTGTTAATCTTCTGACTGCCAAGATCCCAAATACTTACTGTGGAGAGGCAGATCTGTTTCTAGCGAGAGCCAAAGGCTATTTTTGGGATATATTTCACCAGCTATGTCCAAGCTGACACGGCCATAGCGAAAAGGATAATCTAAATCCTTAGTTTGGTCACGGCAACGTTACGTGTGCCTTACATTCGAACGGAAAACCTCGTCGAAACCTACAAGTTACGAGTATTTGCGGAGTCCAACACCACAACATGTCTAAGCATATTTGCGGCCAGCCAGCGCCCGTGTGTCGAAGTTTGAATTGCAAATTAGAGACTCTCAATGCCGATGCACGGAGGACGAGACAAATGTTGGCGAGACAAGTTGTGGACGACATCAAATATCGGGTTGGAATATAGCAGATTGAACTGACGGAAACGACTCAGCGTTTCACACTCAATCATTCGATGTTTCACATCGCTGGTTCAGTAATCAAAAGAAGCTATCCCTGTCCTGTGCAACTCCCTCCAATCAGGGAGCTTGCGTATACGACAGCACGTCGACCCTTACACACTAGCACTCTATTCGGTTTCGTTACAGGCGAGTTTACAACCAAAATGTACACTGACGTGCTGTCGTGTGTACTTCCCTCTATCGATGTATGGTTTAAAAAGAAAGGAAAACAAAACGCTAATTGTTGTTTCTATCGGAAATGCTACCTCAGGTACGTTTTCAGCTCCATTATCTTAGGTGATGGGTTTCAAAAATGGCTAGGTACCTAGGTGAAAACCACTTTGGTTATATAAATCTTATCATCGTGGACTCCGTTGGGAAAGTTAGACGACGCGAAGCGATGGTGTTTGGTCCTACTATATTGTCCCATTTTTTTCTCCAGATATTTAGATAAGTATGTTAATAAATAATATATGTAAATTATTGCAGCAAGTGCAACAAGCACAGAATTGATTTCATACATAAGCCCTATTAGGTTCAGTAAAGGCCAATCAATTTACTTGTCCGATATCGACAAGTAAGTAGTGAACTTTGCTGATAGAGTGTTGAAATACTCACGTGTACCTGCTTAGGTAGGTAGGGCAGTTGTGTCACGAATAAAGACCGACGGAAGAACAACCCCCAAGATATGTAAAGGAATCTACAAACGGCTAAAGGAATTTCGATTCCACAACAAACACATACATATGGAATTAAGATAAACGAAGAATATGATGGAGTTTTTTTTTTTCAGAAAGTTAATTTGCTCACGAACTTTTCAGTGGGTCACTTGTAATATTTTCGTGATCAGCTAAGTCTAAACAACCAGAGTAGAAGCTTCGGAGCCTTTTACAACGACGGTAAAAAAAAACTCAAACCAAACAAAAAAAAACTACACTCCGCGAAGTCTACTCTATCAGCCTACCAACTCCCAGCCTCCTACGATAAAATAACTCAAATGGTCACCAGCTCTCCATCCATCCGTAACAAAAAAAGGATCTAAGTAGTAATAATTAGTTCTTCCAGCCACTAGCTAGTTTGTGATGTCGTCACAGCTCAGGCACATACCTGAGACAGCTTTAATAAGTTCTAGTCTCTACCATTCTTAACCAGTTTCTATTAGGCTGAATCTTAATTAACGGCTAACTTAGTTTATGTGGGGTCCTGAGTTCCTGACCTAATACGGGGCCACCTGCCCACATTCAATTTTAAAAAATGAAATATCTAACGCCAATCTTAATGTTGACGTCTGATAGCGGAAAATGCGGCTGTATGCTCTATATTTTTTCATAGATTAGTTTCTGAGGATACAAAAGAATGTAACTGGCTGAAAATAAAAACAAAAAGTTTTTTAATAACCCAGCTCACATGAAAGTTGCTACCTGAAAAAAAAAAAAGAATTTTTACTTTTTTTTTTTTGCAAAAATTGCATGCAGCCGGACAGCCTGGCAACGTAGTGAACATTGAACTTCAGTGGTAGTGACAGCGACCCTAATTTTCATGCCAAACCAGTAGATTTACCGCGCGGCCCGTCGATGTATGAAACTCTGCAAACATGACAGCATACGCAAAACATGGAAAATCATTTAAGATAGACCGACTTTCGCTTTGAGACTTGAACAAGGATGTTGCGATGTTATAGCTAGTTGATTGACTATTGATTTTACTATTTATCTTTATCGACGTAGAATGTAGAGACGATAAGTAGTCCAACTGAATATATTCCATTACTCACAACACAACATTTCACGACAATCGATTGAGAAATGCGATCTGGGGGTCTACCTGCTAAAACGAAGCCGATTACCATTGGCGAAAATCGAAGTTCGATTTATGAAAAATGAACGGGGTGGCAGTAAAATGAACTGGGTGGCAGTACATTTTTCAAAAATCGAACTTCGATTTTCGCCAATGGTAATCGGCTTCGTCTTAGCCGGTAGACCCCCTGTAGAGAAGAACAGCCGGACATCACGAAAGCATTTTTGCCCAAGCTGAAACGGAGACGCTTCGCTCGCTCCGCTCGCTCGGTCAACTAAGGCGGTGTCCATGGAGTAGGTTTACCCAGCACGTAAACCATCCTCATAGCTTAGTCGGCCTAGTCCACAGGAAAGACAAAGTCAATATGTGGGGAGCCAGTAAAGATGCGAGTTTCCTGACGATGTCACAGGCACTGCATAGTCCGAGTAGTCGCTTTACTTATCTAGTGTGAGTGGAGATGCCACTGGACACTATACTAGTAGCTCGCTCCGGACTGTGAACTCGCCATGTGTAACTTTTTGCTAACAACATTTGCGCAGGCGCTAAGCGCTAAACTTTACAACCCTATATCTCAGAAACCCCTCGACCGATTTGACTCATGTTTGACTGTAAACAATCTTTTAATTTAATTTACCCACTTACCAAATTTCATGACAATGGGGCCAAATTTACTCAAGTTATCGCTGAACGAACATTCATACATACCTACATACATTCGCTCGCTCGTTCAATAAATCATAATCTGTCCTAGATACAAAGGGCCAAATCTGGTTTCACAATGTGAGTGTGTAGCTGACTGTACTAAACATGTGTATCCAGTGCATCCCTAAGCCACTACGATAATAGAAACAAATAGAGCCACTTACAGTCTTGCACGTTAGACCGTCCAAAGTGTCATAGAACAATTAAATAAGTGCAAAGTGCTTTGTGTGACTAATGCGACGGAATAAACCTACTTAAGTAGGTACTTAATAACACGTGAAACCACGCGTGAAAACGTTTGTGGATTGTAACACAATATCTGGATCCTGTACAGTCGATTGCGGAGTGTTAAAAAAGTCGAAAAGCTTTCTTTTGAGAGAATATTAGAAAACCTTAGTATACCTCTTGATTAGTTGAGGTTAGCCATCAGCTCTATACTCTTCTCTGTTTCTTGGAAAGCGATACAATTCAAAAACCTGGTCTTACATGTCCCTCTAGCCTAGCTAGTCACAGGCATTCTCTCAGATAGCGAGTTTTTAAGCGATTGCCAATTTTCCCACGTGTCACGCACGTGTTAAAAATATTTTGGTCCTTCGAGCCGAATTGCTCCTTTTCAAAGGCTTTCCAAAAGTAGCCTTCCGTTCGTAAAACATGGGTTCAAAAATGTACAATGCATAAGGGACATAAGGTCAAAAACTGGACCTTACATTGCCAAATAGTGGTAGTACTATTTGTAAATCTATGGCAGATATTATTACGATTTTATGGAAAGTTGTTTTCTTTCCCTTTGCCATGAAATAGGCTGAAAGGAAAAACCACAACTAATCCAATCCACGATTAGTATGTCCCTTCCATTTATGTAGCTAATTGTACACGCGATATGCATGTCCATAGTAACAATGCGATTAATTAATAATGCACTGTGTGTGGCACCATTTTGCAACGTTAGGTACACAGTAAACATGGGTTAATGCGCAGTTTGGTTTTAAAGTTATTGTAACTAGTGCGATTCACGAAAGAATTTCCTTGGGTTGAACAAAAAAGTCCCTATCACATTGTAATAAGAGTTTCGTCACGGGAACTCTTTCGTGAAACGCATTTATACAGGGTGTCCCAGAAATGGTGAATCAAACTGCTATGGGTAACATAAACTTAAGAAAACAAACAAGTGGTTTAAATCAACTTTAATTAACAATTAAAGTTTAAAAATATTTTTTTATTTTTTAGTTTTATTTTATTTATATTTTTTATGGATAGAACTAAAAAAAAATAAAAAAAAAACTAAAAAATAAACTTTAATTTATTTTTTTTTTTTTTTTAATTTTTTTATCAGATGATAAATAAAAAAAATATTTTTAAACTTTAATTGTTAATTAAAGTTGATTTAAACCACTTGTTTGTTTTCTTAAGTTTATGTTACACTGAAACCTTAGCTTTTTGCTCTTATTTTACACTTATTTTGAGCCTTATGGGACATTATTATTAAAATGGCAAATAATTATGTTTAAAAATCTGTGATTTTGAAATTGCACCAATTTCACCCTTGCACGCAAGAATTTAATTTTTTTATTTTTTATGGATAGGACATTAGTCAAGCTACCTCCCATAGCAGTTTGATTCACCATTTCTGGGACACCCTATAACAATTTTGAGTCTTTTTTTTTAACTACCACAAGAAAGGAGTTAGGTTTTTTGATTTTTGATAATTGGACGTAGTTATGCAGAAAACAGCCACCTCGCATTTTTGGAATGCAGCCATACTAATTTTGACATGGCGAATTTTTTGCAAAGACAGCCATGTCGATATCTCACTTAACGGCGGAGATACAGGTTGCAAAATGACGCCAAAGACTGCCATTCGCACTAACAAATTATGTAAAAAACAGCTATCATGGTGTAAAAAGCAACCAGCTTAGGATGGCTGTTTCTAGCGAAATTAATTATGTGTTTACAATAATATTTGGCTGTTTTCGGGAAAAAAAATCCTATACAACTTTAGATAAAAAACTCCAAAACTTTAGGTTGCAACCTTTACTACATGACCGAAAAAAAGGGTAAAAAAGATTTTTCAGGAAAAAGCTTTTTACTGGTATAGAGCATGGGCCAACCTGTAAAGGAGATATAATTGTTTATCGAGCTATCATAGCTCTATAAATTTCTACCTACATAACGCTATACGGAGTGGGTCTATCTAGAGCGAGATAGAAAGGGAAATATCGAGATGACAAAACTCCTTGGTCCATCAAGCTATACACAATCATGGCACGTTAACCTTTACGATCAATTTTTTTTTCGCTTTATTATCCCAGTTTTTGCTCCTTCTCTCCTGGGCCACCTCTAAAACCCGTTCTGTCCATAGGGCATACACCTTTCACTGGCGCTTTGTAATCTTTTTGTAGCACCTCTGGAAGGGCCAAGACATTTCTTCAATATTCACGTTTATGAGTGATCTAAACTTGTCGGCATGATTGATTTATGAACTGTTACGATAACTTTACAATCAGTGCCGGACTTTTTAAATCCCCGACCCAAAGAGAGGTAAGTTTGACCGCTATGTGTGTTTTTTTTTAATCAGATTTTCTAGCGAGTCTTCTCGTAATATGTTTTATCAACATCGGTTCAGCCGTTAATGAGATATGCTTATTTGAAACTAAAATATGGGGGGGTATTGAAACATTTTAATTTAGTAGTTTTTGACTTGACTTTGGTCACTAAATATGTTTTTGTCTTTAAAAAGCGAAGAATGGTAAACTGGTGATTTTGACCAACTTTTCTCGATTTAAACGTGTCTTTGTCGTACTTATACATATGTAGAGTTCATAGGCTTTGTACTGACAGTGACACGCTGAGATATCCCATTGTGAGTGTAGGTAGATTCTACCGGGAGCCAAACAAAAACGGCGGCATCTATTTCAAGCATTTTGAAAATTATTCCGAGATTTTATCAGAGTGTAGAGTCTTGTCGAAGTATGACACTTTCGTCACTTTCAGTCTTCTTGTCTTAGAAATTTTGCAGTTTTCCTTCATTACTTTGCTTTTCACTTTGCGCAGAGCAGGTAAGGTAGGTAGGTATCTATGCAAAGT
Source organism: Zelleria hepariella (assembly GCA_949319315.1). Classification (NCBI taxonomy): domain Eukaryota; kingdom Metazoa; phylum Arthropoda; class Insecta; order Lepidoptera; family Yponomeutidae; genus Zelleria; species Zelleria hepariella. The sequence continues at coordinate 4,320,247 of OX439380.1, read as the reverse complement.
GAACGCATTAATTTGATACCAACGAACTCATCCAAGGTCATTGAATTTATTACACGTTACATCCATTTGATAACCAAGAAACGAATCACATGGCGCTAGAGTGAAATAAAACAGGCTCGCTGATTTGTAAGCTATAATTTTATTGATCGCGGATTGAAGATTTTTTTTAAGCAAAAATAACTACATTTTATAATCTTAACTAATTCTGCGAAACTGTGGCGCAGTTTATCGGCAGACACTCTCTTTTTTATCTACTAATAAACAATTAACTTAATTTTACTCGTAATTTTTCTTATAATGTACACAATATGTGGGAAATCAAACTGATTCGCGCTAACTGATGTGGAAGACATCCTAGATCCAATATGAAACCACGCTTGGTTGGATCAAGTGACTAACTATTGACGCTATTTGGATCGTGTACAACGTCCATTATAGTGCGCTGTGATGAAAACGAACAATCAGAAGCACCAATTTTGTCATTTTAGTAGACCCTTTTAGTCAACCAAATGCTAGGATAGCCCTATTTGTTCGATTGGTGCCCTTATCCCGCGCGTGGTAAGAGCTACCATGGGGTATCCTATCCTAGACTGTGGCCGACAGTACGAGCGCACTTTGACCGTGAAAACGCGGCTTTAGTACTAAATGTACAGACGACAGCATGTCGACCCTTACACCCTTTTCAGTTACGGTACGGGTGACTTTCCTACAAAAATGTTCAGGTTTTAGTGCTGTTGTCTGAACGTGAGGAAGCATGGAGGAAGCATGTTTTACAAGCGGAAATAAAATGAATGAAGCAAGATGCTCGCTCGTGCTATTTTCCCCTCCGAAAGTATTATATTCGCGCCCTCTTGACATAGTTACCTAAATATTTGGGACAAACTGCACAGTGGTTAGGACGAGGGGGAATCATGGTCAAAAGTTTGTGTACAGCAGGCGTAGCGTAAGGTTGGGTTAGAGCCTATCCATGGGTTTAAAACTCTAGATATAATGCTCTACGTGAAACAAAATAGTGGGATACATAATATTCATAACCCCCATAAGTACCTACTGCGTAACACTGGCTCATGCTAAGCAAGCAGCACGAGAAGATTTTTATGTCTGTAATGTAGGCAGGAAAGCCAAGAATAGGAAAAACACTTCGGAGGAAAAAAGTCTGATGCTGTTTCTATAAATACCCACCAAAAAATACCTAAGCAAGTTACTTCGTTTATCACACGTGCATCTTGTTTACAAAAAACAAGAAAGCCGCTAACGATTATCATTACCTATCTAGTTTTTTTTTGAAAAAATATATTTATCATACTGTTGATAATAAAGTTAGTACAAAAAACGCCGGGTGTTTATGTAAACGGCTAAATAACATTGACCTTGAGTTTTACAACTCTTATTTAACGGGTTTTATGTGTTAGGTAATGTAAGCTAAGCCTATTGTTTGCTAGGTAGAGTAGGATGACGAATTTGAATTTCAAATTCTGTGCCGGTTTTGTACAGGGCACTTGGACAAGTGGAGTAGTGGACAGTAAATAAAGGGCCGTTACGTCAACAGAAATAACCTTGGACAAGAAATATTTTCGTACTAAAGTGTCGAAGTATTTAGAGATTTTTTTTTTTCGAAAATATAAAAACCGTGCATCCTTTTTTGTCATAAGTAAATTTTTAGCGATGAATAAATTTTACATAGAAGACCCAAGAATGGAAACACAATTTCCATGAAAAATGAGCCTGCTGTACGGTTAGCCACAGTCACAGATACCACATGACAGCTCTTACAGCGCGTGGCATAAGGGCGCCAATCGAACAAAAAGGGGTATATCCTAGCGTGTGGCCGACTGTACTTAGATGTCTATATAGTCTTTCCACTAATCTTTGAACAAACAACGAGTGTGTGTCTTCTAGTCTAGAGCTTCTTATCGGAATCGCCTAATTATGCTAGTAGTTTCCATTCATAATCATTAAATCAATTAGAAGACAATCGGAATACCTACCCAACTCGCCTGAGTCCGGTAAGTATTTCTTTTTCTATTTTCATTTGTTTTTTGCGTTCTGAAACAGAATTGTATATTTTTTACTCACCTTTTCTCCTTCCAAATGGTCCGCAGAACGAATTCCCTTTCCCGATAACATTGTCGTCGATGAACTTGATGAGTTTTCCCGCGTCTTCCGTCTTCTGCACATGGGGGGCATTCCCCCAACTGGAGGGGAGATCCTCCTGCATCGATTCCGATTTAACTTTTGACCCTATTCCTTTTTTCAAAACACTTGTCATAACTTTGTCACATTACACCGAATAAAATCTGTTTTGGCCTTTTGAACAACACTTTCTAACCACTGTTTCTAGTTTTTTTTCTTCGTATAAACAAACCACTGAGTCAGCCAGCCAGTTAAAAAACACGTGCGAGAATTTTTGTTTTCAAACCGCGCGCGCTACGCACTGGCCACAAAGAAAGACACGTCTTGACGGGCCGCGTGATTCTGAACGAATGGAATATTGGAATGGTAGAGCCGCCGGCCGGTCGACGTTTTGGCGCTCATTCTGACTGAACTCAGTTGCGCGTAGAATGGCCACGTTTGGGAACCATGCGCGCAACGTGGTACGTACGACTTCTTGCGCCAATATTTTGACGCGACCCCATTGAGGGTTAAAATTGTAGAGAAACTGGGGTAACAACCCCGCAGATTTCCGGGTTCGACTCGCAACTCTACATTGTGGATGAATACCTAGCAACTTTGATTCCTTACATGGTGTCACAAAAAGTACAGTCAAGCGAAAGGACCCCTTGGGCCTTTCGCTTGACTGTAGAGATCTGGTAATCTGGTATCGCCAGGTCGAGCGCGAAGCAAACACTTCCGTACCATCCTTTACTGGAACCATTTCGCCGCATTTTCAGGCCCCTATTTGAGAACCTCTGGATAAGACCAGAACGAAGAAATTTTCGTCATCTAGTAAGCTATAATCACATACTTAAAATCCAAAATTTCAAGTCTGTAGAAGTTTCGCATTTATGACACACACTCACTCACTCATGATCATCATAATAGAACTAGTACTTCCCATAAACTCAGAGAGCTGTGGTACAGAGTTAGGGTTTAATGGTCACATAAAGGGAAAACTATAAAAACTAGGATAATCGAAGATCTGGAGTACCTGGTGACCCTGATTAGAAAACACAAGAGCCCTAATAGAACTAGTACTTCCCATAAACTCAGAGAGCTGAAATTTGGTACAGAGTTAGGGTTTAATGGTCACATAAAGGGAAAACTATAAAAACTAGGATAATGGAAGATCTGGAGTTCCTGGTGACCCTGATTAGAAAACACAAGAGCCCTAATAGAACTAGTATTTCCCATAAACTCAGAGAGCTGAAATTTGGTACAGAGTTAGGGTTTAATGGCTACAAAAAGGGAAAACTATAAAAACTAGGATAATCGAAGATCTGGAGTACCTGGTGACCCTGATTAGAAAACACAAGAGCCCTAATAGAACTAGTACTTCCCATAAACTCAGAGAGCTGAAATTTGGTACAGAGTTAGGGTTTAATGGCCACATAAAGGAAAAACTATAAAAACTAGGATAATCGAAGATCTGGTGTACCTGGTGACCCTGATTAGAAAACACAAGAGCCCTAATAGAACTAGAACTTCCCATAAACTTAGAGAGCTGAAATTTGGTACAGAGTTAGGGTTTAATGACCACATAAAGGGAAAACTATAAAAACTAGGATAATCGAAGATCTGGAGTACCTGGTGACCCTGATTAGAAAACACAAGAGCCCAACCAAACTATTATAGATCGACATATACCGCCCTTACAAAAAATATTCAACTTGGTGGGCCGCTTCATTTGATGTCAAAAATCGAAGGTCTGAAGTATCTGATGAAGAGCCCTCAGTCTCAGCTGTATAAGAGGTCATGGTAATGCCCCCTTCTACTATTGGTACATAAAAATATCGACTGTCATTGCTTTGATCTAGCCTATATCGTCCTACAGCTGGGCGAATGCCCCCCCTTCTGCTTTTAATACGCATATAAATAAAATTAAAGGAAATCTCTGGATAATACTAGACTGGCTTTTATACTTATACTAGTTTACAATTTAACAAGAAGAAATAGTCGAACGATTAACTTTATTCTACTCGAACATTACACAAGTTAAAAAACTGTTTCCAATAAGAAAATCTAATGAAATAAATCAATATGCCCACGTTTCTACAAAAAGAAGTGAAATCCCACCAAAAACATTCTGTAAAAAACTAGCCAGGTCTCGATGAAGCTGCTTGTTTATCTCTAAAAAGTAATGAAATCTAGACTTCATTACTTTTTAGAGATAAACCTTTTAGGTTCCTTACTGCGATTTCTTTAGTATTATAGTTAATGTTGTGTGACTTGGCCGTTGAAGGGTATACAAGGGTACAAAACCAGGTGCTCCATGACACCATTGCACCAATCTGACGCCAGAACCGCTTTTGTACCCTTCAACGGCCAAGTCACACAACATTAACTATAATACTAAAGAAATCGCAGTAAGGAACCTTAGACTTGGCACGACTTTGTCTAGATTTCATTACTTTTTAGAGATAAACAAGCAGCTCCATCGAGACCTGGCTAGTTTTTTACAGAATGTTTTTGGTGGGATAGACTTGACTGTAGAGATAAGATAGAGGACCCCTTGGGCTACCCGGAATCACCCCACATGTCTGTCTGTTTTATCTGTGAGTTATCAGATAATAATTAGTCGTTTTCTACTTTTTACTCGAAGACGGGACCCTATTCCTCCTCGATTCCGCGTTCGATTCGCGATACGATTCGATACTCTGTCTACTTTTATAGGTACTTTTTGCTCTATCGGAAAAACGGTAAAATATACAAGCATCGAACTTGTTATCATTACAGGACTTACTTCATGATATAATAATAAAAAAAACGGTCAATCACAAGTCGGACTCATGCACCAAAGGTCGAGTCCGACTCGCACTTGGCCGGTTTATCTTTTTTTTGTAAGTATAAAATCCCAGAATAAAGGAACTATTTGTGCCATTCAAAAGAGTTTGCGATTTTAAAGCAAAGAGGATACCAACCTCTTAACTCTCCAAATACTTCACGGAGTGCCCGGCCCCAAAATCGAAAAAAAAACCGTCACCATAGCAACGGATTCGTTGGTTCGTTTTTCGCTGCCACGCTGCCACTGCCAAAGTTGTTATCTTCCGCTCGCTGTTGAGAGGGAGTTATCCTTGATCGAAGGGGAGACGAGTTAATTTTTTTCTTGTTGTTTTTGCCTTTTAACTCGTTTTTCTGAGTGTTTCCCATGATGATGAAGCTACAGATAGCGAACGAGGGTGATCGTAAGGAAGCTCAGCTTCGAGAGAAGCGGAGGCAGGTCGAGTTCGAGAGGCGAAATAGGATCTTCAATGCCCGTCTGAGGAAAATTGGCGTGAGTTGGACTTGTCTTCAAGATTTTCCAATTTACTCCAGATATTATCTGTTATCTGTATAATTTATGTGGTTTTTTAAATATATTTTTTTACGGAGATGCAAAGGCCTAGGCTGCTGTACACGGGTAGAGTAAATAGCAGTGTCGACTAGCATACTACTTTACCAGTTCCAAGTACTCTACCAATTTATGTAGAGTAACTGTTTTCATGTAAATTTTCATTTGTCGGTAGAGTTGTCACTAGGTAAGAAGCACTAGAACAATGAACGTCACTAATCGATAAATTGTAAGAAACGGTGATAAACTTCAGACTATTCTACTACTAATTTAATTTTATTTTTATAATTTTATTTTGTAACATATGGTTGTTCTGATTTACTTTTTGTATTGTGTTGTGGCTTTTGAATAAAATACATATCTATCTATCTATCTACTAGTTACTCTATAAACCGTTTACAGTCTAGTCTTCGGTAGAGTAGAGTGGACGCTGGAGTGGGGGAAGGAAAGTGGTAGATTAGCTCGCCCACGTTGCTAGTTACTTTACTCTACCAAATTTCACTACTCTACTCTACCAATGCTGTTTACATTGGTATAGTTAGTACTCTACCGCTCTACTCTACCGTTTACTCTACCCGTGTACAGCAGCCTTTATAGGGATAGCCCCTGATGTTTCCTAAATCAAATAACTTCACTAGGTGGACGTCCCATTCCTGGAACGCCAAGTGGCGGAGAAAAAGGCGGAGCGCGACGAGCAAAAGCGACGAGACGCAGCCTTCGCCCAGCAGATGATCAAAGACAGCAACCTGGCTGTTGTGCTCGAAGCTAGGCAGCAAGAGGTTAGTGCAGATTGGTCTTATAGGGTCATATGGTTCAACTAAAGTAGTGTGGCGTAAAATGCCAAATTTTCAGTTTTATTTTATTTTGTAGCTAGTTGACCAAATTTTTTTCAGCTATTTTTGTTTCACGACAATAAAATAATATTGTTTTCATTGTTCTAAAATCTAAACAACTAACAAAAAATTCCGTTGATTTTGAGATTTGCTCAAACTACTAGTTTTTTGGATCCAGTGGTTTATCGAGCAAAAAAACAAATCTGCCTAATTATTGTTGTTCTGTTGCTTGGAATAACGAAAAAAATACAAAAATCGCTGTACAAAAATAGCTCAGTTTAGCAACCTGTGTGGGTGCCTTAAAAAACGCGAAAATTGTGAGTTTCCCGCCACGCTACTTTCGTTGAACCTTAAAATGGAATCGGAACGAAACCGCGTGGCAAGGCTCTCCAAGAAAAAGAAAGCCTTTGGCGTATTTTTCACTCACAAAATTATCTAAACAGTAACTCGACTTGCTACCCCCCACAGGAGCGTCGGCGCATAGGCATCGAGGTGGACAACTTCCGTCAGCTCTACCAGCGGCCGGAAGACAGACGAGAGTTTGATCTCAACGATCCGGATGTGCTGAAGAAACAGCTCCCGCCGCGGGCCGAGGGTGTACCGGTCGGGATGTCTGCTGCGCAGATGTGAGTGACCCTCTCTCTCTCTCTCTCTCTAACTCTACCAGCGGCCGGAAGACCGACGAGAGTTTGATCTCAACGATCCGGATGTGCTGAAGAAACAGCTCCCGCCGCGGGCCGAGGGTGTACCGGTCGGGATGTCTGCTGCGCAGATGTGAGTGACCCTCTCTCTCTCTCTCTCTCTAACTCTACCAGCGGCCGGAAGACCGACGAGAGTTTGATCTCAACGATCCGGATGTGCTGAAGAAACAGCTCCCGCCGCGGGCCGAGGGTGTACCGGTCGGGATGTCTGCTGCGCAGATGTGAGTGACCCTCTCTCTCTCTCTCTCTCTAACTCTACCAGCGGCCGGAAGACCGACGAGAGTTTGATCTCAACGATCCGGATGTGCTGACTCTCTCTCTCTAACTCTACCAGCAGCCGGAAGACTGACGAGAGTTTTATCTCAACGATCCAGATGTGCTGAAGAAACAGCTCCCGCGGGCTGAGGAGGGTGCGACTGTCCAATGTCCATAAACCACAGATAACAAAAAAGAACCGCAACGACTCTGTGCTGTACAAGAAGATGTGACCGATACCCTTACACCAATGTCCCCAAAGAGCAAAGCAGATGCACCACGTTTTTCCAACCGCGACGCTTTTTATCAATCAAAGAGTGGGTCAAAATGCGCATTTTTTTACGGCTGGACCTGAATATATTTCTCAAAATCCGTCCGTATTAACGGGTACCTACCTACCTTGACCTAAGAGTACCTATCTGTTAATCTGTTATTCGCAGATTCGAGGGCGAAGACGCGAGGTTTGAGGAGCGCAAGAAGATCATGTCCGCCCAGAAGATTGCTTGGCTCGAGCAGCAGGTGGCCGAGCGTAGGGCTGCGGAGGACGAGCGGAAGAAGGCCGAGGCCGCCTACATGGTGAGTGTAGATGGCCTACATGGTGAGTAGAAGACACGTATCATGTCTGCGCAGAAGATTGCTTGGCTCGAGCAGCAGGTGGCCGAGCGTAGGGCTGCGGAGGACGAGCGAAAGAAGGCCGAGGCCGCCTACATGGTGAGTGTAGACCTTCAGCTAAGATGGCCTACGTGGTGAGTAGAAGACACGATTGTCTGTGCAGAAGATTGCTTGGCTCGAGCAGCAAGTGGCCGAGCGTAGGGCTGCAGAAGACGAGCGGAAGAAGGCCGAGGCCGCCTACATGGTGAGTGTAGATGGCCTACATGGTGAGTAGAAGACACGTATCATGTCTGCGCAGAAGATTGCTTGGCTCGAGCAGCAGGTGGCCGAGCGTAGGGCTGCGGAGGACGAGCGAAAGAAGGCCGAGGCCGCCTACATGGTGAGTGTAGACCTTCAGCTAAGATGGCCTACATGGTGAGTAGAAGACACGATTGTCTGTGCAGAAGATTGCGTGGCTCGAGCAGCAAGTGGCCGAGCGTAGGGCTGCAGAAGACGAGCGGAAGATGGTGAGTGGACCTTCATCTTTGGTCTTCTGCCAGTGCCCACTCAAAACCCTGGGTGACCGACCCGTCCAGCTCTCTCTCTTCCAAGCTTTAGTCCCAAATGGTGATGGGGTCAGCCTTACTAATTTTCTCTCTCCACTTCGCCCTGTTCTTGGTGTCGTCTTCGGAGGCTCCGCATTCTATGAGGTCTTTCTTGACCACGTCCATCCACCTGGTTTTCGGTCTTCCTCTGGATCTCCGCCCGGGTATGGGCCCGTCCAGCCAATTTATTATAATATCATCATAATTCCTTTATTTTTTCGCAGTTGGCGATCAAAGCTCGCGACGCACGCGCCAGTGAGCTGGACAAACTGGAGCGCGACTGCCGCTACCGCCTGGGACAGGCCAATCTGCGCTACAATGAGGCTCTGGTAAGCAATAGGCATAAGAGTAGGGTGACGCGGCTACTAAATATACATTGGTAGTCATTTTCTGAAAGTCTTAAAAAGTATTGAAAGCATTGAGTACAGGGACAAGAACCATAGGCGTACTACATAGTTGGGCGATAGTCTGATGACATCAAAGCTGCAGCAGGCTCAATCTGGAATGACCTGACCGTTTGAGATGGAAATCCTCATGCAGGCCAGAAGTAGACAAAAGATACTGAAGAAGAAGAAAATACAATAAACACAGATTTGCCTGACCTGACATAAATCTGCTGTTACTGTAGCAATATCAATTCAATATGACAGGACAGTTATGTCCGTTCAATTTGGCCTTATAAATAATGTATGGTACCTATCCTTCATGCTTGACGCTTCATTCGTAAAAACATCGTTTTTTCCCGATCAAGGTTTTTAACAAAATGCTCACCACCAGGCCGCCGAGAAGAAGCAGCTGGATCAAATCCTGAAAGAGCAGGAGGTGGCTGACAACACCGCTGAGATGTATAACAACCTGACGTCTGACTTCCTCACAGAGAACCCTGACGTGGCCAAGAGTGCGCTCGGTGGAAACCGGTGAGTGTTGTACCTACCACAATAGAGTGTATTCATTGGAAAATAGTGAGCGTTCTAGTACGCTCAGTGGAAACTATAAGTACTCTAGTGTGCTCAGTGGAAACTATAAGTTCTAGTGCGCTCAGTGGAAACTATAAGTATCCTAGTGCGCTCGGAGGAAACTTGCGAGTATTTCAGTGCGTCCTAAGATGGCGCTCAGTGGAATGTAGTCAATACTCTAGTGCACTCAATGGAAACCGTGAGAGTAATATCTGTCACAAGAGTGTGGTCAGTAAAAAGAAGCCGAGAAGAAGCAGCTGGATCAGATCCTGAAAGAGCAGGAGGTGGCTGACAACAACGCTGAGATGTACAACAACCTGACCTCAGACTTCCTCACAGAGAACCCTGACGTGGCCAAGAGTGCGCTCGGTGGAAACCGGTGAGTGTTTACCCCAAGAGTGTGCTTGGTAGAAACTGATGAGTCTTATAGCGGAAACTAGTGAGTGTTCTAGTGCACTCGGAAGAAAGCGGTGAGTGTCCTAAGTGTGCGCACAGTGGAAATCGGTGAGAGTTCTACCCCAAGTGTGTGCTTAATAGAAACTATATAAAGATTTTTATACGGTTTAAAACTATTACACTACAGGGTGCACTCTAAGTCGATAGCAGAACTTTAAGTAGGCTGTCTACTGATCACTACAAACAAGTTGTACCAGGTGGGGAAAGAAATGGAGCGAAAAAAATATCAGCTATTCCATACAAAAGGTCGACTCAGTACTGCGCCAAATGTATGAAACAGCTGCCCCATCGTCCGTAAGACGAGTTTCAATGAGGTTGGAAAATTCGCAAAAGACAGTACTTGACTCGGTAGCTCAATTGGTAGAGCGCCTGCACGGTATGCAAGAGGTTGCGGGTTCAAATCCTGTCCTGAAAAATCTTTATAAAGTTCCCTAGCACGGGTTAGTGCTTTAGAAAAATACAAAAAAAATATAGAAACTGATGAGACTTATAGCGGAAACCAGGGAGTGTTCCAGTGCTCTCGTTGGAAACTGGCGGGTATTCTAGGTACCCCAAGAGGGCGCTTGGTGGAAAAAACGCATCCAAAAAGAAGATATCCCTAATATGTTGTGCAAGGGTCACAGCGACTATTCTGAGCCTGCCTATCCTTGCAATTTGTTTGTTTTTTTCTAGTTCCATCGGATTCATGTACAAGGGCATGAACCAAGAAGAGCTGAAGGTATTCTACAAGGCGCAGAAAGAGCAGATGATTGCCAATAAGGTAAGCAAACCCTAAATAAATCAATCTAGTTTTTCAAGCATGATGGCGACAAAGCAAAATTGAGGAAATCTTTTCATTAGACGGATTGGCTTGGAAAAATAGGTAAAATCGATTGCGGCAGGGTTCACTTTCGCGTAGAAAAAAACAATAATTGAACGAGCGAGTGAAGCGAGAGAAGTCCTGCGACTCTACTTGGACCAATCCGGCGCTTGCATGTATGAATGTTCGTCCGACGATAACTTGAATAAATAAAATTGGATTTTCACAAAATTTGGTAAGCGGGAACATGATTTTGAAAAAAAAAAAAAGTTCGAACTTGAGCCAAATCGGTCGAGGAGTTGCCGAGATATCGAGTCGCGTGTTCACAGTTCGGGGCGAACCACTAGTGATTAGTAATAGCTGTGTTTACGAATATGAAACCTTATGTTCAAGTTGATTTATGATCACTTTCCCTCGCTAACAGGAGAAGCGTGAGGCCGACGATAGAACGGAAGCCGAATGGCAGGCGTTGGCCAAGTCGATCCAGAGAGAAGTGGCGCGCCTTGACATCGCCGACCAGAGGAAGCGCAAGTATGGGATTTTGTATTACCTTTATGTTCGCAATCTGTGTCAATTTCGCAGTCTGTGATCAAAATAGTTACGAAAAACGCTCTCTGTTCTCTTTCTGTTGCAAGATTCTTCATCATAATCATCATCAGCCTACCTCTGTCCTGTCCACTGCCTTTTACCTCTACCGGTATCTCGATATTCCCATCATTGTTCCCTCTGCCGACACCTTATTCTTATTGCCTGTGAATACAGTCCAAAACCAAAAACCGGCCAAGTGTTCCGAAGGGTTCCGTACCATTATCCACAAAAACCGGCCAAGTATTAAAAAAAAAACCGTTTAAAAAGTAATTTCAACTGTCTAACTATCACGGTTTATGAGATACAGCCCGGTGACAGACAGACAGACAGACAGACGGACAGACAGACAGACAGACAGACAGACAGAGGATTCTTAGTAATAGGGTCCCGTTTGGCACACTTCGGGTACGGAACCCTAAAAACCAACCTTCAACCTCTCTTCCAGGGAGATGGCCCGCGTGCTCATGGAAGAGAACCAGCTGCTCGCTCTCGCTCAGAAAGAGAAGAACCGACACTTCAATGAGGTGGTCTGCCACAACACGCCGACAGACGACTTTTACACGCAGTTTAACACTACCACGCGATAGGTACAGTCAGCCACACGCTAGGATACCCCTTTTTGTTCGAATGGCGCCCTTATGCCGCACGCGGTAAGAGCTGCCATAGGGTATCTGTGACTGTGACCGGCCGTACCTACCTGAGCATCGAACAAGTTGGCTTTGCATGAGCGATCTACAATATCCCACCCATCCTATGTTTTGATCTACAACGGTGTATGACACTGTGTATCGAGCTATAAACCTACACAGGGTCATTTTTAAATAGCATAATAATTCCAACTTCTGAATGTAATTTCCAACATTTTATTAATTTAACTCTTTAAAAGTTTACATTTATATCATTTCAACGCTGCCTGCGCGGCGTGCTTTCATGCCCCTCCACTCTCTACCATATTTCCAGCCTCTCCTGCTACTCCAGAACATAAAAATTTCGAAAAAAAAAATTGCTCTTTTACCAAAAGCATAGAGCAAAAGTTGTTGGAAATCACATTTAGAAGATGAGGTGTTTCAGGAATAAAGCTATTTGAAAATTGCCCTGTAGATTGGCACTCATGCAAAGCCAGATTCGTTTGTATCCCGGTAACGACGAGCGCCATCTTTTTATATTACACGCAAAAAATTATATAATTTCGGTTTTGTGTCTTGCGTTTTGTTCTTATTGATAAAATGTAACTTTTTAACCACTTTTGAAATTTTTATATTCATGAGAATCGCATTGTTTTAATTAATTAAAAACACTTAGACGAAAAAAATATGGTTTATTATTTTTATTATAAAATAATTTTATTCTCATTCAAGCTTACTATTTCATAGTTTCTAAATATCACAATAAGGGACTAGATAGAAATAATATAAGTTATATTTTTGCTAAATTTGACATTTGCTAAAATACTGCAATGTATTTCTTCTGTATACCTAGGCATCCTGCTATCAAATCTACTTGGCACTTTCTCTAACAGCCTGAAGACAATATGAGATCAATAAGTTATAACCCCGGACTGTAAATACATACCAAAGTTGAGACTTGAGCACATTGGTACGACGCTGGAATGTATGAACAGCGTTTCCAAAGCATACCGAGATTAATTCAGGCGTCCGACTTGCGTCTCCCTGTAAAAAAAGAAATAAATCCCAAGATAAGAAGTGGAAAACGTCAAAATGAGCAATGGAAATAGGGACATGGAACAGACCTGATAATTATAAAACAATTTTATTGAAGTCTGGATAGCTGACCAGTTTCGGTTCTCACTCAGAGACCTTCATAATCAAGGAGATGAAGGTCCCTAAACAATTTTACTAACTTGTATTGAAGTCTGGATAGTCACAGAGGAAAACGGAGCTCGCGCCGACGCTGTCCGTCTGAAATTTACACACAGATACAAAACGCAACGGTAACGTGCGTGCAGTGAGAGACAGGCAGCGTCGGCGCGGGGTTCGTCGTTCCTCCATAGTTAAGGTATCCGAATGAGACCCGAAATCAGATTGTTAGGCGGACTTGCGTCAGTCAGGGTTAGCCAACTAGCTATGTGTTAACTTGGCTGGCTAACCCTGGTTGGCGCACCGACTCGTCTTCTAGAGCCTTCTAATGAGTTCTAAAGATGACAGATTGATAGTATACCTCCCCTGTCGCCGGGCCTGGCGCCCTGTATCAGTCCCTTCCAGTGCAGGTTGATGATGGAGTCGGCAATGATCCGCGCGGTCCTGCGGAGGTATCCCCCTGAGGTCAGCATCACGATCCTTCCTGATCAGAAGGTCTAAGTAGCTAAATGTCCAACAGCGCGAAACGTTGGGGATGCTCCGTTTGGGTGACGAATCATTTCAGGGGTGACGAATCATTTCAGTGTGATCTGTGTGGCCGACTCTGCCGCTCCCAAATTTGGCTTATTCAGCCACGGTAAAAAGTGCCAAAAACACTACGCTGCATAAACCGTCCGCAATGGACGAATAAGACCTATGATTTTAAAACTTAAACTTTCGTAAGCACTGCACATTTTTATATCGATTTAACGGTTTCACTTACTTCTATTTTGTCGGAATAGCCGACATGTTTCGACCTAGTCCGGAAGTCTTAATAATGGAGGAGGGACGAACGACGCGTTCGTCACGGCATTCATCCGCTCACTGCGGGCTTAAATCGATATAAAAGGCCTATGATGATGATATTGCTAGTGTACCTTCCGTGTCTCCGGGCCTGGCTCCCTGTATCAGTCCCTTCCAGTGCAGGTTGATGATGGAGTCGGCGATGATCCACGCGGTTCTGCGAAGGTATCCCCCTGACGTCAGCATCACGATGGGGATGCCCGGTTGGGTGACGAATCATTTCAGGGGTGACGAATCATTTCAGTGTGATCTGTGTGGCCGACTCTGCCGCTCCCAAATTGGCTTATTCAGCCACGGTAAAAAGTGCCAAAAACACTACGCTGCATAAACCGTCTGCAATGGACGAATAAGGCCTTATATGATGATGAGATTGCTAGTATACCTTCGCTGTTTCCGGGCCTGGCTCCCTGTATCAGCCCTTTCCAGTGTAGGTTGATGATGGAGTCGGCGATGATCCGCGCGGTGCTGCGGAGGTACCCCCCTGACGTCAGCATCACGACGGGGATGCTCCGTTGGCGGCACGTTTTGAACACGTACTCGTCGCGCTCTATTATGCCCTGGAAAGACGGTGGAGTAAGTAAGTAACTTGACTTCAGATTGCAATCTGGGGCCTCAGTTTTAAAAACCCCATTGCCTCACGCAATGGGGTTTTTAAAAAAGGGGGCAAATCTCTACAAATACTATGAGAATCATACTAAGGGGGCAAAAGCAGAAAGGGGGCAAGACCCAAACAGACCAACTTTGCAACGAAAATTTAAAGATTGACATGCTGTTGACTGTGCTTAATTCTGTGTCTAAAAAATAAAATATAATACCTACTCTAACGCTAATATTCATGTTCCCCAGGGGATCAGAGTCCAAAATGTCGGTGCCAGCGTTGTACACGAGGACATCGGGCGTAAACTCTTTCAGTGCAGTTTGTAGATTACTGATAACAAAAATAATGATCACATTAACAAATCTAAACACAAACGAGACATCAAGTTTGGCGGAGCTCTCCTTTTTTTTGTCATAGTCATAGTTTTTTTTTTTTGTGAGAAAGAAAATAGTGCGTTGGTAGATTCATGATGGAGAACTACGAACATTTCCATTCAACAAGCATTAGCTACACTGTTAGGTATAAGCCCACCGATTACCGTTTATATGTAGCCTCTAAGATAGTGTCTTATTTTTAAAGTTACTAGCAGTGCTATACAGCTGTTATCGGCGGAGGTCTGACAAACTGGTTATTTTTACGATAATTACGAAAATACCAATACAACGTGTTACAAAACATCCTAACTCTTTTTACAGGGTGTAACCTACTGGTCAACAGGATGTCAATTCTGTAAAAAAAGGTTTAAAAACAATTTTTATTTTATAACCTCAAAATTGAATTTTTTTCATAACTTTTTTGTTTTTGGTGTTAGCTCAAATTTAAAAATTTGTTTGTGGGTGTAGGTGCATTTGCATAGCTTTGAGTTGTTAAAACATTGTGAAAGTCAATGAAAACAATATTTAAAAAATACTTTTCTCCCGCCACAGCGTCCACATTTTATTCATTTAAAAATCAACGGAACGTCATAGAGCAAACAAAATATTAAGGTTGTGATCCTTATCACCAGGTGCTATTATCCTGTAAAAATAGTAAGCATCTTTTGTAACACCTTGCATAAATTGGTTGACGTCGTGCGTCAAATAGGTAATGTGATTTCTGTTTAGGGTATGGCATTTTGAGCTGTATGTATCACAAAGTGAAAAGACCTGCTTAAGGCGCTGTACATAGTGAATAGCCCGCGCGCCAAGAAAAATGCACAAAATCGAGTCCTGTATCAAATACACAAAAAAAATCGAAAATTTTCACATATCAAACCCTAGAATTAGGTGAGACCTATCTAAAACAGCCAGTTTCGTGTTGACATTCATAAACGTTTTGAAGATATTTTTGATGAAAAAAAATAGGCGGCGCACTTTTTTTCAAACAAAATATCTTGCAATCTGTTTTGGATATCAACACAAAACTGGCTGTTTTAGATAGCTCTCACCTAATTCTAGGGTTTGATATGTGAACATTTTCGATTTTTTTAGTGTATTCGATACAGGAATCGTTTTTGTGCATTTTTTTTGCGCGCGAGCTAATTCACTATGCCCAGCGCCTTAATATTTTTAACAGATTGCAGGCATGAGACAGCGCTCGAGTTGATAAATGGGTGTAAAATTAAACTCACGCGCGTAACTTCAACAAATACTCTGTATCTTCGATCCAGTTGGGTAGTTCCACCTTCCGGCGAATAGCGCGCTTGGCCCCTTTGTCTCGAGGGTAGATGTTCCGGTTGTACATGTCCATTATGTACACCTCCCGGACGCCGAGGAAGTCGCGCTGGTAGCCGTTGCCCTGAAATTTTGAGAGTAAAAAGAGTTTTGAGCTTAGTATGGATGGTAAACATGATTATTGAACGAGCGAGCGAAGCGAGAGAAGTTCTCCGGGTCTAGTGGAATAAACCGGCGCTTGTATCATGTATGTATGTATGAATAAATGAATATTCGTACGGCGATAACTTGAGTAAATTAAGTCGGATCGTGGCAAAATTTGGTAGGCGAGTAAATTAACTTAAAATAATTTTTAAGTTCGAACATGAGCCAAATCGGTCGAGGGGTTGCCGAGATATGAGGTTGTACACTGTACAGTTTATATGCAAAGCGCGCGCGCCTGCGCGAATCGTCTTAAGCAAAAAGTTACACATCTGTAACTGTGGTCGCGAGTTCACAGTTCGGGCGAACTACTAGTATTTATTGTTATCAAAAGACTGTTTCGTTTCGTATAAGGAACACTACTTCCGCCCTTACTTCGATCATTTAGTTCGGTGCCTATACTACTCGACCAATGTCGAATAAACGTGCCTTGAGTACCTACCACGTGTGTGCGTGCAATGAAAACAGTCCTTTAAAACTTATTTTTCTTTACACATAGTAAGGTTGGGTTTGTTTGGAATCTTATTCATTATTCAAGATTCATTCAATACTTTTTCTTTTGCGATAACGTAATTACTGATATATTTTGTGTGTCTGTACCAGGGGAGCGGGTGTATGTTTACACATACACACCTTACGGAAGTATAAATGTGAGAGTAAATCTTACCTGATGCGCGTCTAAATCCACGATCATGGCACTTTTAGCAAATTCGTGTGTAAACAGGAACCTTATCAACAAGGTTATGTCCGCAAAGGGACAGAACCCGCCACCTCTATCACCGCTACAGTGGTGCAATCCACCCCCAACGTTGATCGCCCAGCCGCGCTCCATCGCTAGTTTACCGGCCAGGATTGAGCCGCCGGTTTGAAGTCTGCAGAAAGAGAAACAGCGCCTCTATTATCTTAATATACAAAACAAAGTCGTGTTAGTTGCACCACTTATAACTCGAGAACGGGTGGACCGATTTTTATGATTTTTTGGATTTCTCTCCGCCCCGAATAGCAGAATAACCATTAAAACAACGGAAAAACTTACGAGAAAAAAAAACTAGTCTGCGCGGACGAAGTCGTGGGCAGAAGCTAGTCTATAAAAAAAAAACACCCAACCGTCGAGCGTCAAAACGCTCGAAAATAGCCCTTATTGAAATTAACAATCTTTATTTAAAACTTTTTTTCTTTTTCTAAAGGACTAACCCGTGCTAGGGAATATATTTGGCAGAGCGCCTGCACGGTATGCGAG
Organism: Zelleria hepariella; assembly: GCA_949319315.1. Classification (NCBI taxonomy): domain Eukaryota; kingdom Metazoa; phylum Arthropoda; class Insecta; order Lepidoptera; family Yponomeutidae; genus Zelleria; species Zelleria hepariella. The sequence continues at coordinate 4,302,624 of OX439380.1, read as the reverse complement.
AGGTTGCGGGTTCAAGTCCTGTCCTGAGTGATTTTTTTTCAAATATTATATATGTTTAAAACCTTTTTTCTTGAAATTTAAAAACGGTTATTTTTACGGTGGATATTTTAGTGAATACAGGGGCAGCTCTTGAGGGACGAGTTTTGGAGTTCTTCTTCTTCATCAACCTATAGCCACCTAATGCTGATTGTAGGTCTCTTCCATTGCACTCCATTCTTTACGGTCTTGGGCTTTTCTCATCCAGTTCAAAAGTTTGGAGTTAAACAATGTTTTTTTTTATGAGAGTGGGACTTGATGATCCTGTCATTCTAAGGTGGGATAAAGAATAAAGCTGTCTATTGATCCATACCATTGAATAGCTTCCTTTTTCACAGCAATTAATCAATAAAAAAAAGTCATTCAGTGTACTTGGCAAAATCATATTGGCATTAATTACACTTCAACTTTTGAGTGATCTAAGGATCACAAAAATTATGCTTTTGCCGCTGTTGGTGTCTCATAAGAAATCTCGTTTAGACTCACCTCATAGGTTTCAGATATGCTATCTGTACAAGAAAATTTGGCACAAGAGCTACCAATGGTATTTCCGCAATGATAGCAACATTGAAGCTCCACTGTAAAAAACAAAACATACCGTAGTGAAAATAAAATTATTACCATAAAACATGCTCTTTAGTAGTTAACAGGGCCCTTAGCCTGTAACACAATGGTGCCAAAATGGGCTTCCGGTTGACGATTTTAATTACGATTTATTGATGCTGTCAGTCCAGTGTCGGTCCTTTTAATGTTATTGTAGTACAGCAAAGAATATTAAGAGTCTAATCCTAGAGGATTAGTTCGCTGGTTGTAGGAGAGCAACGAAAAAATCCCGGTTTTGTCCTTCTACCTAGGACGCCATTGATACGCCATTGTGTTACAGGCTAAGGCCCCTGGTCTTTAGAATTCAAGCTTTAGTGCATTTGTAGTGTCAAGCATGACCAAAGGATGTTACCACACTTGATGCTTACCTACCACAAAGTACCTTCAGACCAATAATAACTAGTGGTTCGCCCCGAACTCGAACTCGCGACCCCATAACTCAGCAACCCCTTGACCGATTTCGCTCATGTTCGAACTTAAAAATTCTCTTTACCTCATTTACCCGCCTACCAAATTTCATGACGATCAGACTAAATTTACTCAAGTTATCGTCGAACCAACATTCATACATACATACATACATACATACATAAATACATACATACATACATACAAACATGCATACATACAAACGCCGGATTGTTCAAGTAGACTCGGAGAACTTCACTCGCTTCGCTCGCTCGTTCAATTACATTACTTGAACTAATATTATTTAGGTAGTAGTCACAATGTAAAGAAAAAATTGAACAAACCACTTAAAAAAGTGGTAGCGGTCCATTAGGAAAATTAAAATTCATGCAGGTACTTGCCTTGAGTGATCTCAAATACTTCTTGGTGTGAACATACAGCAGATCGCTTTTAGTCGCTTCATTAGGATGCACAATACATTCGTCATTAATAAGGCCTGCTTCTTTGAGATACTGTGAAAATATTTAAAAGATTACGTAAATACTTTGCTAGATCACTTTATAAGCATTTTTCCTTTTTTCTAAAGCACGAACCCGTGCTAGGGAACACTATAAATAACCCTTACACGCTAGCACTCCACTCGGTTACGTTACGGGAGACTTTACAACAAAAGTGTACACTCTGACGTGCTGTCGTGTGTACCACCCCTTAAAGTTTAACAGGGTCTTTCCGTATGAACGTTGCAACTAACACGTCGTATAATAATCTAATACGAAAGTGAAAATAGGTAGTTACCCCAATAATGTTGCGCCATTTCTGAGCGTCGAAGACATGAAGCTTCTCAAGCCCCATCAGCGACACATTGTAACTGTCGTCGTAAACTATCGGCCACTTCTCATCGGGAATACTGAAATAAAGACTGAAAACGAAGTTTTTGTAAATAATCTACGCTTAGAATTGAAAAATTATGAGCCAAAATGGTAAAGCTTACTTTGTTGGACTCGTCGACATTTCCCCTGTAAACTACACCATATTTTGTAAATAACGTTCCGACCTTTGAGCTGAAATTCTAGATTTTCGTGATTTTGATCGAAACATTGCGAAAAATAGGCGAAATATTGCGAATAGAAAAGTGAGCGAATTTTTTGACAGCTGACAGAAACCTTGAACGTTCAGAAACTATCGGGAGCAAAGTACCTATATACCTACCACACCGCTTTTCGACGAAAAACAAAAAAAAATCTCGAATCACACCGAAAAAAGCTTGGAACCCAGACAAAAAATAATTTTGAAAGCGAGCGAAGGACATTCATTTTGCAACAATGAAAATACGCACGGTATTTTATTTATTCCAGTCCCCTTCGATTTAGATTTTTGAACTAAACTGTCAGTCGTTGCCTAGCAACGGCGTCTACACGTGATGTAAACAAACGCTTGTTAAACATAGCAAATTCAACCTTATTGAATTTCCATGGCAATGAAAAGGTGTACACAACAAAGTTGTGAAAAACTAAAAACTAGGATTTGTTATTTATACAGAAACTCTAAAGATGGAAAGCGCTAATTTAGAATCGCTGCAAACCGAAGTGGAATTTTACAGGGTAAGTAAATATAAACATAGCTATTTTATCCACATTTATTTTCATGATGTGCTCAAAATGTCGAGCTTTACACGCTAGCACTCTACTCGGTTACGTTACGGGCAACTTTACAACCAAAGTGTACAGTCTGACGTGCTGTTGTGTGTACCTACTACCAACCAGCGATTCCTTTCAGACAACTTTTGCATGGACACGTGACTGAAAGTGGAAACAGTAGCAGTATCAACCAGGGGCCTTAGCCTGTAACGCAATGGCGTGTCGATGGCGTCCGAGCAGAAGGACAAAACCGGGGTTTCCTCTATTTTCTCCTACAACCAGTGGACTAATCCTCTAGATTTAGAATCAGAATATTCCTTGCTGTACTTAACAAATCGTAATTAAAGCCGTCAACTGAGAGCCCATTTTGGCACCATTGCGTTTCAGGCTAAGGCCCCTGATCAAGGGCGTCGCCAAGGGGGGGCAGGGAGGGCCGCTCCTAATATTCCGTACGCTCAACTACGCTCTGGCTGTAGTTTTAAGGCTCGTAGTACAAGTGAAAAGCTTCATGTGCTGTCGACTTTACCTACAATTCATACCTACTTTTCTCATTCATAGAGAATGAGAAAAGTATGAATTGTAGTAGGTAAAGTCAACTTGCCCCCCCCTGCGCCATCGGCTGGCGACGCCCTTGCCCCTGATGCACAGATACTTACTTACATTTTCTGCCCCTCCAGCGCAACCAAGCCGCCGTAGAGTCTGAGATCCGGACCCTGATAGAGGACAACCAGAAGCTCTCGCAGCAAGTGGGCTCGTTGCTGCGCGAGCGGTTGGAGAATGCGCGCGATGCGCAGGCGCAGGCGCACGACGCGGCGGGGATCCGCGACGCGGACGAGAGACAAGTCAGTTTGCTTACCAAGGTTAGATGACACTCTGACACTGCAAGCTTTTTTCGTCAGCGAAACGATAGGATACTCCAATGTAGCTCTTGCCACACGCGGCATAAGTGCGTCAATCGACAAAAAGGGGGTTTCTCTGAGTTACTTTCATTTGCATCTTTGGGTGGCCTAAAAACTCTGACACCAGGGGTGGCCACTACCTCATACGATTACCTACCTACCCATTTGCATCTGAAGTAATAGCTAGATATCAGTCACCACTTCTATTCATTCTCGTTTCTCTTCTACATTGTGTAAAATCTGTCATTATGAAATGTCATCGATTGAACAAGCATGGCAAAATGAATTATCAGGAAAAGCAATAAAAACGCTCGACATTTTATTTATTCCTAGGCTTTAGTAATTAAAGTAAACAAGCCTAGCCTAAATGAGTACCTAGGTGTAAATAACGAAATAAAAACATTACTTTCTATCATCAATCACACTTTTGTATTTCGTAAACAGTTAGGTAAACGTATTTATGTCGGTGTAGCCGACTTGTTTCGGTTTACGAATTACAAAATGTGCTGTGCTTATGAAAGTTTAAGCGCAAAAATCAATCACAGTGTTGGCAAATGTGGCTTCTTTTTTCCTATGTACTATTCTTTATGTTTAACAGGAGAGAGACTCGCTTCATGTGCTGTGGCAAACCTCACAGAAGACCATAGAAGCGCTGGAAACTGAGCTGAAAGCTTATCAAGGATTTGATAGAGGAAATAAGGTCATTCTTGTAATAAGCTTATGATTCTTACTGTTTCGACCGGTACTTAAAGATATCCGAAGTATCCGATGTTTAATTGCTTATACAAAATAATTTCAGGACATCCTACTTGACAGGAGAGACCTAGAACTCAAACTTGAAACCTCACTGCATGACTACCTGGAACTCGAATCCAAGTACAAAGATCTGACCTCCACAAACAAATCGCTAGAAAACGACATAAAAACTAAAGATAAAGAAATAACGTTTTACAAAGAGAGGGGCAAGGAGTTGGAAGGGAAGATGGAAGAGTACAGAAAACTTCTAGAAGAGACCAGAGTGAGTTTGGCCGCAGAGAAGAAGAATACTGAGGATTTGAGGAGCCAGCTGGTGATGTGTCAGAAGGATTGTGTGGAGCATGTGAAGAAAGAGGTGGAAGCTAAGGGAAAGGTAACCAATCTTTATGACATCATTTGGGTGGGTGAATGATGGATTTTTAAAATGTATCTAGCCTCTTTGGTGTCCCACTTCTGGGCAAAAGCCTCAGATTTCACTTTCCACTCATATCAATCCTGATGGATATGATACTTAAGTTATGTTTGATTTTCGCAGGTAGCAGAGGCTTTGCAGTTGTACGATGTGGTTGCCGGTCAAAAGGAGCAGGCTTACAAGAAACTGGTTGAAACTGCAGGTTACATTAAGAATCACTTCCTTAACTTTGCAACACATAAATAACTTGTAAATTAGCAAACCAAATAAATAACTTGTAAACTGTGTTCGCAATGTACATCTACTTTATCATCTCTACGCTCCAACTAAGGAAGGGACTGAAACTAATCTACTTCTCGACAGCATTATAAGGAGAAAAAAGTAGTACCTAATGAAAAAATTGAGTCAGGAGAAACTCTTTTGAAATAATATGTTAGGTACGGAGGTCGGAGAACTTTCGTTAGTTTAATTCAAACCCTCGCTTAATGTTTTATTTCCTAATGTTTAAAAATTTTCAAATTGTTTATTTTCACAGAGGAATTGAATGAAGTTAAACGCTCATTAGCAGATGTAAGGAAAGACTCTGAACTGTTCTTCAAGAAAGAAATGGACGAGGTCAGGACGCAGTACAACGAGAAAATAACTGATATGCTCAAACACATACAGAATTTAGACAAGGAGCTGGTTGAAAAGGGACTCTTGTTGAATAAGGCTTTAAGGTATATTTTACATTGGAGGGATAACGTCGTGGCTTTTCGACTTAACTTTGTGACTCAATTTGGGCAAGCAAGACTTTCATAACATCTATTACTCTCTCTCTCTCTCTTTGAGAAGTCATTGTGCCCAGCGATTGGGACATGTACAACTGTACAGGCTATATCTTACTTTTTTTATCTCACCAATAGATAGAAAGATAGAGAACTCTTAATTGCATCACTGTAATATTCTAAATAGAAGTCGTCTTGCTTTGTCCTACAAACCTACAAACTTTTAGTCTACAAAATGATTTCCTACCACAAGTTATAGTGCTTCAGAAAAATCAATAAGTGATCGAATTAATTGGTAAGTTTAATATTAAACAATTCCAGAGAAATCAAAGTCCTACAATCGGCAAATAAGAGCTTCATGAAGGAGCAGAAGAAATCCATGAGTTCGATCGAGCCAAAGTTGGAAATAGCCGAGCAAAGACTTGAGGCCATGTTCAACGAACTGGTACGGTTTAGATTTACTACTTTTTTTAAAACTATTTTTATTTTCAAAGTTGCGTAAATTTGTTATACCACTCTCTACCGATGAAGGAAAATATCGTGAGGAAACAACACCCTGTATTATTTTGCAGGTGACATCGGAGCGTCGTAACATACAGCTGGAGTGCGATAAGCAATGCATTGCGTTGGATATTCAGCGGTTGCAAGACTTGCACGCGAGAGACACAAAGAGGCGGGACTGGGAGGAAAATCTGCTAAAAACTGAGTGTAACGAACTCAGGTTGGTAAATCAGGGGCCTTACCCTGTGACGCAATGACGTGTCGATGGCGTCCCAGCAGAAGGACAAAATCGGGATTTCCTTGTTTTTCTCCTACAACCAGAGAACGAATCCTCTAAAATTAGAATCAGAATATTCTTTGCTACTACAAAAATATTAAAAGGACCGACAGTATTAATAAATCGTAATTGAAGCTGTCAACTGGGAGCCCATTTTGGCTCCATTGTGTTGCGTTACAGGGCTAAGGCCCCAGATAGGGCATATACTTAGCTTGACTCCAATCACATCTGTTTCCTAGAAGTATACTTCGATTTCAAGATTGCATTTAATTTTACACAGCATTTAATATAAAGTGCATGGTACGGTCGGCCACAATCTCAGATACCCCATAGCAGCTCTTATCGCGCGCGGCATAAGGGCGCCAATCGAAAAAAAGGGGCTGACTGAGATTGTGGCCGACTGTACCTAATAAGTCTTATAATAAGATGCCCATTTGCGTCACGTTCCAGGATACAAGTGGGGCATCTACAGAAGTCTTTAGAAGAGACTCATGCGATGGTTAACAAGTTGCAAGTTATCCTAGCGTCGAGATCCGAGATCAATCAGAAGTAAGTCTGGATACCCAATTTTATTATTGCATTATTTTCGTTTGACGCATTTGTGTACCGTGCAATAACAGTTTATAAACTCTAGGTATGGCATCTTTCTGTTCTGCTTATTGATTACAGGATGGTATCAACAAAAGAAGAAGAGTTATTAGTACTGAATAAACATTTGGAAAATCAAATGGAACTAAATCAAAAGTATGTATTGTGTTGGAGATTTTCAAAGGAAGGTGTAAAGTAGTACTGTTTACATGCTTTATGTTTTCTTTCAGGTGGAAAGAGTCTTACGTAGAAATGACTGAAAAGTTAAAGAAACGATTGGACCTCCTACAAAAAGAAAACAATGAACTGAGATCCAAAATAGATAATATTATCAATACTGACGAGAAAGAAGACATGGAAGAAGAAGAAAGTGGGAATAGCTGATGAGTAACTATAAATATGGAATACAACAATGCTGTTTTAGTGCAATAATAAATTATTTTAATAGATCACTTATATCGAAAGATAAATTGTTTTTTTTCTTTAACATTAATTATGTACACGTATGTAACATTTAAAATATCGCATCGCACTATAAAATCTTTGAAGCTAGTTTCAGACACGAAAGATATTACTCATGAGACATCATCATAAAAGAAACACACGACATCTGTTGAGGGATTAAAAACCTTTGATTGATCCAAGACTTGAACCCTCTGGCTTAATTTTTAATTCACCAATAATATATATTATTTTGGTATTTATATTACGAGTATGTTCTCTCACATACTCATTCGATCAAAAGTCTTTTGAGAACTCTATTTGAAAGGCCCCACATAGTCAATACCGCTTGCCATGCTGCGGTGACACATGCGGTTAACATCCTCGGGTTTGAAAAACCCAGCCCCAGACAAACTTATCAAGCGCAGTATTTGAAATACCCAAAACGTCTTGAGTGTCGACCCACGCGAGTCCTTTGCATACTATGTGGTTTAGAGCGTTCACAGCTATTGAACACAATGGCTTTGAGCAAAGATCGTCGATCAAGTTTAACTGTAGTACGAAAATTATGACGTTCTTTCAGATTTATAGATCACTCCAGACACTTAGGTACCCCTTTCAATCATGGGTTTCTAAGAGCCGGTTCTGCGCTACAATAAAATTCATCAAGTGCTGCGTTTGAAATGGCTTAAAATACGGAACAACACTTGCCCTAAGCCGTCAATTGCTATGCTGCGGTGACACACGCGGCAAACATGCTCGGGAACCAGTAGAGCGTCTCTTTGCTGTCTTGAGTGTCGACCCACGCCAATCCTTCGCGCACCATGTGGTTTAGGGCGTTCTGGACGCGAGTCTCGTTCCATCTGGGGAGGAAGTCAATCATTCGTTAAAATAGCTGATTTAGAAAGGGCGCTTCTCTATGAAACTTTTTAGAAAATAATGCTAGTAAGGGTAGTGGTAGGTAATCGTGTGAGGTAGTGGCCACCCCTTGTGTCAAGGATTTTTAGTTAGCCTAAATGGCCTTTGACGTGGCCTGGCTTAACGATTGTTAAACTGTTTAAAACCCCTTCCGAAGCAAGAATGCGTCTGGTGGCCGTCCATAGCCGCTCCGATAGCCTAGTTAGATGCATCCGTTTACAGCCTATAATTGGCATCCTTATCAGACCAAAAACCATGTACCTAATTATAATTTTAATGTTTATTAAGGATTCTGTTGGCTTTCCTAATTTAATAAATAAAAATAAAATAAAATACAATACAGGTGTCATGCATCCGTGGAATGCCTTTGCTTGCTCCTTTACAATATTACATATGGACGCAACTGCGGGAGTGACTCAGTAACAGGGATCGGAATTTTTTCAGCTATTTTACTACGCAAAGCAAGATAGCTACTCGACGCGGGGCGAAAACGAATCGCGGTGACCGAAAAATTTCCAATACCTGCTCAGTAAAATGTTAACAAGCTAGGTGACTCACCCAAGATCGGCTGTAAGTATCCCGGCAGAGATCCATGCGGTTCCTAGAGCGCTAGCTTTCTGCAAAACTATAGTTTGGTCTAGGTTGAGCTCGCCGGGCACCGACTGCACCAGCCACTTGCCCTTGCCCACCGACACCACTGTGAATCTGGAATTTGAGAAAAAACACATTTGTGGACACTTCTACATAGTCTATTAGCATTTCTATTTATTGTCATTTAAGGCTATAAAAACAATTAATAAGACTACCCCAAAAGTCTATAAGTAGGGCATAGTGAATAGCCCGTGCACCAAGAAAAATGCACAAAATCGACCTGTATCGAATACACTAAACAAATCGAAAATTTTCACATATCAAACCTTAGAATTAGGTGAGACCTATCTAAAACAGCCAGTTTCGTGTGGACATTCATAAAAGTTTTGAAGATATTTTGCTTGAAAAAAATAGGCGGCGCACTTTTTTTTCAAGCAAAATATCTTGCAATCTGTTATGGATATCAACATGAAACTGGCTGTGTTAGATAGGTCTCAACTAATTCTAGGGTTTGATAAGTGAAAATTTTAGATTTTTTTAGTGTATTTGATACAGGAATCGATTTTGTGCATTTTTCTTTGCGCGCGGGCTAATTCACTATGCCCAGCGCCTTAATAAGACTACCCCAAAAGTCTAAAGAAAAGATCTTAAGGCGCTGGGCATAGTGAATAGCCCGTGCACCAAGAAAAATGCACAAAATCGAGTCCTGTATCGAATACACTAAACAAATCGAAAATTTTCACATACATAGGTATCAAACCCTAGAATTAGGTGAGACCTATCTAACACAGCCAGTTTCTTGTTGGCATTAATAAACGTTTTAATGATATTTAGCTTGAAAAAAAAAATAGGCAGGGCACTTTTTTCAAGCAAAATATCTTGCAATCTGTTATGGATATGAACATGAAACTCAACTAATTCTAGGGTTTGATATGTGAACATATTCGATTTTTTTGTGTACTTGATGCAGGAATCGATTTTGTGCATTTTTCTTTGCTAATTCACTTTGGGCTAATTCACTATGCCCAGTGCCTTATGATAAAAATAGAAATGGTAGACAATTTTGAAAATTTTCTGTAGTTAGTGTCCTAGATATTATATTTAAACTCTAATTTTTAATTCGAGTCCACGGAATGACAGTTGTTACAAAGGCTTTATCTGTCAGTACCATACTAGCAACTGTCATTCCGTGGACTCGAATTAAAAATTAGAGTTTAGTGTCTTCATGTTTCTAACTGTGTCCCAAGTGCTGAAGGTAGAATAAAAGGCCAACTTCATTACCCATTCCCGAAGATTTTCAGCTTCTTTACAGCAGCCAATAGGTCTTCATTGGTGATATCCTGGTGCTTCTTGGCCCGTCCTCGGGCCGCTATAAGTCTAGTTCGGAGCTCCTCCAGTGTTATGAGACCACCATTCTTGTAGTTGGTTGCCATGCAGACTTCTACTATTTGGACGCCTATTTCGTAGTAAAAGTCACCGATACCTGGATGGAAAGAAAATAATGATGTTAAAGGGCTTCAAAATTCTCATCTCTTTTTGCTGCTAGAACGATATCTGGCTCAAGAATTAGAAAGAAACCACTTTTGGCAATTACTTCTAACTGAAAAACCTACCTTAGTTCTTTCTGTGAACTTCATACTATGCCATAAGAAGAACATGATGAAATAAAGTGAAATGAAATACTATCTCAACTATGACAGCTTTTGAGCAAGATGAAACCTGCGAGTCAGCCTGCAAAACGCAGACTTAATTCAGTAAGTCAGTTGATGCCTAGTTATACTGTTTAGGGTCAACCCCTATGTCATTGTCAACAGTCTGTCGCCAGAGAGCCCTCAGCTTTTTTGGGCATATTATGCGGTCACCACGTCATACTATGGAAAAACAGATCATTTTGGCAAAGGCAGACGGGCGAGAGGCAGAACACCAATGCGCTGGTCTGATGCCCCAAGGAGGGCAGCAGCAGGTAGATCCATTCAGCACGCATCCCATCGCGCCCATGACCGTGATGAGTTGGAGAACCATTGTATACGATCATCTTTGAGAAAATAAACTTAGGCTTACCTAAAACAGACCAAAAGCCTTTCCCCGAGGCCAAAGGGTCTACTCCGATGGCGGCACACATCTCCTGGAACTGCCGCCTAAACTGAGCATTCTTCTTTATCTCACTCTTGTGCTTTGAAGCGAATTCCTCGAGGTTTTCCCTGAAGACATCCAGTTGCTTCGACATCTGTTGGAACTGGTTTTCTTGGATCTCCGAGCCCTTTTCTCTGTATTTCTCCTGCTCCAGCCTTTGCTTCTGGATAGCACCAACTCCCGCACGTCTCCTCATTTTAAATATATATTAATATTGCAGACAAAATACGTTTTACTGCAACTTTACTTCGCACCACCTTCGCACAAAAAATAAACAACAAACATTCTGAATCTTATGTTTGTGAAAAAAAATTACAAATGAGAAGAAAGAAATGAAACTTTGTTCGTACGCGTGTCAAACGTAACAAGTGACTGTGTACTCTACTATATAGAAACGTTACCACAAAATGTAAAGCTTCCTGCTGTCGATTGTATTCTGTTTTGACCACTCTACATTCTGAATTACTGACACAGTCTGACCTGTGAGTCTGACTTTGTAAAATGCGTTTTTGAACGGATTCAATTGACAGCTATGTTTTTTTATAAAAAAACCGCAGAAAAAACCCATACAGCCTATAAATAAATTGAATCATGGATTCAACCTATGGATTGTATGAGGGTGGGGCGGAGTGGGGCCAACAGCTTCTGCAACAGGTCATTATTAGTCATGAATTCATGATAGTTATGATAGTACCCACTCGATACAATGCCCTCTGATTTTTTTTTATCTAAAAGTTAGGCAAAGCTAACATGAAGAACTTTTACCTTTGTTCTAGATAGGCTTACTGTGCTGGCTGTACACATTTGCCATACAAGACACAAACACTGTGCGAAGAGACTGTTTTGCTAGCGGACAGTCCATTACCTCTTTTGACGGAAGGTAGCAAAACAAGGTATCAGTCTCCCTCCTCATCAAGACAAGACAGACCTATCCGATTAGACCAACATTAGACGACTAGATTGACTAGCGAAGTAGTGATACCTCCGGTCACAAAAGAAAAAGGCAATTTTCTAAGACTCGTGAAATAAAAAGTGCACAGAAGCATGCATCCCTGGTGGGGATCGAACCCACGACCTTTGGATTAGAAGTCCAACGCGCTATCCTCTGCGCCACAGGGACTGATGTAGTACTTGTCAAAATGTTAGTTGCGTATCTGTATACTAACACATCTACACATTTTGTTACCCACACATTGAAGCACTCACCTTGTGCGATATAATGATACACAACAACGAAACGCTTGAAAACTCTTTTAAAATCCGCATAACGTTAGTTTTTTATTTACTTGGATTTTAGTAATAGTATATTGCACATTCTGTATATTAAACTTAAATATTATTTTGAAAGTCAGATTATTCCCCTGTTTGGTTTTATTTTATTTGACATCGTTTTGTCCACCGCGAAAAACGAAACGCAAAGAAAAAAACAAATGGAAACGTCAAAATTGTTTGCGAATTTTAAATGTTTCGAGGCAAAATTTATTTGTATTCAAGAAAGATTACTTTTTGCAGCCAGTAGCCGAGCCTACAATCTTCAGGGACAAAATGGAAACTCCGGTTACCGAGGTGCAGCACTTAGATCAAGAACAACCAGATGAAAGCCACGAAAACGCCGAGTACACAGAAGACAACGACGATAGTATAAAATTCCAAAAGTTTATCTACGAATTGTTTGAGAAAAACGGAGTTTTGAATGACCTACGGGCCCATTTACGTGGTCATATAATTTCTGTGCTAAGAACTACAGGGGGTAAGTAGCACGCTATACATTCAGCTAAGGTTATGTCACTTACACTTGTTCTTACACTAAACTTAAACTTCCTACAATTTCTTTCAGAACACATTCCAAAATGTCAAAAGAATTTCGTGCAACGCTTGGAATACCCGTATCAGGCAATAAATATGCTAATAGCAGAGTATTTTCTAAGAATGGTAAGCTGTCCTGAACATTTCTACTTCCTATAACTATTCTGTTCTGTAAGAGTTAGAGAATTACCTATGGGCAGGATTCAAGATTTTTATTCTGTCTGACCGGCCTCCTATATTTTAGCTTTATACAGTATACAGTCCTGCCAAAACACAATTTCAGAAATATTCTTCTTAGATTATTGTTTATTTTTTCACAGATTATGTGTTATTATGGCAAACAACCAAACAAAAATAAAAAAAAATAATAATAAAAATAAGGCAGGTCCCCATACCTACAACAAATCTGTTTTTATACTTTTTGCTCTATCGCAAAAACGGTAAAACATACAAGTATCAAACTTGGTATGATTATATGGCTTATTTAATTGTATAACACAACACATAATAAAAAACTGTCAAGCGTGACTCACGCACTGATGGTCCATACAACCAATTTTTATATTGTATGGTGGTATAGAACCCTAAGTGCCAGTTTTTCTTTATTACTTACTATTAAAAAAAATGTTTCTCCTACCGTTTCAGAACTTCAACTACTCCCTGTCAGTGTTTGTGTCAGAGATGCCGCTGTCCAACATGGGGTTTGACTTCGCCAAGTCTCTGCTGCAGCTCAACCCCAAGGATGACGTTAGCAACTTGACGTTCAACGAGCCAGATATCTGGACCGTGCTTAGCTTTTTAGGTGAGGAGGGTTTGTATTTATACTGGATCTATTTTTTACAGGTTCGATTCCCGGTGCGGGCATGTACCTATGACTTTGTTTATTTTCAAAGTAACGTGCGTTTGTGAATTTCTATTAGCAATTCCACTTGCTAATGCTGAAGGATAAACATCATGAAAACTCGCTGCTTAGTTCTTTCTCTCAAATTCTCAAACTTTGGTAGTTTTATGTTGCATAAACCGATGAAGGTAACTAAAAAAGAAAACTCAGTGAAAGAAGTCACTGGCAGCTAGCAATAAAAATAAAACTAAACTCAAATTTTTAAATCGAGTCCACGAAATGACAGTTGCTAGTATGCTACTGACAGATAAAGCCTTTGTAACAAATGTCATCCCGTGGACTCGATTTAAAAATTGAAGTTTAATAAGTACACAGCATTAGTGTAAAACTGTCTTGGACCTATAAAACAGTAAATTCTATAGCAGTTCCAGTTCCTTTTATCCCTAATCAGGAACAGGGCTCAACAGTTTTCCAATCTGGCTGATTTTGCGAATATGCTCATAAATTCAATATACTTAATAGAATAGAATATCTATTACTTGTATTATATGCTCTTTGCTATTACTAAAGAGGAATAAAACTAAATGAGATGACCGTGTCCACGGAGGGGAGAGTCCATCATGTCTGCCCTGTAAATATATAAATAATATTAAATGAATGAATTTATTTATTTATTAATTATAATTATTTTTATGTTTTTCTGTACTAACGTAATTCTTAAGATTATACTAACAAAATATGGATGCAAATCTGAAATAAATTTAATTGAATCGCCCTGAGGGTAGTGGATTTTTTTTACGCCAATCAAGCGGTTAAAATTTATCATCCATGTCCTTACAGTTCCTTAAACATCTCTCATAGCTTCAAGAATTTATAAACTTCATTTTCAGGCATCCAGATGGATTCAGAATATGCTGTCAAAATAAGGAACATGTACAGTCAACGGGAGATCTCACTGCTGGATTGCCTCCTCAAGTGTGTCACCCTGGCGAGCTTGCAGGCGGTCCACAAAGAAGGTAATACTTATTTATTTTATTTTGGAACTATACAGGTAGGAGCTTTAGAAAGGTCCTGTCAATGAAATGAAATGAAATGAAAAGTTTTATTTGCTCTATAAGATTTACATTTTGAACTTAGGTAGAGTGAACTATAATTATTTATACTTAAAATTAGGTTCCCAGTCCCCAAACTAGAATAACTCTGTTTTATGGGTAACCGGTCTTCCGCTCTAACGGTGACTCATTAGTAGGCAAGAGCAAGAGGTCATTACCTGGAATTAAATTGCTCTGGCCTACAATAGAGTAGGCGTTGTAATTTTCAAAAAAGTTACTTATCGTAAGATAATAATGAAATTTATAGTGTGCTACATACTCTTTAAAACATAATAATAATACAAGCTACTTTTAAACTTCGACTGTGGAACCCTCAGAATGTGGCTAAATATCGTCGCTCCTTTATGCTGGATGGATCATATTGCAATCGTCGTAGGTAAAGACAAAATTTTCTTTATTGTATCCACCATGAATACAGAAAAATAAAAACTTAACTAAACAAGCTACAATTGGCGGCCTTATTGCTAATAGCAATTTCTTTCAGGCAACCAGTGAGTGGAGAGATATGACTCTTCCGCCACGCTACTTTAGTTGACCCTTAATCTACATTCATTAATGTCCAGCAGTGGGCAAATAAATGCTGAAGAAGAAAAATTCATGCACGCCCGCCCGTTAAGAGTACTTTTTTGGTAGAGGTTGTCTGGTAGAGATTGCTTTTAGCAATAAGGACGCCTATTGTACCTATATCTACTAATTGAACGAGCGAGCGAAGCGAGCGAAGTTCTCAGAGTCTACTGGAACAATCCGGCGTTTGTATGTATGTATGTATGTATGTATGAATGTTCGTTCGACGATAACTTGAGTAAATTTAGTCGGAGCGTCACGAAATTTGGTAGGCAGGTAAATAAGGTAAACAGAATTTTATGTTCGAACATGTGCCAAATCAGTCGAGGGGTTGCTGAGAGTTCAAAGTTCGGGTCGAACCACTAGTTAGTTGTAAGTTTCTTTGTAATTCTTTGGTATATGTACAATAAAGTGTATTCTATTCTATTCTTTTTTTACCCCTTCACGAAACATCAGTGTCCAACATCGATCCAAATATCGTTTCACGATTATGATGATTATTATGATAGGCTACTTTTCCTCACCTACAGCAACTATAAAGCAAACGCAGACACAAATCCTCCCAGAGACGATACCAGACGACGTGAGCCTCTCGAGCGACGGCTCGACGAAGACAGAAGGGTCCAAGCAGTCTGGTCGTGCTAAGAAGTGTGCCTATGTGCCCGATAAGTGCAACCACCACTTGCTCTGCAAGTCTTGCAGGAGACACTTCGCGCGGCTAAAGGAGAAGTATAAGATGCAGAAATTGGAAGTAGAAAAGGTGAGCTAAAAAACTTTAAAACTATTTGGTGACTTTTTGTCTTTTTCTAAAGCCCGTGTTAGGATTTGTTTATACAGGGTGATAAAGACCGCCAACAGACCCGAAAGCCACGCATACTAGACACCAAAACAAAGTACTTTTTCGATAAATTATTGCTGGGAAATGATTTTGGTTTTTTAGGTTATAATTTTGACAAATATTTAATCACGCAATGGACGTGTAACGCACAGAAGTCATATTGCGCAAGCGTAGTTATAAGTTTATGTTACTTAAGCTTGAAGTGCCGATGTTTAGAATACATTGCGGGTTGCAATTTTAACGTCGTTTTTTGTAAGAAATATTCATAATTTTGATATGGCTTCTTGAGAAGGTATGTTAAGAACTAGATACTGAATACATTTCTGCAAAATAAAAAGTTTTGAAAAGTCCGACTTTGAACCTCAATATCTCGGAAACCGTTGGTTTCCCAGGCACAGTCCCATGGGCAAAAATGTTCCTTATGATGAGGACAATACGTGGTTTCCCGCTTTGTTGGCGGTCTTTTAACACCCTGTAGGGTGACAGAGCAAGCAGTCTTCATATTGAACATAAGGTACCTCTTTACAAACACACATCACACACACAAACACTTATACACACACCCTCACACATCCCCATTCAGACACACACACACTCACTATCATTGCTTTTTTAATTTAGTTTTAAATAACTTGTTACTCTCTACTTATTTATTTAACTCGTTCTAACTTTAATAAGTCAAAAACCACACTGTGTCACCGTATTATTAATCTGTAGGTACTCGTGTTTACATTTACTATCTAAAAATAGTGCGCCCAACTCTCTGAATCTGTTAAATCTAAATATCTTGGCCTCCACAACACAGATTTCCGTCTACTGTGGAGACCGTCGGATAAATTTTATGTAGCTCAACTGGCGAAACCATTCTATTTTATTTACCTGTTGTAAATTGTTATTTATGGTTTTTAATAAAATAAATTATCTTAACCTTATCTTTAAAATGTTTCCCTTGCATGGGTTAGTGGTTTAGAACCAACTAGAGTCTAGTCTAGTTACTAGACTGGGCCAAAACCATCGGGGCAAAAAATATATCCGGCTCCATATCCAAATAATGAGTGGCACTGCTACACAAAATGTATGGAACAGATTTTTATTGCGTACTCGGAGCAGCCGAAAATCTGTAGTAAGGCTGGATGACGCATCTTAATGAGAAGTTTAAGGCCCAGCAGTAGGCACACTAGCGCCGCCAATGAAAAAAAAACATATTATTATCTACTTTTTGGATGCGCTTTTGCTAAAAACTGTTCAGTAAGTTCTCAACGCGAGGCTTAACTATTTTTAGGACCTAAGGTTTAGATTCCAGATCCTAGAACCTACGAATGAAATCCTTTATCGCCAAAAGTGGCCACTGATGCTTTCTCCATAATACGTATAGCTACCTCGTTTCTGAAATGGCTGCGAAACAGCTACGAAACTATTGTACGAGTATACGTTCATTCAAACTCGGCATCGAACTTTGTGTTTCAGATAGCCCTAGAAAGGTTAACTTGTAGTAAAGACATGGAAGAGTATATGAAGAATATAGCCACTTTGGAGAGAAATCTTGTATCTGAGGTTTTTACTTACTATTTAATTTATTGTACACAAAAAATCACTTTACATCGTGCATATTGTGTATATTTTTTTGTAATTATGGAAAAAATGCGCCTTTACCAAAGTCGTAGAACAAAAGTTGTTGGAAATCACATTTAGAAATTGGGGTGTTTGAGGAGAAAAGCTATTTAAACATTGCCCTTAGCCTGTAACACAATGGCGTATCAATGGCGTCCCAGATAGAAGGACAAAACCGGGATTTTTTCGTTGTTCTCCTACAGCCAGCGAACTAATCCTCAAGAATTAGACTCATAATATTCTTTGCTGTATTACAAAAACATTAAAAGCACCGACACTGGACCGAAAGCTTAATAAATCGTACTTTAAACCGTCAACCGGGAGCCCATTTTGGCACCATTGCGTTACAGGCTAAGGAAGGGCCCTGTAGTCTCCTAAAACTATCGACACTTTGATAGTCTCCTACAAAACAGGGTTATCTCCGCAGATCTTCTCCCAGATGAAGACGGTGTATGACGCCGAAGTGGAGATGGTAAAGACGGAGGAACAGAAGAAGATGCGAAGCCTCGTCGTGCGGCTAAGGCAGAAGAAAGCTGAAGTAAGTCATTGAGCGAGCGAAGCGAGAGAAGTTCTCCGAGTCTACTGAAACAATCCGGCGTTTGTATTTTTGTATGTATGAATGTTCGTTCGACGATAACTTGGGTTAATATGGTGGGATCGTCGATGTTTCGTTCGAGATTTTTAAGTTCGAACATGAGCCAAATCGGTCGAGGGGTTGCTGAGATATGGGGTCGCGAGTTCACAGTTCGGGGCGAACTACTAGTTATCATCAATAGCCCACCTCTGCCCACTGTTGGGTAAAGACCTTTTTTCCATCGCGCCACCTCTCATGGTCCCTCGCCATCCGCATCCATGGATCCTCCGCCAAGTAAGTGCTGCC
This sequence comes from Zelleria hepariella, assembly GCA_949319315.1. NCBI lineage: Eukaryota > Metazoa > Arthropoda > Insecta > Lepidoptera > Yponomeutidae > Zelleria > Zelleria hepariella. Next base: position 4,284,005 of record OX439380.1, on the reverse strand, counting down.
TACTGCCACTTTTACCGGTCTGGCTATGCGAAACAAAATGGGAATATCCAACGATCGTGTCGGGTTTTAGGATTCCAAAAGCTTCAGGTGCTTTTGTAAACCTACAGTCCTGATTACACCACCACGTGAGTTAAACCTACACGTGTACACAGTACTAGGGGGATATGGCGCTTTTTTTAAAGTTCTGAACCCATAGAAATCCAACCCAAGCCTACGCTGACTGTCTATCCTACCTTTATAGGACTGTATTACTATTTTGCACGGTAACAGTTATCCTGTTGAAATTTTCACAGAATATGACTGTGGCGGTTGATGTCGGATCGTCGGATAAATAATAACGGCGGTACTGATGCCACTCACAGCTCTAAATTGCTGACGGTGTAACAATTAGTTACGATTTTCTGCGTTAAAAATGAATCCTGGAGTTGACCGCCTGTACTTTTTTGTAAAAGGTAGTCTTTTCAGAGAAAAACATTATTTATCCACAGATAGAAGAGATCTACGGCGCTCGAGTTGAAGAGCTAGAGCGTAGCGTAGAAGAGAAGAAGCGCTTCCTATGGGGGCTGGCGCGAGGGTTGCGCGCGCAGCATGAGAACATGGCGCGCGCCATGCATCACTTGAAGCACGAGACGCGACGCCTCACGCACAAGGTAGACAAAACTTGCTCGGCCTTTCAATCTTTAGGGAGTGACTTTGCTTATGAATAAATTACCATCAGCTTTTATTGTGGAGCCAATAACACTAAAATGTCGATGAAAATACTTTTATCTGCAGCAGCTGCAATTTTATTTTTGATATTTCAGGGTTGGCTCGATAATAATTGTTGCTACAAGCTACTGTGCAAACAAAGTTATTATGGCACCAACCCCATAGTTGCTAGCGTCCGTAGTTAACCATGCTGCCTCATAGCCCGCAGCGAAGCGTGGAAGAGAAAAGTTTTACCTTTAGTTTCGCGTGACTTGAAATTTTCACTGTTCAGTTTGGCCTCATAATGGCTTTACAATTTATCTCTTTCTCCCCACCATCTCGCTATCTCACTCACACTCCGTCCCGTTTACAGGAAACCCTCCTAAAAGGCCAACTTCTCAAAGCCGAGGGGGTAATTCGGGCGCGCGGGGAGCAGATCCGAACGCAAATAACGCACGAGCTGTTGGTGCTGGCTGAGCACCTGGACTCTGTCAAGAGAGAGAAGGAGCTACTGAAGATAGAGAGGTCCGAGCTAGAGAAGGCAGAGAGTAACTACAGGTGGGTGGTAGTTTCGCTACGAACCCTGAATCGTGCCAGTGACTTTCGAAGTTACCTTTTGAGGTGGGGCTTAAGCTTTTGTCTATATTGGAGATGATTTAAACAGCTTCTGAGATTTAAACAACATCTAGTGACACGAGATGGGTAAAGAGATCGCTCACAATGTAGTGGCTGAGTAAGACTTAGCACTATCACATTAATTTTATAAGCTAGAGATAGCTTAAATCTAGAGGAATCTTTTTCCCGCGTATTCGTCCGCGCTGTCATCGATGATGGGGTAAAATATAGTCAACGTTTTATGTAAGCTAGATAACCTTTAGTTAGAACTTCAGGGAAACCTGACTTATAAAGATATAACCAAAGAAAATATCTGGCCTTCGGATTGGCGTTTTAAAACGCTTTTTGCCAATCGAATCTGTTTCTTTGTTGAGGAATTATAAGCTACATGTTACATTTACAGGCTTCTAAAGCTCAGCAACGCAGACAATAACTACGAAGACCTCCATGCGCGGTACGACAGCCTCAAGACAGAGATGGCGATATTGAAGAAGTATATCGACACGATGAGAATGGAGAACAAAGTTACCTCGGAGACTAGTACCAACACGGAGGCTGTTGTGAAAGAAGGTGTGCAGTTGGTAAATTTTTACGTTCTTAGCACTTAAAGTACGTAAACGATGCATTAAAAACCCGTCTACCTGTGGCTAGACACAAGCGTCATCAATTTATAAATCATCCGTACCTCTTGACTTCTATCTATCTACTTTTTGTATTTTATAAAGCACTAACCCGTGCTAGGGAACATTATTATTTCTATCTATCTATTTCCTCACTGTCTTTACCTTTATCTCTCTCTCTCTCTCTCTTTGCTCCTCTGTCTTATCTTGTCTGTCTCTTAACATTGTTTGTGTAATATTGTGTTTTCTCCCTGTTTGTCTTTATCTCACCCCTTCCCTCTCTTTAAGACAAGGCCCAGATGTGCATGGCTTGCTAATGCAAAATGTAGCAGTAATTAAAATTAATGAAAATGGGGAGTAAATGAAAATTGAACTCTTTCCTTCGGCAGGTGCAAGTCTGAACAACGAGCAAGGCGTGGAGCGAGGGGAGGAGAGGCGGGCACCCAACCAGCTCGTCAATGATCTGAAGAAGCTCAAGAATGTTAATTTTGCACAGGTGAGGGGGAAGTTTTATGTGAAATTCTGGCCAATGGACGCGAGTACGACATGGTTACAACCCCCAGCCATGAGGAATCGCTGAAGAAGAAAATGTGTCAAAATGCACAGGCCGAAGTTTTTGCACGAGCGAGCAAAGCGGGAGAAGTTCTCCGGGTCTACTGGAACAATCCGGCGTTTGTATGTTTGTTTGTATGTATGTATGATTGTTCGTTCGACGATAACTTGAGTAAATTTTGTCGGATCGTCATGATATTTGGTAGGCGGGTAAATGAGGCAAAGATCATTTTTAAGCTCAAACATGAGCCAAATCGGTCGAGGGGTTGCTGAGATATGGGGTCGCGAGTTCATAATTCGGGGCGGACAACTAGTTATAATAATTATTTTTTCAGCTACAGACGAGGGAAAGCCTCCGTTCGGTCACCCAGTCCGCAAGCGAGGACAGCCAGACACAAACTCAGGTGCAGAGCGAAATGGAGAAAGAGTACCAGCGACTACGGGACTTTTCTTTGGCGGTCAGTTCACTCATTTCATTCATTCACCGTTGTAATATAAATTGGCGGAAAATCTTTGTGCTTAAATTTTGTGCATAAAACGGACCGTCAAGTTCTTAATTATTTCTAGGACCTATGGCCTAGATCCCAGGTCCTAAGACCTACGAATAAGCTTGCACAAGTCAAAAATTTGCACTTGTGTTGAGCATATTTTATTAGTTTTTTGTCAAAAGCGTATCCAAAAAGTAGTATTTTTTTAATAAGCCGGCTATAAGCGCCATCTATGAACTGCTTTGAAGTTGTGCTTTGAAAAACCGCTCATTGGTGGTGCTATAGTGTGCCTTCCCCTTCGTCGGGGATTTTTAGGGTTCCGTACCCGAAGGGTGTCAAACGGGACCCTATTACTAAGACTCCGCTGTCCGTCCGTCTGTCTGTCAGTCCGTCTGTCCGTCTGTCACCAGGCTGTATCTCATGAACCGTGATAGACAGTTGATGTATTTCTGTTGCCGCTATAACAACAAATACTAATGAAAAACAATAAAATAAATATTTAAGGGGCTCCCATACTACGTAGGTGATTTTTTGCTGTTTTTATAGAAAATGGTACGGAACCATTCGCGCGCGAGTCTGATTCGCACTTGGCCGGTTTTATAAAAATGTTTTCAATATTCATTTTACATTCCAGCAACGCGAACAAATGGGGCAGCTGACGACGCAGTATGAAAAGCTGCAGATCGAACTCGCGGCAGCCAAAAGAGCTATCAACTCTATGAGCTCCGCGCAACTGAGGCCCCAGACCGCGCCGCCTCGGTTGGAGCCTTTTTACATCACTTTGCAAAAGTAGGTACCTTCTACGATATCCATCACCTCATACTTACTATCTGTAGACAGACAATTCCTTTGAAATTTAAATACTTCGACCCTTCTTCTTCTTTTGATCACTCTGCAAAAGTAGGTACCTTCTACGATATTCATCTCCAATAATCGCTTTGCGTGTAAAGGAACGCCCGAACGGAATATTTAGGTTGTGATCCATATCACCGGGGGATCACAACAACCAACAACAAAGAGCAAAACAAACCTAAATATTTGTTTTGCTCTATGACGTTCCGTTGATTTTTAAATTAAATAAAATGTAAACGCTGTAACGGGAGAAAAGTATTTTTAAAATATTGTTTTCATTGACATTCACAATGTTTTAACAATTCAAAGCTATGCAAATGCACCTAACCACACACACAAACATATTTTCCAATTTCAGCTAAAACAAAAAACAAAAAAGTTATGAAAAAAAAAAAATTCGAGGTTATAAACAAACAATTTTTTTTACAGATTAGACATCCTGTTGATCAGTAGCTTACACCCTGTAAAAAAGTTTTGTAACACTTAACAAAGTAATAAGTTTACTGTACTCTAGGGCCTCGACAAATACAGCGAGCTGTGTCTTCGGTGGTGGCGAACAGCTGACGTCTCTGACAGAGCGCACACAGCGCATCCTCGTGCCGGGAGACACTCTGCCCTTCGTGGGGCTGGTCGGTCAACACCAACACGAGGGGAAGAAGTTAGTACCTACCTACCTACCTCCCAGTAGCGGATTTAGGGCTAAGGGGAGCAAGCCCCCACAAAAGCGTCCCTCCACGAAAAAATTTAGGGTTCCAGAACGCAGAACTCGATCCCAGAACGCCGCCGGGGCGGGCACGCAAAGTAGCCAATAGCACACCAAAATTTGTATTTCCTTTATCTTGATAAAATCTACCCTCATTGGGTTCAAGCCCCTCCCAAATAAAAATCCTGGATCCGCCACTGCTACCTACTCGGCATGCGGCCTCGCAAGATATAGCTCTCGCGGGTTGAGTTGTTTAGTGGATACGTTGCTGCTACGAGCTTCGCTATGCTCAGGACTCGGCCTTCGGCCTCGTGAGTTGGGTCGTTTAGTGGGTGTGTCTAGCTTCGCTCTGCGCGGGACTTTGCCTTCGGCCTCGCAGTTTGGGGTGTTTGCGGAAGCTTCTAGCCCGTTCTGAGCTTCGCTCTTGGCCTTAGGCCTCCTTTTTGTAAGGAATACATCCGTACTTCGGAAGTATTCCTGATAAAGGAAACTTTCCATGACAATTTTCACCTCTAGTTTGCGCCCTGTGCCTTAGTACCGCTGACTTTCAACCGATATCTTAGATTACAAAAAATACTATGCTTTGTATTAATTTTAGACACAACACAGTTTTTTTTTTTCGAAAATGACCATATTTGTTTCTTAAAATAGATGTTCCAAGGAACCATTCCTTGGAACATATTTCTTATCTCTTATAGTTTCAGACTTCCCACACTGAACTGACCCATCTCAACGCGCCACCCTGTATAGTTATTCTTACATTCCAGGCATCTCCTAAGCCAATGGCGCGCGCTGCGACATCTATCCCCAACGCGCCGCGTCTCCAAAACCCGCGACGTATCCCCCGCGCCGCGCGAGATGGAGCGCCGTGCGCGCCCCAACTCGGCCAACCCGAAACTGAGCCCTAACGCGGTCCACTTAGCGGCGGGATTGGATAAGCCGGTGGAGAAGAGGCAACGGGAGAAGAGTCCCAAGTCCATGTTGAGGGAAGCGAAGGCGAAGTTGAGGAAGTGAGTTGTACGGTTTTAAACGATCGTGGTGATTTTTGTCGCTGAAACTCCCGTCACACTTTGACTCAGGGCACGTATTTAAAGGCCGAAAGCATTATGTCTAAATTCAAAAGGCCTACGGTGAAAACGCCGAAAATCAACGCCAAAAATTATTTCGCCAACGATCAAAACCGCTACGTTCAAAATTAGTATAGCAAGGATTCGTAGAATGTATACTTCAAATTCGAGGCCTTAGGCAAGCAGCTAGTGTGGTCGAAGTATGTAAATTTAAACGCGAAACGTATCCCCCGCGACGCGCGAGATGGAGCGCCGTGCGCGCCCCAACTCGGCCAACCCGAAACTGAGTCTTAACGCGGACCACGTAGCGGCGGGATTGGTTAAGCCGGTGGAGACGAGGCAACGGGAGAAGAGTCCCAAGTCCATGTTGAGGGAAGCGAAGGCGAAGTTGAGGAAGTGAGTTGCACACACGACAGCACGTCAGAGTGTACGGTCAGCCACAATCACAGATACCCCACGGCAGCTCTTACGGCGTGCGGCATAAGGGCGTCAATCAAACAAAAAGGGGTATCCTAGCGTGTGGCCGACTGTACCTTTTGTTATAAACTCGCCTGTAACGTAACCGAATAGAGTGCTAGCGTGAGGGTCGACGTGATGTCGTGTGTACGGTTTTAAACGATCGTGGTGATTTTTGTCGCTGAAAAAGCTCCCTTTACTTTTAGTATAGCATGGGTTTGAATGAAACCGATCGTAGAAAACTCGCACAATAGTGTAATAGTAAGAGAGGCCACAATTCGGTACGGAAAGTTTTTTGTTCGAAAGTCCGTTATTGGCTTAATCTTATCTTTAGACAATATTGAGAAACTAATTTCAATATTTTATATTTTGGTTCAGTAGTTTGGATTTTACAACGTTTCAAAGATACGGTTTTATGACCTTCACGCGACGGTCTGCATACTGTTGGCGGTCATAGGAACAAAACATTTTAGCGCATAAAAATAAAACTACTGGACCAAAATAAAAAAAAAACAATTAGTTTCTCAATATTGTCTAAAGATAAGTTTAAGCCAATAACGGACTTTCGAACAAAAAACTTTGCGTACCCAATTGCTCTTTGTTTTTGGGTAGTTTCACTTTTTTTTGCTTCAGTATTGTGTAAATAGTCACCCCTGAGTCGGGTGTCACTTTAAAATGTACAACACCTTGTATGTAAAACTAACTTCATCATCATCAGCCTGTTAGCACCCACTGCTGAGTAAACGCCTCTTCATCCTCACGCCACCTCTCACGATCCTGTGCCAGGCGCAACCACTGTTTTCCGGCTACTTTGGCTATGTCGTCGGACCATCTGGCTGGTGGTCTGCCAACCGATCTCTTCCCTTCTCGGGGTCGCCATTCCGCATTGGACTTTGTCCATCTGCCATCGGTACGTCTCGCCAGGTGTCCTGCCCACTTCCACTTCTAACTTCTAGTTTGGGGACTGCCATTGAACTTCTTATTTTTATTTTTATTCTACCTTCTGAAAGAAAGAAAGAAAGAAAAAACATTTATAATCGACACAATACTCAAAACATAACATTCAAAACAACAATAAAAATCAAAAGGACTAAAACTAGACAAGACATACATTCATATGATTATAATTTGTTTTAAGTATTGAGCTCCTCGAACGTACATTTGTGAATTTGTAGTAGCAATACCACTCGCTAACCGTAAAGGAAAACATCGTGAGGAAACCCGTGGCTCAGTTGGCTCCACACGTATTGACCTGTCTTTCCTGTGGGCTAGGTCGACTAAGCTGTCAGGATGGTATAGGTGCTGGGCAAGCCTACTCCATCTAAAACAATGTCCCAGGCACTGCAGCGCCGAGTGGTCTCTTCACCCATCTAGTGTGAGTGAAGGTGCCACTGGACGCTGTATAAATCATCTCATTACGTAGATGCAAAAGGCCTTAGTAGTAGTAGTAAGTATTGAGCTCCTAAAATGATCCCGAGCTCTGTAGTGTTGCAAGAAGCAGGCTCCTTACAACCTGATTTTCAGTCGGGACCTTCTTTTATTGTGTATCTCTTTTATGTGCAACTTGTAAACCTGTATCCTTTTTAAATAAATCTTTTTTACGTTACTTTTACTAACTTACTTATACAAGGTGTTACAAAAGTACCTAACTCTTTTTACAGGGTGTAACCTACTGGTCAACAGGATGTCAAATCTATAAAAAAAAGTTGAAAAAAACAATTTTTATTATAAAATAAAAATTGTTTTTTTCAACTTTTTTTTAACCTATTTAAAATTTTAAAATCTATTTATATATTTTAAAATTTTCTTAACAAATTTAAAAATATGTTTGTGCGTGTAAGTGCATTTACCTCTTTTGAGTTGTTAAAACATTGTGAAAGTCAATGAAAACAATATTTAAAAAATACTTTTCTCCGGCCACATTGTTCACATTTTATTAATTTAAAAATTAACGGAACATCATAGAGCACAAAAATATTTAGGTTGTGATCCCTATCACCCTGTAAAAAGAGTTAGGTACTTTTGTAACACCTTGTATTTTTTGCCCAGCAGAGACACAGCCAAGCGGCAGCAGGCCGCGCCTCCCCGCGACAAGTCCCCCACGGCTGTCCTCCGCGAGGCCAAGCTGCGCCTCAGGCGGTTGCAGATCGAAGCGGAGGCCGTCGAGCAGTCCTACAAGGAGTTCCGGAACAAACAGGCCTCCTCTCATAGCGGAAGCAAACTTGGTAGGTACATTTTTATAAGCTGACCAGCGCGTATTCTTTAAAATATTCACCACTAGCTTTAGCCCGCGACTTCGTCCGCGTGGACTACATAAAAGTGATATATGCTGTACTTTGCTCATAAGTGTAAAAGCGTGATAATATGTAGCCTATGTTTTATTCTGATATCTAAGCTATCTCTATTCCAAATTTTATCCAAATCCGTTCAGCCGTTTCAGCGTAAAATAGTAACAAATATCCATCCATCCATCCACACTTACAAACTCTCGCAAATATAATATTTTTAGGATTACTATCCTAATAGTAGGATAAAAATAACCGAATTGAAATGTTAAAAAAAAGATGGTTCATTTCAATAAGGGCTATTTTCGATTGTTTTGAAGCTAAACGGTTCCCCCTTGTCCACAAAAATCCATTGAAAAGATCCATCGATTTCAGTGGATTTTTTAGAGAATAGAGGCGCTGTCCTCTAGAGAACGTAAGCAGACTGAGCTCAAAAAATTACAGATTATGACAGACCGATTTTATTGAACTAGCGAGCGAAGCGAGAGAAGTTCTCCGAGTCTACATGAACAATCCGGTGTATGGATGTTTGTATGAATGTTCGTTCGACTATAATATTTACTTGAGTATCGTTGATCGACATGAAATTTGGTAGGCGGGCAAATAAGATAAAAAGTATTAGACATGTTTATGGAGTAGGCTTGCCCAGCGCCCCTATCATCCTTTCAGCTTAGTCGACCTAAGCACCTCCCACGTTCGAATCCCAGTAGGTATAGGCATGTACCCAAGACTTAAGTTTATTTCAAGTTACGGACATTTGTGTACCACTGAGCTCAACCGATGGGAAAAAGAACCAACCTTTCGACCATAAACACTTAGCTATCCCGATTCTATGCTATGGCTTCTGGCTCCCCCAAGTCATCTTATTGCATGCAAGCTACTAGGAATCAGTTTCCTTACGATGTTAGTTGTCGCCTACCTACTCTTTGATGTGCAGAGTATTTAGTTTCCACTTTATCCATCGAATGCTAAGTGTCCCATTCCTTAAGCGTTCTATCAACTCCATACGTATTATCTTTACAGAATCAGGCTACAGTAGTCCACACAGCCGGTCGCCAAACGTTCAGACCATCGTTGAGTCTTCACAGTCGACGCGGCGGAGCTGCGACCAAATACTGAAAAACTATAGCGACAGATATGACGCTTACTTCAAGAACCGAAACACTAGTACAGTGAGAGCCAGCCCTCTACCGAAAGAAATGGCCCAACTTGACAGAGTCAACGATATGATGAACAAAATGAACGACAACTATCTCGACAAACCACTAGAGGAATTCAGAAAGCTGTATCAGATTCACAATGTGGAAACTCCAAGCAAAACTATAGAAGAAAATCGCAAAATGCATGATATAGGATCTCCAATCCACAAAGAAGTTACTAATGATGCAACCAAACAAGCTGCAGAAACTATCACAATGCTACAACACAAAGACTCAAACGAAGTGAAAGAAAAGTTCCGACAAGAACAAGTCGAAAGAGATGCAGAATACGCGATTTTGAAAGAAAACATTAATAAAATCTACAACCTTGACGAACGCGCCGTTAAAGAACCAAATCCCGTGGTCACTTTACACCACGCGGAATCATTTAAATGGGACAAGTCCGATCTAGAGTCTAAACACAACGAATGTGACAGTACGGAACTTAAAGTAAGCTTAGTATGCGAAGATGATGGTAGCGAAACAAAACCAGGCAGAACAAAAGTCTTACAATCGGGATACATGCTCGACTGTCCAACCGACACTGAAGCAGAAGTCGAAGAGCTCATTGTAAAAGGGGAAAAAATACTCAGCTTCGACCCAAATGTTCCCATGAAAAACTCACTGCTTGCAGATGTAGAGAGCTTCGGAAAGCACGACAAATTGAGACAGACCCCCAACTCGGAATTACTGATGTTCCTAGAGAGCTCTGTAGATAATAACGCGGAAGGATCATCCCAAATGGACGGCTCAGCTAGCCGTAAAGCAAACAAGGAAGTAACCAGCATTTTTGAGACATCCAAAACCGTCGATTTGAAAACAAATACTGAAGAAACTCGGCCGCGAAGTCGATCTCCCGAACAAGAAGCAAACATAACAAGGAACGATGCTTTAGAAGCTATTTACAATTCACACCACGACGAAGAAAATGGAGAGACCGATCAAGACGGCTCAGGCGATTATGGCGATGATTTCTCGGCCGATGTCGACAGCTATATTGTGAACGACAATATGGAAAGAAGCTACCAGAACTCGCCCCATTCTATGCAAAAATCTGAAGACAACTTTTGGGATTCGTGACGAGTAACAGAAAAGCAAAATCAATGTCATAATTTATTCTATTCCTTTGTTTCTCTAAAATTAAATGTTATTGTGAATTAAAATGTATCGTTTCAGTAACAATGTTATAAAAGAATTTTCATTTTTTTAAATATAATACAATTCTCTTTTCTTTCTTTCTTTCTTTTATTTTTATATAAAAGTACAAACATTAATAAAACATATTATTTTTAATTCAACAATCCTCTCTATCTACCCCATATAATATAGCAATGTTTTTATGAGCTAAAGAATACAAACCAAACGCTGCCTATGTACCAAAACATCAACAATTTGGAAACAAACTGTAATGATATTTTTTTACATTGAGACCCAAAACAAACATGAATTGGATTTGAAAATCTTCATTTTAGATTACACGACACGCATAGTAAAAACAATAGGGGACTTATTTCAACATAACAAACAAGCAACATATTTTAACCCAACATTTTCATTTTTGCTTCTAACATTATTGTCATTTTCGTTACTTTGTGAGAGTTACTGCCGGTTTCTGATTTGAGAAATTCGCTAAGCAATTACTTAACTGCCTCTGCGGATTTCTCAGAAAAGAACGTGACAGAACGATAGTTAAGCATTTACTTCGTAAAATTCTCAATTCAGAAACCGAAGCTTAAACAACTAGGTAGATACTTATTTCGGAAATGCAACTAAAATCTTTACAAACTAAACGTAAATCGACAAAAACATTAATTCTAACAAAAGTATGATATAAAATTCAGTGAGATTAAAGTAAACAATATATTGGGCAGTAATCTCTTGGAGTAATATTCTATCTCGTAGCAACTTTCACTCACTCTAGGAAGAAAGCCAGAATCAGATGTCAAACCTTATTGCGGTTGAATTTGACATATTCTTATCGCTCGCTTCTTCACTATACACCGTGGAATTTTAGTGGTTTTAAAGCCGAAGGTATTTAGTTGCACTCGTGATTCTGAGCCAAATTCCAAAATTTTACTTCAAAACGAGCGAAAAAAAAAAAACACTTACCAATACCAACGGCTATCGCCAATCGACACCATTTGTATGGAGATGTGTTTTTTTTTTCGCGCGTTTTGGAATGAAATTTTGTAATTTGGCTCAGAATCACCAGTGCAACAAAATTCCTTCGGCTTTAAAACCACTAAAATTGCACGGAGTATAGAACCTTTCACATTTATCAAGTCTTACTTGACGATCATATTAGTGGGCCCGGAGGGATTAAACATTTACATCAAAATAAAACGAAAGAAACCCCTTTTAATCCCGATATCGACTGCCGCCATCTTTTATTTAATTGAGAAAAGAAAGATAGCATGTCCAGCCTCTCTACCCTTGACGCATTTTTCCACTACGACCGCAATATGGCGCAATTTACAAAATTTAATATTTTACAAATTAAGACACATTTTGTGTTTTTATTGTATAAAACAGCCTTACCTTTGAATAAACATTACAAAGAATTTAAAATCGAAGCATTACTATGCGAATTCAAAGAGAAATTAATTTTAAAACTTTTTCAATTTGTTCGCAATAGCGTCAAGGGTAACCCCACTGTCCCGAGCATTTTTTTTACCTTATAAAAATCTTTAATGATCAGTAAGAAAAATAATACAAAGGACCAGTCGACAGCACGTTTACCTTTACACGCTTGCGCTCTATCCGGTTACGATACGGGCCACTTTACAACAACACGATGTGGACTGTGCTTAAAGGCTGTTTTTTTTCACAAAAAGTCTCAGATATCAAATGTTACGAGCAATGACAGTAGATTGACGGTTTCGTCGCATCTTAACAAATATTTAGGAATCCGAACTGTCTATCATTAAGTCTTACTTATTACTCAAAGTTAAAATGTTTTATGTTTAGATGCTTCGGTCTTTGTTTAGCTAAGCTACGACGATAACCTTCAAGCCTATCTAGCCACTGCGGCCACAAATTAGACCATCACTACTTAGGTTATTAAGGTATACTATACTTCACAATTTTTATTTTAACAAACTCTGATTTTTATCTTTACCAACAATACACACAAAAATAGAATATGAACAACACAATAAATATCGTAACAAGTTTATTAAACGTATCAATACTTATCTTGATAAAACTACGAACTTTAAGAGCATACTTTTTGGAGGCCTCAAGAGATTTTTTTTTCTGTACACTTCGTTTAAAACATTTTGCACCTTGGACACTTTATGACATCTACAAACCTACAGTAACTTTTGTAACGTTCAATAACATTCTGTCATTGGAAAAGCAATAGGCGCTATTATCGCTGTGCAAATTAATGTAAAAAGTGCCTAATAAGCATACCTACAAAGGTCACTTTTGATTCCATAAATAAGACCTGTTAGGTTTTATAACAGAAAGAGAAGAACCGCGACCATTATTTTTCTTATTTAATTGTATTATTGAACATGCACTAATTCACTTAGAGTATTCACAAAAAAACGTCTAATGTCGTCGACCGAACTTTAATATCGTATCTTTTGTTCGACAATCGTGCCCAGAATTCATAGTTCATTCGGCCCCCAAACCTTTTACTATTTTATAGGTTCTATGGCAGTCAATCGGCAGTCGCGCCACACCCAAAACATGACCTGTCAAATCACAGGACGCGTGTTAATGGGTGCGTAGAGAGAGACTGACCGAGCAGCCTCGCGAGGCAAACGCTCGTCTAACGTTAAGTCTTTTAAGTTACGTGAGGTGATTTTGGCGAATTTTCGACCCCCTTGGAGAGATGTCGTGAGATTTGGCTCGCGTCCCGCCCTCCCCCCTATTCTCACGTGAGATTTAAACAAAATTGCGCGTTTAGGTGGCCGGTGGCGACTAAACAATCGAGGAGCTACGGCTACTTTGTAGCGTTCGCAAAGCCGCGATAAATATTATAATTTAGGATTCAGCCATATTTTTGTAAGGATTTTTCTGAGGAAAAAAAAACTTAATATTTGCCGAGATCGACCTCCCCCCCCTAAACGCCTCACAATGGACGCCCCCTTACCGACCTCACGTCCGCCTAGTGACAAGGCGTGATGGTAGATCTGTTTACGCTAGACGAGCGCTTGCCTCCGAGGCTGCTCGGTCGGTCGTTCTGTACGCACCCTGAGTTGCTTTACAAAATAGCTCTCTTTTAAATGACCCAAAAACTAGGTTATTTTGTCTCGTCTATTCACTATCGACGTGGGACGAAAATAATGACGTAAATAGGTTAGAACGTCTAGCGTAAACTTACCAGTTAACTAATGTGTGATAGAAACAATGGCATGCGACTGTGATGAAAGATACACTTGGTGTTAGTGATCGAAGCAAGATGTTTGGGAGTTCGTAATTTTATCAGTGATTTGGAAATTTTTAGGGCGACCTGCAATTTTTGACCTTGACATACACAAAATTTTACATAATTTTAGAAAAATTATCAGATATATCGCCCTTAGTTAAAAGCGTATTTCGAATAAGGAGGGAGAAAAAAAAAACGGTTTCTAAAAGTGATCTGTATCAGAACATAAGTAAGCAATACCCCATTTTAGCTGTAACTTTTGTTAAACTTGTATACAGCTTCTTACTTCTAAAACATTATGCGAGTTTTTATTGCGTAAAATGCCGTGTTGCTAACTTCGTATAAACTAATGAAATACCAAATGCATAAGCATAATTTTCACGTTACCAAAAGTCTGGTATAGTGTTTTTTTACATGCTAAAATGTACCTTATTGCAACGTAAGTTTATGAGCTTTCAGATATACTTTTGGTAACTTGAAAATGGCGTACAAAAATGTCTACAAGCCCAAGTTTTTACAAGACACTTATTTATTACATCGAATTATGATAATACGTTCGTTTTCAATTGCTGTTCAATCGCAACAGTGTATTACAGAAAAAGAAAGATAAACAAATTCGAAATATTTCAACTAATGTAGGTACAGTCACAAATACCTCATGGCAGCTCTTAGCGCGCGCGGCATAAGGGCGCCAATCGAACAAAAAGGCGTATCCTAGCTTGTGGCCGAATGTACATACATCTCACTCTTGTATGTCTAGCACGATGGGCCATTCCGAATTTTGTAAGCTCGACACAGCAACCCCCTCAACCTCTTAGGACCTTTCCGTACCTGTATAATTAAGGTGTAAACAAAGACCATTGCCAGCGGGGGGAGCATGACTTTTATCGAGGCGGATTTATCCAACAAAATGACGGTTTATCAGCATTTTTGACGTCTATAGTGGGTTATATAGCGTCGAAAGCGATATATAACCCACTATAGACGTCAAAAATGCTGATAAACCGCCATTTTGTTGGATAAATCCGCCTCGATAAAAGTCATGCTACGGGGACAGGTCAATTTCAAGATAAAGTTTTATCCCACTATCTGGTAGCGGCATCTCGTTTCACGCGGTGAAATAAAGCAAGATGGCGATAGCCAATAATCGGATAAAACTTTAATCGTGACATTGTGCTCACCTAGAAGCTATGGTAGGGAAAAGCCTATGACCCAGAATCCTGTCGAGGGGCGCCATCTTGCTTTACGTAGAAAACTATAGCAACAAAGATGGCGAATAGCGGGATACTAATTTTGCAATGCGTTGTGCTTCCTGTGCAAGACCTTTCTGTATACAGCGAGTTACAAAAGGTCGTAGTAACAAAATTTTCAACAAATGTTTTTATTTTTTGCTCATATTCAAATATTTTTTTAGTGGGCGGGCGTAGATGTATTTGCATGGTTTTAAGTTGTTAAAACATTGTGAAATTGAATGAAAATTATATTTAAAAATACTTTTATTTTGCCACAGCTCTTTTTTTATTAATTTATCAACAATTTAGCAAAAAGAAAGTGATGTGATCCCGGATTATTTATCACCGCGTGCTATTACCAAGTGTAAAATAGTAAGGATCTTCTGTAACACGTTGTTAGTCAGAGATAAAGAGGCCGTTGCCAGCTAGCATTGAAAACGGACGTACCCATGAGTCTACCTATAGGTTGTGTTGTGTTGTTTGTTAGGTTAAAAGCCAAAGCTCACGTTGTGCCCGAGATTCTTGGTGGCAGAGGACGAACGCGGCGAGTTGGGACCAGTCACGCGGAGCCAGTTTGATACCTACGAACATTAAACAAGGTTAATTTTGACTTGACTTTTCATTAATCCTGTCATCCCTCAGGAGGGACATAGGGCTCGAAGAAGTTTTCTCCACTTGGGACGATCTTGCGCAGTTGGTTCGAGGTCGTTCCAGTCCAGACCGACCTTCCGCGCCTCACTGGTGACCAATCGGCGCCACGTGGATTTGGGGCGACACACTCGCAGTTTGCCCTTTGGCAGCCAGGTCAGGACCCGCTTGGTTTGGTAGGTGTTGTGTCTCCAAGTGTGTGTCCGAGCCAACCCCACTTTCTAAGGAGGATTTCTTCGTTGACCGCCTTCTGCTTGGTCAGCCACCAGAGTTGGGCGTTTGATATGGTTCGCGGCCAAAAAATCCCCAGGTCTACACCGACAAATAAAACTAGGGCCTTTGCATCTACTTAATGAGATGATTTATACAGCGTCCAGTGGCACCTTTACTCATACTAGATGGATGAAGAGACAACTTGGCGCTGCAGTGCCTGGGACATTGTTTTTAGATGGAGTAGGCTTGCCCAGTACCTACACCTTCCTGACAGCTTAGGCGTGCTTTAGCTATCGATCGAAGGCGATTGCCTCACGTCCCTCAGCGAACGTCTGGTGCGAACTCTTGGGCTGCTGTTTGGTAGCGTTTGGCCTAGATTGAAGTGTTTCCATGGCTAGATACTTAAAAGTAGGATGTGTATTGCCTATACTTTACCTGGAAAGGCAGACTTCGCCCTGTAGAATCATTCAGCAAACTACTATCTCCTTTCTTAGGCGAGCTGCAACTACCGATCGAATGGGCTGGTGTTTGGTAGCGTTTGGCCTAGATTGAAGTGTTTTCAAGGCTAGAGACTTAAGAGTAGGATGTATATTGCCTATATCTTACCTGTAAAGGCAGACTCCGCCCTGAAGAAACATTCAGCAAACTATTATCTTCTTAGGCGTGCTGCATCTATCGATCGAAGGTGATTGCCTCACGTCCCTCAACGAACGTCTAGTGCGAACTCTTGGGCTGCTGTTGGGTAGTGCTTGGCTTAGATTGAAGTGTTTTCAAGGCTAGAGACTTAAAAGTAGGATGTATATTGCCTATATCTTACTTGTCAAGGCAGACTTCGCCCCGTAGAATCGTTCAATAGACTGCTATCGCCCTTCTTAGGCGTGTTGCACCTTTTGATCTTATGGGCTAGGGTTTGGTAGCGTTTGGCCTAGATTGAAGTGTTTCCATGGCTAGAGACTTAAGAGTAGGATGTATATTGCCTATAACTTACCTGTAAAGGCAGACTCCGCCCTGTAGAATCATTCAGCAAACTACTATCTCCTTTCTTAGGCGTGCTGCATCTATCGATCGAAGGTGATTGCCTCACGTCCCTCAACGAACGTCTGGTGCGAACTCTTGGGCTGCTATTGGGTAGTGTTTGGCCTAGATTGAGTGTGTAAGTGATGGGGGAAGCGACGGAGCTGTCATCGGACGACGGTATCGCCTGGTGCCATCTGGAAGAGGAAAACCAGAATGTTGGTTATTGAACGAGCGAGCGAAGTTCTCCGAGTCTACTGGAACAATCCGGCGTTTGTATGTATGTTTGTATGAATGTTCGTTCGACAATAACTTAAAAAATTTAGTCAGATCGTCATGAAATTTGGTAGGCAGGTAAATGAATCAAAGAGAATTTTTCGAGGGGTTGCTGAGATATGGGGTCGCGAGTTCATAGTTCGGGGCGAACCACTAGTAGTTTAGAACAGACAACAGTAAAACAATTAAGATATAGCCTGTACAGTTGTGCTTGTCCCTCTGATTTTTTCATTTTCATTGTTCTTTATTAGCATAATAATAGTGGTTCGCCCCGAACTATGAACACGCGACCCCATATCTCAGCAGCCCCTCGACCGATTTGGCCAATTTTCGAAGTTAAAAATTCTCTTTGCCTCATTTATCCGCCTACATGACGATCCGACCTTTACTCAAGTTACAAACATACATACAAACATACAAACGCCGGATTGTTCCAGTAGACTCGGAGAACTTCGCTCGCTCATTCAATTATTTACAAACTTTGACCCAGTATACATTGTTATTCCTAGGCTTAATTGACATAGAAGGTATTAGGAATGTTTGCCAGATTAAACAGCATCTATTAAAACTTATAACATGTAAGGTATGTTATCAGTTGTGGACAATTTGCAGCTAATATTCAAGTAAACCTTGTCCCACTAGCTGGGCAAAGGCCTTCTCTCAGAGAGAGAGTTAGAGCATAATCACCACGCTTGCTCAATGCGAATTTATGATTTTCGCGTTTGAGGGTATAATGCCCCATACGGTCAGGATTCCTCACGATTTTTTCCTTCACAGTTAGTGCTACTATAAATTCACAAATGTACGTAACTTTGAAATAAATTAAAGTCCGCACCGGGCATCGAACCTGGGTCTCCCGTTTCCGAGACCATTGTTAGGCCACCACCGTTCTCATAAAATAAAATAAAAACGGGTCGACGTGAGTACCTCCTCCTTTTTTGATGTCGATAAAAAAGAGATACGTGTTACAAAACATCCTAACTCTTTTTACGGGGTGTAACCTACTGGTCAACAGGATGTCAATTCAGTAAAAAAAAAGTTGAAAAAAACAATTTTTATTTTATAACCTCAAAATTTAAAAAAAATCACAACTTTTTTGTTTTTGGTATTAGCTCAAATTTAAAAATATGTTTGTGGGTGTAGGTGCATTTGCATAGCTTTGAGTTGTTAAAACATTGTGAAAGTCAATGAAAACAATTTTTAAAAAATAGTTTTCTCTCGCCACAGCGTTCACATTTTATCAATTTAAAAATCAACGCAACGTCATAGAGCAAAAAATATATTTAGGTTGTGATCTCTATCACCGGGTGCTATAACCCTGTAAAAAGAGTAAGCATCTTTTGTAACACCTTGTATACCGATTGCAAAGGCAGATAGGCAAGCCAAAGCCTCACTTACTTCATTCTATCCGTAGGCGGGTATAGCGCGACGGTGTGCCTCCAGCGATACACGTTAGGGTAGTCCGTTGGCGCGATATTGCATTGCGATATTGCGTCGAACACTAACCGATCCATCTTGGAGGGCTCGTCCCTGTTGAATGAGGGCAAATGTCAGAAGCTGTGTCGAGATTTCGATGTCGGGCCAAATTAAAGTTATATCTAAAGTTTGGACGCCGAGTAAGTAAACAGTAACTCTTTATTGCACAACAGAAAACATTTTACAAATAAAAATACGAGGGTGAATCCAAAAGTTCTCGGCCCGACCGTGAAAATGAAAGAAAAGTGGGTTCAAAATTATTTTTATTTTTCGACATAGTCTCCATCTAGATCAATACACTTGTTCCACCTGACCTGCAACTTGTTTATACCCTCGAAAAAAAAAGATTCCGGAAGGTCCTCAAAATAGTCATTAACTGCGACTATCACTTCTTCTCTAGTCGAATATTTCGATGCCCCCAAGTGTTTTTTTAAATTTGGGAAGAGATGATAGTCAGAGGGGGCTAAATCCAGCGAATAAGGTGGGTGGAGCAGCAACTCGTAACCACATTCATGGATCACAGCCATCGTTTCAACCGAAGTGTGAACTCGTGCATTGTCTTGATGAAACAAAACTCTCTTACGCAACATCCCCGGCCGTTTTTCTTTTAATTCTTCGCGAAATTTTCGTAAAAGGTTACAATAATAGCGTGAATTTATAGTTTCACCTTTAGGTAAATAATCCAATAAAATAACTCCCTTCGAATCCCAAAAAACAGATGCCATGACTTTGTTGGCTGACAAAACGCACTTGGCCTTTTTCGGCGTGGTTGAGCCAGATCTTTTCCACTGTTTGGATTGCTGTTTTGTTTCAGGAGTATGGTGATGAACCCAGCTTTCATCCATGGTAACAAAACGAGCCATAAAATCGTCAGCATGTGCCTCAAAAAGTTCCAAACCGTCACGCGAAATTGTGAATCGAACTCGTTTTTGGTCAGCTGAAAGCAATCTTGGGACCCAGCGAGCAGAAACCTTATGGAACCCCAATTCTACGGTTATAATGTTTTGCACTCGGACATAACTGATGCCTGTGATCTCAGCTATCCTATTAATGGTCAATCGTCGGTCTCCTAGGATGAGATCACAAATTTTGTCAGTGTTTTCTTTAGTGGTAGACGTTGATGGCCTTCCGGTCCTTGGGTCATCTTCAATGGTCTCCCGACCACGTTTAAATTCAGCTACCCACTTTTTGACGGTGGAATACGATGGAGCAGATTCCCCCAATGTTGTTTCCATATCTTCATGAATCTCTTTAGGTAAATTACCTTTTTTATTGAGGTACTTAATCACAGCACGGTGTTCAATTTTCTCCATTGTGAAAAATCCCGTCGGACTGCGTTAAACAAAAAATCAC
The DNA here is from genome assembly GCA_949319315.1 of Zelleria hepariella. Taxonomy (NCBI): domain Eukaryota; kingdom Metazoa; phylum Arthropoda; class Insecta; order Lepidoptera; family Yponomeutidae; genus Zelleria; species Zelleria hepariella. Next base: position 4,263,891 of record OX439380.1, on the reverse strand, counting down.
AAAAAAATAATAGCTTGCAGTATCGAACTTCAACTTCACACAATCAATCACGAAGAAACACACTAACAAATGACGGTAGATTTACAAATATTTGATACCTCCTTCTAGGTTAGGCCGCGAACTTTTGGATTCACCCTCGTATAAAGCTTTCTTTATGTAATCTAATTATTGTTATTTATGTACATCTACCTTCACTTTTCTTATTTACCCAGTCCATAGAAAGGTTGTCAGGAAGAAATCGCTTTTAGCGATAAGACTGCCATGTACATTTAAGTTAAGAAAATTCTTGTATTTTTTTTTCTGGTGTTCAATAGTGGTTACCTGGAAGAAATTGCTGTTAGCAATAAGATCGCCAATTGTACCCTAATATTAATACTGTTTGTCCTTATATGTTTTAGTATAATAAAGAATATTCTATTCTCTAAAGTGTTCTCTATCTATCTACAAAATATCTTATCGCGGTCTTATAGTTAAAAGCGATTTCTTCCAGAAAATCTTTGGATGGCGTTACAGACGTAAGACGAAACGCGGGTAGCCGGCTGCTCCATACAAAAAAATACAAAAAGGGGGACCTGTTTCCTCCCTGGATAATTATTTTAGAAAAAATATGTTTATGCCATTCAATTAAATGTACGGTCGGCCACAATCTCAGATACCCCATGGCAGCTCTTATCGCACGCGGCATAAGGGCGCCGAACAAAAAGGGGTATCTAAGACTGTGCAGACTGTACCTCTGCCATGTCCCTATGTTTTCCTTTTTAAATTATTTTAATAAAATTTAAGGGAGACCTGTTTCCTCCCTGGATAATTAGGATATTCCCTTGGAGCAGCGGCTACAAAGTTGTCACGAGAGACGACGAACTGAACGTACCCGTAAATGAAAGGTTCCGCCAACGCTCGATCGCTAGCGTCCTGCATGCCGCCGCCGTCGTCGTCCTCTCTCTGTCTCTCAGTCTCGGACGTCTCGTTCTCGCTCGCCGTTTGGTACTCGTCGTCCGAATGGGCCGAGCCCGCGGAGTCGTCTTCCGAGATCTGATGAGAAATTAAAATTTGTTGAACGGGCGAATGAAGCGAGAGAAGTTCTCCGAGTCTACTTGAACAATCCGGCATTTGTTGAACGAGTGAGCGAAGCGAGCGAAATTCTCTGAGTCTACTTGAACAATCCGGCGTTTGTATGTTTGTATGTATGTATGTTTGTATGTATGTATGAATGTTCGTTCGACGATAACTTGAGTAAATTTTGTCGGATCGTCTTGAAATTTGGTAGGCAGGTAAATGAGGCAAAGATATTTTTTAAGTTCGAACATGAGCCAAATCGGTCGAGGGGTTGCTGAGATATAGGGTCGCGAGTTCATAGTTGGGGGCGAACCACTAGTATGTTTGTGTGTATGTATGAATGTTCGTTCGACGATAACTTGAGTAAATTTTGTCGGATCGTCATGCGTAGGCGGGTAAATCAGGCAAAGATATTTTTCAAGTTCGAACATGAGCCAAATCGGTAGAGGGGTGATGAGATATGGGATCGCGAGTTCATTTCGAGTTCTAAAACAGAGAAAATTATGAATTGGAGCTGCTTTTTGTATAATTTGTACTAGTTTGGAGGTTTTTTTTTTTTTATCTGCTTTTTCTACTGCAATCTGTCTCCATTTTGGGACATTCAGCTGTATTTGTGGCAATAAATTTGTGTTGTCTTGAGATGAGATGCGACCAGTGCCATATCTCAAAGTTAGTCTATTTCTTGTTTGTCAGTCTCTCATCAAGTCTTGTGGGATTCTTCGCTTTAGCCTCCGTGGCTCAGAGTTAGCATCCATCAGGTGTTGGGCTAGTTGGTTTGGGTGTTCCATTATTATTTTCTTGTAAGACCTCATTAGTTTGGAGGTGATGTATATTTGTAGGTAATGGGTAATGCATAGGTAATTTAAGCAATATATTTCTAAGCAGAAAAAATTGCGGAATAGCGTTTTTTTTCAAATGAAGACCTGGTTAATGGAGTATAGAGTTCGGTTCTGCAATACAGTTTCCTTTGAGATGGTGTAACCCAGAGATAGCACAAGTGTCTTACCTCCGCGTCGACGACTCGACACTTGTCTACGTCTACTGTGTAAAGCGCGGCCGGCGCGTTGTCTCCACCCGGCGAGTTCATACTCGTTGGTCGCTCGCATTCCTTATTCTGGGACTTGCCGTCGCCTGTGAACAAAATAAGTACATTTTAACATCATCGTCATCAGTTCCTATCGTCCCTAATTGAACGAGCGAGTGACGCGAGAGAAGTTCTCCGAGTCTACTGGAACAATCCGGCGTTTGCATTTATGTTTGTATGTATGTATGTATGAATGTTCGTTCGACGATAACTTGAGTAAATTTGGTCGGATCGTCGTAAAATTTGGTAGGCGGTTAAATGAGGCAAAGATAATTTTTAAGTTCGAACATGAGCCAAATCGGTCGAGGGGTTGCCGAGATATGGGGTTGTACAGTTTATATGCTAAGCGCGCGCGCGCCTGCGCGAATGGCGTTAGCAAAGTTACACATCTTTAACTTGGGTCGCGAGTTCAGAGTTCGGGACGAACCACTAATCAAAACAATTTTAAACTCCGATTGTGTAACTTCAGCTCAAGCTCGGATAGACTCATCCCGTGACTGTTTGCTCCCAATTAGATTTATTGACTGCAGGATGTTTAGGGGAACGGCGCACAAAAACAAACTAACGGTTCTGCCTGCGTCTACTAGACGGGTGAATTTAACATACAAACTGGGACATGCCCTTACAGGGTACATAATGTGATACTCTAATTATTATGTAAGACCTATGAATTACCATTATGTGGCAAATAAATTAACTATGAACTATGAACATGTATTTTTTTTTAATGAATGCCGAGCTTCCAGAGCACCTAGGTACATCATCCTCTTGGATTAGCTCACCTAGCCTAAAAAAGGAATGATGGACATTTATGAACCTGTAGCTGCAATACCACTCGCATACGGCCAAGGAAAACATCATTGCATCGAAACATCTGAACCCAAGACCTACTGGGCTCCGCACGTATCGAAATCCTAACAAAGAACTGCCCCTCTAACCTTGACGCATTTTTTTCAATACGGCACTATTTAGAAAATTCTATATTTCTCGAATTAAGACGCATTTTATATTTTTATCGCACAAAATTGCCGTACCTTTGAATAAACATTACAAAGTATAGAAAATCAAAGCATGACTATGCGAATTTGAAGAGAAATTAATTTTAAAATTTCGTTAATATGAACGCAATAAGAGAGAGAGAATAAGAGAATAATTTATTTTAGCAAAATGCATGCACAATATACATTAGTATTATGAATCAAATAAGAGGAATTACAGAGAAAAAGGTATAGTTAGGTACATTGCAGATCTACTTCATGATGATTAAAATGCATGTTGTTAATGGTGATCCCCACACTAGGCCTAGCCTGTATCGTGGGAACCATAAAAACGCTTACAAGAAAAAGTTTTAGCCGTTGACTTACTGGGGTAAGCAAGTACCTTATCTATAATGGTGAGTAAGTATATTATAAAAAAAAATTCAAATAAACATTCAATGTAATATTTTTTGATAAGATTAAACATGTTGATTTAAAGTAATGATAAAATAGATTGAAACTTGAAAAATTACAAAATTGACAAAATCTTATTTTAAGATGACAATTTTTTTTTTATTTTAGTGGACAATAGGACAATGTGAGAGAGTTTGTGTGTGTGTGAGAGAGAGGGTGAGGGTGTGGTGAGTGTGTGTGTGAGGGTGTGTGCGAACGATTTGTGTGGTACTACTACTTCACGACTACAAGTAATTCTTCGGTAGTATCATAATTTAATGTCAGGAGATACTTTGTGACTTGGTTCTTTGCTTCTTTTACACTGGCACTCTTGATGGGGCAAAGTTTAACAATTCTGTTGTAAATAAAGGAAGAAGCGTAATAAACGAAACGGTGTGCAAAACTGGTGTCGACCAACGGAGTGAATATATGAAACACTCTTTTGGTGAGTAAGTGGGCATATTCGGGGGAGTTTAGTACTCGTTTATGGGTACCGAGGACTATGCTCAAAATGTATAGTTGTCGTACTCTCAGCACTTGACAATCTTCGTAAAGGAGATCGGTTGGGTATCTACGGGACCTCTTGCACATAACCTTCAGAACTGCGCGTTGTGATCTTTCGACATTTATCATAATTGTCTTACTGGATCCACCCCAGACTGGGATGCAGTACGTTATAAGGGATTGACATAATGTGAGATAAATTGTTTTTAGAAGATTTTTATCGGCACTATTTCTTAAGGACTTCATTATGTGAATCACCTTGCGAACCCTTCCCGATAGCGCATTAACGTGTGGGCCAAAAGTTAGACGCTCGTCCAGCAAAACACCCAAATAACGAATACTTTCGATACGCTGGATGCCCGGACAAGAGCACGATTGACTATCGTGATCCACACAATGGTGTACTTTTATCTCCGGCGAGACCTGAGGGTCAGTAGCAGCTGTGATGTGAAATGATAGGTATTTGGTTTTACCAGTGTTGAGAGTGAGCAGGTTTTCATCCAGCCACTTGGCGATCCTACTCATGCCAAGTTCGGCACGACTGAAAACTTCTGGCCACGATTCACCATTAAAAATCAGCGCCGTATCGTCGGCGTAGCAAACTATCTCAGCGCCGAGTGATGGGATGTTAACAATATCGTTCATGTACGCTATAAAAAGAGTCGGGCCCAGTATGCTACCCTGTGGCACGCCTACGTTCATATGTTGTTGGTCACTGAGATAGGTTCCAATCTTCACGCATTGTCTTCGTCCAGTGAGGTAGCTGTTGAACCAATCCAGAGCAAGTCCTCTTATACCTAGAGCTTCCAGTTTCCTTATCAGAATCGGAACAGAGACCGTGTCGAAGGCTTTGGCCAGGTCTAGGAAGACGCCCAAGCATCTCTCACCGGAGTCTAGGTGTTTGGCCACCAGGTCCACCAGAAGTGAGACTGCATCCTCCGTTGACTTTCCTCTACGAAACCCAAACTGTCTCGCATTGATAGCACCTGTCTTCTCAAAGAAACTTACCAAACGATTGTTAGCGACTTTCTCAAGGACTTTGGATACTATACTTACTAAGGAGATAGGTCTGTAGTTGCTTGGGGTGTCCCTAGGTCCAGACTTGTGAATTGGTGATACAGATGCAGTTTTCCAAGGGCCAGGAAATACACCGCTTGAGAAACTTAAATTTACTATGTGGGCTAGTGGATCTACGACCGAGTCAATACAGCGCTTCAACAAAGGAGCTCTTATGTTGTCGGTGCCTGGCGCACTTTCTTCCTTCAGCTGTTTTATTATTTTACTAATTTCTGACGAGTCGGTTGGGTGAAAAAAGAAAGAGTCCAAATGTGCACTTGCGTCTACTTTAACTGCTGCTGCGAGACGGTCCTCCTGTGTATTGAGCTTGGTAAGTATTTCGTTGGCCAATTTTTCTCCTACCGTAGCAAAGTACTCGTTGGCTTTATTTAGGCTCTCTACTACTGTAACGGATGGATCTATTAAGTTTGCTGCATCACTTCCTTTCCTGTTTGTTTGATAAATACTTTTAATTACTTTCCACAGCTTTTTTGGTTCCGACTTGCTATCCTCTAACATTTTCCGTTCGTGAGCTGATTTAAGACGATGTAAGAGATCGTTACAAAAATTTCGATACCTGAGAAATGTTACTTTGACAATTGGGTCATTAGGTTTTTTTCTATATTTTAGGTGTAATTTGTCTTTGTGCTTCATACAACGTACTAGCCCTGGAGTTATCCACGGTTTTAAGTTGTATTTGGTTCTACTAATACGTACTTGGGAGCTGTGTTTTGCTACTGCGGCATTAAGTAAGGATGTAAACTCGGTGACTGCTTCGGACGCGTCTGTGTGGCCAGTAATTACTGACCAGTCTACGTTACGTAGATCGTCGGATATTGCCTCGTAGTCAATTTTAACGATATATCTGTTATGTTTGCGTTTTTCTCTAATTTCCAGCTGAATACCAATCATGACAAGATCGTGGTCAGTTACAGCCGTGGTACAAATCACGGATTCCACCCTGTCACAAAGTATTGTTCTCACAAAAATGTGGTCCAAACACGTTTTGAGCCGAGTAGGTTTAGTTATGGCTGGTATAAGGCCCGATTCAGCCAATAAACATAGATATTCATCCCGTGAAGAGTCTGTGTCACCTGGCAGAATATTGATGTTTGTGTCGCCGCAAAGAACAAGTGAAGTTTGGTGTTTAAGTTTGGTGACTAGAATGTCCAATGAAGACATAAAAGCATCAGTGCATGATTCTGACGGCGATCGATATATCCCTACGATAGTAGGGCCTTGTGGTATGTCAACAACCAGGCAGTTAGCATCATCGAATTCTGGCTCGTAAGCCGATGCGGACCAAAGCTCTTTAACGTAGATTACTACACCACCGTTTTGGTTTGTATTTTTTTCTGTATGGAAAGTGTTGTAGCCATCCATCCCTTTAATTAGTGAGCACTTCTCCAACCAGCACTCCGTCAAAATAATAGCATCAAATTCAATGTTTAACCGATTGAGAGCAACTAAGAAAGCATCGAAATTTTTGGTGATACTGCGTATATTAAATGTGAGTATTTTCAAGTTAAACTTTGAGTCAATAATGTGTTTGCATGCTTCTACGGACTCCAGCTTGTGGCAGCTAATATTTAGAAGGTCATCTATGTGTTGTGTTATGTCGTTATTCATTTTTGTAAAGGTTTGTTTTAAAAAACACAATATAAAGCTTATTTGTGTGAAGATTTATAGCTAGCCACGAGCTGGGCAGGAGAATGAGAGTTTGTAAATTTAAATAGCATGGTATTTTTATAGGAGTGCGATAGACTTTTAGTAGACAGGTTAGACGTGCATTGTTTGCAATTCCATGAGTCATAGAATAGTAGTTTTTGAAGATTGTATATGAGTTATGTCTGTTGAAGTGTGAGTAATTATGTATGTGTGTTGCGGTGTTTGTAGGATTGTTGTATTTGTATTTCGTGTGGAAGTTGGGTGCCGCTGTCCTTTTACAGTAGGCAGATAGTAAAGGAGAAAGCAAATCTAACAGTTTTAAACAGATTGTAGCAATCCAAGCGTTAATACACAGTAATAAAAACAGAGAATTAGCGAGGATTAATGCCCCCAGCCTGGGGTTCCGCCGGTTTGCCATAGGTTGGCGGGTTGTAGGTAGGAGTAGGCAGACAAGGGCCTCAGCGTCAAGAGTAACCCCCCTGAAGCAAAAACCATAAAGACAACTCACCAATCTCATAATCGAAGGTCAGCCGCTTGATGAAACTCTCGCCCTTCGGACTCGTCGACAGAATCGACCGGTTCTTCCTAAACGAAGCGTTTTTCTTGCTATTCCTCTCCAAGCACTCGATCTTCCACTCGCACCTACACTTGGCCGCCTTGTCCCAAATCTCTGTGCACTCACTCTCCGATATACTCGGTCCTTTGGTCACGTCATTCTCTATCAACTCCTCAGAGATGAAGCTAGCTAAGCAACGCACGTGGCAGTCTATGACGTGGGTGATTCTCACCCTAACCGGTCCGCGGAAAACTGGCTTCCTTTCATCGTCTGAACTGAAAATGTCGTCGTTCGGACAGCGTAGCTTCATTAGGAATTCTATTAGGTGGTTTATGTCGTCTAGATCACTCGTTTGTTGCTTCAGTTTGAATACTACTAGTTGCGCCAACCGCGAGTGGATTAGAGCGAAGTTTATGCTCTGAAATCTCTCGTCATCCATGTACGTGTAAATCGTGTGTTGCAAGTGTTTCGCTTCCGCTTTGAGCGACTCCCCAGCGACCTCTGGTTCGGCGGTAAGCGAGAAAATTAGAGCGTCCGCTATTCTTTTGGCGAAAACTTGGCACGTCCTCTCTATACAGAGCAGTTGGCTAACAGTGTGGTTCGTCGCCGGCGACGCTTCGCCGTTGGTCAAGCCGGACATTTTGATAGGCTGTCTGCATATTCTCTGTCTGATGGGGTCGGTTTTTCGCCAATGGGCGGGGCGCTCGGTGGTTATGGAGCAAGTTTTCATTGCGTTGCAGAGTTCGGACATTGGACTCATATTTTGGTCCTTAGGCGGACTCATTTGTGAGAGGTTGAGGCTTATTCTTGACAGGGATAGGTTTTCAGGCGAGGGTTGGAGCTCGGCGCAACTATCGCTGTAGGCGTAGGAGCAGGCGGTCTCGTATTTGGCTTTGAGGAAGTTTTCTAGGAGGGCGAGCCCTTCCGCCGTCCGTAGGTCCGTGAATGTGTCCAGGAACGGCCAGTATTCTTTCCAGCCAACCTTCAATTCTTCAGCTAGGTTCCTGGAAGAGAAAAACAATATTATCGTCATTGTTATGACCACTCTTGCACTTGCCAAATCTTTGTACACACGACAGCACGTCAGAGTGTACACTTTTGTTGTAAAGTTGCCCGTGACGTAAGCAAGTAGTGCTAGCGTGTAAGGGTCGCCGTGATATCGCGTGTACAGCGGAAATTGTACGACTTCATCAACATTTTGTATTGAAAATATTGATGAAATCGTCCAATTTCTTTGATCGAGTGTGCATTGGACAAAGATATTTGATAAGTGTAATACCAGCCTAAGTCTCATGCCTTAGTTATGGTTACGGATAGTTTGCGCGACTGTAAGCACTAACGATTTTACGGAGTGGGGCTTTTGGTACTGGACCGAAGGCATGCAAGGCCCGCGCCGCGGGGCATCGTGCCCCTTCAAGCATAATACATGATATCAACACCGCGCATTCGAGTGAAATAAAGGGTACCATACCTGCCAACATTCTCCAGTCCCTTGGCCAGGTCGTTAAGCCGGAAGGCGGGCGGGCGGACGGCGGTCCGCGGCGGCGTCTTCCATCGTCTACGAAAGGTCTCGGCTTCGCGAGCCTGCATGGGGCCAGCAAATGCGCGGATTTCGTAGCGGGGCGAGAGCGGGTCTTGGTTTAGGTCCTGTGGAGAGGTTTGTGCTTAATTTGAGGTTCAACGAAGGTAGCGTGGCGGGAAATTGTTGTTGTCCCGCTACTAACTACTGCTTTGAAACAGTTTTGTCTTTCGGAAAATTGCTTGTGTTCTATTAATACAGTTTTAAGGTAGGTATTAAATTAGATTTTAATGTGAGTAACCTTTTTTACGTATTAACTTTAAGAAACATCGAACTTTAAGAGCTATACTCCATGGCCTTACTCGACAGTGGCGCCAACTAATGAACACTAAAACGGTAGGATACACCTTTTGTTTAGTTTTCATTTAGTAGTTTTTGGTCGTTGTTCTACTGGCAACATTACCCCCACTACTGGGGCTGCGGTTGGCAGCATTTTGGTTTTCCAACCGTCTGTTCGTGCTAAACTTCTATCGAGTCGACAGCCCTTTTGATTTCCTCTCGATTTTATCGCCATTTTTTACTATCGATCGCCTATCGAATTATCGCGCGAAGTATCGGTTAGATCACTCACTTGTACCAACGCATCGTACAAGAAATACTACAGGAAGCTGAAGGACGCGCCAGTTAAGATCGTCGTCAGGTCGGGCTACGCTGCTCAAGGTGGGCGGCTTGTGGAAGGTAAATCCCCGAAGTAAAACACCTTTTCTTTAAGGAAGAAACTGCTGAAGAGTAACTCAAAGGTGGCACAGCTGGCGTAAATGGCCTGCCGATTGCTGGTAGACTGCTCTCGTCTTCACTGTGCAGCACTGGCACGTAGAATCGTTTACTAAGTTTATCGAAACTTTAAGTAGGCTGTCTACTGATCAATACAAACAACTTGTACTAGGTGAAAAAAAAATTGGAACGAAAAAAAATTTGCTGTTCCATACAAAAGGTCGACTAAGTATTACGCCAATTTTTTTTCGATACCTAGTACAAGTTGTTTGTATTGATCAGTAGACAGCCTACTTACAGTTTCGTTACCGACGTATGTCCGGTGTCTGAGTTGAGAATTTTGCTAAGCAAATGGGTAAGTATCGTCCTGTCTCTGCAGACTTCTCACAAAAGAGCGTGACAGAGCGATACGTAAGTATGTGCTTAGTAAAATTCTCAACTCAGAAACCGGGCCTTAGAGTGCACCTGTAGTAGTGCCTCTATCCGATGCAGTGCGTTTCCCAGAACTGAGCAAATGTTACCCTTTTGGGCAATCTGTATCCCACTGTTGGGCAAATTGTTTCCTTCTACTGGGCACGGCTGCCTCGATCTTTATTCTAGTTTTTTCTTACCAACTTTTCCTGTAGAAAGCAGTTGTGAGGTTGCCCGGCATATTTCCCCCAGTTCGAGGGCTTAGGTTAGTATTTTCTTCACGTTTTTGTCTACTTACAGGCGGCACAGCTGGTGTAAAAGGCCTTCCGATAGCCGGTAAGGAGCTCTCGTCTTCACTGTGCAGCACTGGCACGTAGAAACGTTCATCTAGCAGCGCCTCGATTCGTCGCACAGTGTGTGGGGTGCCTAGGTCCGAGCGCTTGCAGATTACCTGGGGGAAGAAAAGTGGTGTGTTTTTGATGATACGGGTTTGGGTTTTGACTACATATTTCCAATTTCGAAGGGTTATGGTGCGTCTTTACGTTAGCCTTCAAAAAGTTGGAGTTAGCGCCGCATCTTGCCGCCTTCGAATACGCATAGGTACTCTCAAAGAATAGAATAGAATATTCTTTATTGTACTAGAAAACATTTTATGGACAGACAGTATTAAAACATTAATGGTACAAATTGGCGGCCAAAGAAGAGTGGTTCGTAGATTGCTCCACTGCCTCCTCTCCTGGGAGGTCAAAACTAGTACGAAACTAGTCAGCCATTGACATTTAAAAAGTGGTAGTGCAAAAGTAGTCAGAAAGACTGTAGTCGACGCCATTATGTCAAGAAACCGATATTTTGCGCACGTGCTAAGGGGGCTGTTAAATCTGTGAAAATTAGAAATACTTTAAGTTACACACTTCACATTCTTAAGAATCCCCTGGACCTCTGCAGCCCTCTTGCTCGCACTTTTCAACATTTTAATTGGTTATAAGAGAATGATTCAACTTTGGACGGTAAAATATAGTTGCAGACTAGAAGATAGATAATGAAGCTATCGACATTTGTGTTGCACACTTTTGATTTCATATTCCTAGTAATAAAAATTTATCACTGAACTTCGATTAAAAGCAGTAGTTCAGTAATATACAGGGTGTTAAAAGACCGCCAACAGACCCGAAAGCCACGCATACTAGACACCAAAACAAAGTACTTTTTCGATAAATTATTGCTGGGAAATGATTTTGGTTTTTTAGGTTATAATTTTGAAAAATATTTTATCACGCGATGGACGTGTACCGCACAGAAGCCATATTGCGCAAGCGTATGTATAAGTTTATGTTACTTAAGCTTAAAGTGCCGATGTTTAGAATACATTGCGGGTTGCAATTTTAACGTCGTTTTTTCAAAGAAATATTCATAATTTTGATATGGCCTCTTGGGGAGGTATGTTAAGAACTAGGCACTGAATACATTTCTGCAAAAAAAAAGTTTTGAAAAGTCCGACTTTGAACCTCATTATCTCGGAAACCGTTGATTTCCCAGGCATAGTTCCTTGGGCAAAAATGTTCCTTATGATGAGGACAATACGTGGTTTCCCGCTTTGTTGGCGGTCTTTTAACACCCAGTATTTTAAACTTGAAATGTGAAATTAAAAGTGTGTCCACATGTATGCAACTTTATGTATTTTATCGTCCAAAGCTGAATCATTCTCTTACAATCAATAAAAATATTGAAAACTGCGAGCGAGAAGGCTGCAGTTGTCCAGGGGCCTCTTAATCCACTTACATCCCTCGGCGTCTCTCCGTACTTGTTGACGGCCATCTTGTCACACTGAGGGAAGGAAGTCAACACGTCCACGGCCTCTTCGGCACCGAACTTGGCCGCAAAGTGCAGCGGGGTCTCGTTCATTGCCTTGTCCGGCGTATTGAGGTAGCGATCCACGAGGATCTGGGCGAATTCCTGGGGAGAACGGTTAGGGTAATGGGGGAGTTTTTGAGAGCTATAAAAAAAAACTAAAAGCTGTGACAGATGGCGTTGATACGACATGTTGTCTATTACAGAGTAAATTTGTGCTTACTACCGCGAAAATACTTCTTCACTTCATTTCGCTACATGAAAAAGTGCACGACTTTGTTATTGTTCTTGTATGAGTGAATGGTAGAACCGAAAACACCAACACAGTTTATGAACCTAACCTCACATAACGTAATAATAATAATTGAACGAGCGAGCGAAGCGAGCGAAGTTCTCCGAGTCTACTGGAACAATCCGGCGTTTGTATGTATGTGTGTATGTATGTATGTATGTATGTATGTATGTATGTATGTATGTATGTATGAATGTTCGTTCGACGATAACTTGAGTAAATTTAGTCGGATCGTCACGAAATTTGGTAGGCAGGTAAATAAGGTAAAGAGAATTTTTAAGTTCGAACATGAGCCAAATCGGTCGAGGGGTTGCTGAGATATGGGGTCGCGAGTTCAAAGTTCGGGGCGAACCACTAGTAAATAAATTGTATCTTTTATGTAATTAATATTTTGTTATACAGGGTGGCCCAAACATAGACGTCAAGCGAGAAAATCTAGATAGAGGACTACCCGAATCACCCCCATGTATGTTCAGCCATTTTTTGTCGTTTAGAAGTTATGAGGCTTTTAAGGTTTTTTTGAAAAACATTACCTAGCGTTGGATTTTGTTTTGTTACTTTTTTTGCTTTTGACTTTTCAGAGATATTTTTTATTCTTTAGAGTCTCAGATAATTTATCTATTATCAAAAAAAATATGATCAGTTTGCAGTTTGGCGAGATTGTTTCTTATAAATAAAGAGTGGGCCCCTCGGAATCAGATCCGCAGTGCGTAAACGCTCTCGCTCTATGACTCACCTTGCAGCACTCGTCGTCCGCATCGCCCCCGTAAAGTTTCTGAACGAAAGCAGGGTTACCAACTATAGTCAGAACAAGGTTACAGAGTTCTGCGTTCTTCGCCTTTGCTGCTACATGCAGGGCGTTGTAGCGGGATCCCTCCTGCCAGGGATAGAAGAAACATTGTGAGACAGAGGCCCGGTTTTTCAATTCAGAATTGAGAATTTTACTAAGTAAATACTGAAGTATCGATCTGTCACGTTCTCTTGTGAGAAATCTGCAGAGACAGAACGACAGTTAAGTGCTTGCTTAGCGAATTTCTCAATTCAGAAATCGGCAGAGAGAGATGGCGTGTTTATTGCGGAAAAAAAAATCACTGTGAAGAAAAACATCTTGAATGAACATTTGAACGAGCGAGAGAAGTTCTCCGAGTCTACTTGAACAATCCGGCGTTTGTATGTATGTATGTTTGTATGTATGTTCGTTCGACGATAACTCGAGTAAATTTAGTCGGATCGTCATGAAATTTGGTAGGCGGGTAAATTAAATTAAAAGAATTTTTAAGTTCGAACATGAGCCAAATCGGTCGAAGGGTTGCCGAGATATGGGGTTGTAAAGCTTATATACAGTGCGCGCGCGCGCCTGCGCAAATGGTGTTAGCAAAAGTTAGGTGCACTCGCGAGTTCATAGTTCGGGGCGAACCACTAGTTTATTTATGGCATATTGTATAAAAAACTTTGATTCTGATGAAACCCGCGGCTTAGTTGGCTCCACACGCATTGATTTATCGTTCCTGTGGGCTAGGCCGACTACTGTCAGGATCCAGCCTACTACATCTAAAAACAATGTCCCAGGCACCGCAGCGCCGAGTGGTCTCTTCATCCATCTAGTGTGAGTGAAGGTGTTACTGGACGCCGTAGTACGGGGGCGACCCAGCTGTCTCTTGTCATTAGCTTATGGACATCAGTCCTTGCCCTTGGAAGAGCCAGTAAGAGTGGATGATTTTGGTGATCACCTTATATGCACAAATATTACCACCTGCAATTCGCGATATTGGCGCGATTCGGCAAATTTACAGTCTGAAAATTGGCAATAATGCCACCTGAGAGACGACAATATTGCCATCAGCAATTTGGCAATGTTTTCTTCTCTAATTCGGCAATATTGCCAACTATACCTCGGCAATGTTGCCACCTGCACATGAGCAGTATTGCCACCTGCAAATCTGCAATAATGCCACTTGCAAATCTGCAATAATGCCACCTGCAAATCTGCAATAGTGACACCTGCAATTCTGCAATAATGCCACCTGCAAATCGGCAATAATGCCACCTACAAATCTGCAATAATGCCACCTGCAAATCTGCAATAATGCCACCTGCAAATCTGCAATAGTGACACCTGCAATTCTGCAATAATGCCACCTGCAAATCTGCAATAATGCCACCTACAAATCTGCAATAATGCCACCTGCAAATCTGCAATAATGCCACCTGCAAATCTGCAATAATACCAACTGCAAATCTGCAATAATGCCACCTGCAAATCTGCAATAATGCCACCTGCAAATCTGATATAATGCCACCTGCAAATCTGCAATAATGCCACCTGCAAATCTGCAATAATGCCACCTGCAAATCTGCAATAGTGACACCTGCAATTCTGCAATAATGCCACCTGCAAATCTGCAATAATGCCACCTACAAATCTGCAATAATGCCACCTGCAAATCTGCAATAATGCCACCTGCAAATCTGCAATAATGCCAACTGCAAATCTGCAATAATGCCACCTGCAAATCTGCAATAATGCCACCTGCAAATCTGAAATAATGCCACCTGCAAATCTGCAATAATGCCACCTGCAAATCTGCAATAATGCCACCCACAAATCTGCAATAATGCCACCTGCAAATCGGCGATACTGCCACCTGCAAATCGGCAATACTGCCAAATTAGAAACATTGCCTCCAGCAAATAGTCATTTTAGAATTTATACATACCTGCATAATGGCTGGTGTGTTCCCACTACTGACGAGATACCGCGGGTTATCCCACACTCTATCCCGGACGGTCGTGGCTAGCCCTGCTTCAATACTCTTACGCAGTGCCACCATGTCTTGCGGGCTTGGAGCCTTGAAGGGATAGGGCTTCTCGCCCATAAGTGCTGCGGGCAAAGATATTGAAAGTTTAGTAATAACTAAAAAAATTAAAATACCCCCGACATTATTGCTTCAAATTAGCATATCTCATAATCGGCTAAACCGATTTTGATGAAACATATCAAAGAACACTCGCTAGAAAACCTACTTTTAAAAATTTTTTAAAACTGCATCCAAATCGGTTCACCCGTTTAAGAGCTACAGCTACAGCCTACTGTGCTACAGACAGACATACAGAGAGACAGATACACACACCCACACCACCCACGGTCAAACTTACAACACCTCTCTTTTTGGTTCCGGGGTTAAAAAAAAGAGGCGTAGCCTTGGGAAGTTATGTCACAATGTTAGAGACAAGGTTTGTCACATTTTATGGGACACTATTCTGAATATTATTATGTATGCAAAATTTTCAGGGGTTGAAGGATTTTATAAAACCTTCATTCAAACGAACCTTTGAACGAAATTTTCTTTTTTAATTATAATAATTAATTAATTATGTTTGTGACTTTTTATAGATAATGTTTTTGTTTTTTTTTGCATGAATAAAGTATTAATTATTAGATTAACTAATAAGTCATTCTACAAAACAATTAGGCAGCAACTTTAAGTACATGGCGCTGTCAGGAGAAAGTCATGCAAATGGCCAATGATTGATAATGGAAGCAGGTCAAACAAAACAGCTATCTAACACATTATGATAAGGAAATAATCTTAGTTTTTGTTCAAAGAAATATGAATAAAGCAAAGTGTTTTGCTATCAGGGTTTATCAGTACTTCTCAGTAGGTGAGAGATGATGATAAACAATAGGAATGAAAACTAGGTTATTAAATGGTTATTAAATGCTAGGATACTCCTTTTTGTTCGATTAAGTAAGAGCTGCCATGGGGTATCTGTGACTGTGGCCGTCCATACCTTATTAAGATAAGGTAGCAAATTATATTGATTTACTGTTTGACAGGAAATCTAGCAAGATTTTGTTGAATGGATATTCAATATTATCTATTTCCAGGTTTGCATAAAAGCAGGTTTGATCATCATCGGTTAGATTTTATATAACAAAGGATAGTGCAAACAATAGTTCTGTTTTAAATTATCTTAATTTTGTGGGTGAATTTGTAACTTTATTTTACTTTAAGGACTTACAATTATCAGTCTCATGGTTCTCCACATCAGCCCCTCGCAGGGCGAAGGATATGGCATCCTGGCGATTCTGGAACGCCTTGAACCTTGCTAGCTTGTATCTTCGCACCAGCTCTAGGGCTTCAGACTTATTTTTGTACACATGCAGGGCTTCTGAAAACAATAGAACAAGGATTTCAGTTACCTAAGTGTTATGGATCGCCTTAGTTTTATTTTTGGCTTTGGAGGCTATTTGGAAATAGAATTTAGAAATTGATGATAGTGGAGATTATTGCATAAATATTTAAGTACTTGCATAACACTATCTAACAATTCGAAGACTCTTGTAAACGGCACGTAATTAACATTCAAAGTGGGCATAATAATTAACATAACCAGACGGTTGATTAGAATGACCTACTTACCTTCATCTGGCCCTTTTTTAATTTCACATGGTATGTAGACTCCATAGTAGGTCTGGACAGGCTCTCCAGACGTAGGGCTGCTAGAGGCACTGCTCTTTTTGCCCAACGAATCAAATCGTAACAATCTACTGAATAATCCTATAGGTCCCTCGCTTTTCTCGGTCGGAGATAGGGATATTTCATCCCGCATACTACCAAGGTCCTTGTTACATCCCGGTATAGCCACAGCTTTCGACATTTTCTCCCGTATCGAACTGAAAATAGTAAACAAAGATTTTTTGTTTGTGACGCACTGAAGTTTATTTTTACAACTCGAGGCATGCTCACCTTTCAGGTAAAGGTTGTCATAAAAACATGTTTTGTTATTGGAAAAGTGCGAGTTATGATGCTGCTTCAATACATACGTAGAGGATTTTTTTTCGTAATTAACACACGGATAAAAAATTGAGAAAAACGAGCAGCAAAAAGCGGATGACGTTATATTTTTCTTGTTGTTGATTTTTTTTAAACGTTCGCTGCGTTCGGAAATGACGAAAACTGACCACAGATTACAAAAAAAACTAACGAAAAGAACGAATGAATGAAACTAAAGTAACGTTCCTACATACGCAGTAACTTAGGGGATTGACATTTGTTTACATAGAACGAAACGTACGTAACGCATGAATGCATGGAAACGTGGAAATGAGATGATAATAATCGCAAAAATTAGATGCCTATTATCATAGTAGAATGATCTCTGCCATTACATATTTTGATAGAGGGCTAGGGCTTCAGACCTAAGTTTATACAGGCAGGGTGGACGTGATTTCGTTTTGGTCCGGAGGAAAACAATACAATATCTTGTTGAACATGAAAAAGAGTACATTTATTTATTCTTTTTATTTTTCTTTTTGTTATTACCATTTACATTTTTAGCAGTAGGAACACTTTCTAAAGCTTTTTGAATAGAAGCTGCATACAAGTTGGCGTTTACTTTCTTCAGCTTTTCTATTTCTTCTCTTAGTTTACTTTCCTTTAGTTTGGATGTAAATTCAAGCTCTTTAGTTGGCACATTGCTTTCTACCTCAAAACCTTTGGGTTCAGGCCAGAATTGGTTCTTCTTGTTAACCAAGACTTCAATTTCCGTAACATTATCTGCATCCTTTTCCAAGGTTCTTTCTAAGCTGTGTAATATCACACTTGGTGAAAACTCTTGCTTATAAATAGCTGGAAAGTTGACTGTGAACTGAGCATTTGTTATTGGCCCCTTGTGTCTTATAGTTCTTATTGGTTGTCGACTCCTAATGTGCCAGAGGATTATTTGTTCATCATTAGATCCAGACATCAACGTCTCTCCGTCCAAGGAGGCTGACAGACACATAACTCCTTTAGTGTGTGACGTAAAGGTTGAGCAGTTTTCTTCCGGGTTAACCAAAAGGTCCCTATTTCTCGGAGGATGCGTGAGACTAAACTGGTGTATCTTTCCTTCAGTAGTTCCAACAAAGACATTCAGTTCCAAGACATCAAAGGCCACTGACAGCAGTGGCATATCAAACACAAGATTCAACAGCATTTCTCCTGAAGCCAAGTCGTAGATCTTGCAAGTCCGGTCACTGGAAACGGTGCAAAGTCTGCCGTGCATTCCTGTTTTGCTAATACAGAGGTCGGTCACAGGTAGGGAGTGATCGGAGAAGACGTGCACAGGATCATGTTGGCCAGCAGTTGTCTGTGTGACTAGTTCCACTTCTGGATGTGTGGATACTGTGGCTAGCGACCAGACCATCACCATACCGTCCTCAGCCGCCGATATGAAAAAGCGGCCATCTGACGTAAACTTCAATAGGACCACCTTCTGGTAATGTCTGTTGATGATAGTCAGCAAGCTTCCCGAGGCTATTTGCCATAGGTAAATCTTCTCGTCGATGCCGGCAACGCAGTAGGAACCATCGCGCGTGATAGCCAAAGCGCTGGCTTTACCAGGCAGAATGAACCTCATCCCTTGAACTGTTTGGTGCGAGTTCAGCGGCCAAATGTGTAGTATCGGTTTGGCTTTCTCAACAGCGGCTATGTAGTCATCTCCAATAAATGTGAGCGTTCTTGGCTCGGCGGATCCACCACCTCTGTAAGTCATGAGGCTGGTGCCGGTGTGGCGGTCCCAGACGGAACATGTCCACAAGGTGTTGTTGGAGTCACAGGTTACCAGCACTTCTAGTAGATTAGACATTGTTGCTTACAAAACTAGACGAAGAAAATTATTTTATTTTCGAGCCAAACACATGTGGTGGTTTTATAAACTTTTGACGTATGATGTTCCGTTACACGCATAATCAAATCACACCACTATAGGTTCGCTCAATGATTTTTCGCAGGGCGTCGAATCGCTCCGCATCGGTGCTACGCATTGAGCCGTTTTTCTACGATTTCAGTTATTCAGTGGGTAAACTATTTTTTCCATGATCGTTTTCAGATCCATTCAACTAAACTTGCCTATAACGGAACGTTTTGACTGCAATTTTTGGTCGGTTGTGTTGGTGTTACTAAAATTTGACAACCAATTGCATGAAAGTCTCTCATTGGTTGAATAAGGATTGAGAAGTTGTTTCAAGTAAAAAGTTGACCAACTGTACAAAAATTATGTGTAGCCGATTCATATTTTAGTGTAGCTGTAGTGATTTGTTAAAGTTTCGTGGTTTATTTAGTATTTGGAGAAGCCAAAATGTTCAAAAAGTAAGTGCTTGTTGTATTATTCGTTGTCACATATTATTATTCCCCTTTGTGTATATTTTTTTAATATTTATAGGTTATAAATTCTTACTATGATGACTGCATCGTATTCTCATTGGTGGAAATAATTTTATTGACGTAATGTAATGTGGTCTAACCAATCGTGGAGTGGAAGAATTTCATTGCATTAGGGATGTGAATCGTTGAACAAATAACATGTTTCACGATTTCATTCGTTCATTTAGTGAAATAAACTGGAAAAATGATTTACTTTTTCAATAATAATGAAGAAAGTGTCTATTTAGGCCACATTTAGTTATTTCCTCATCTTAAATTTTAATTCTACCACCGTAAATAACTGATAAAAGTTCACAAATCTTGAACAAATTGAAAATCTACACGTAGTCTATTGAATTTCGTTCATTCGATTTCATTGAATCGAGCGAGTGGGACGTTTTGGTTTTGGATGGATTTCCGTTTGCACTGCACATGCATGCAGCAGACAAGAAAGAAAGAAAGGAAACAAATTAAAAATGGTGAATCGTGTGCAGCGGGCGGACGTATCGCTGTTGTTCATTTTGTAATAGACCCCGTGCAAGTAAAACGTTGCGACCTTTGAACTTTCGTTATTTACCAAGAAAATTACGGCGTTCGTGCAGTGGAAGTGGAAAACAGATTGCGTGCGTCGCGGATTCCTTTCGTGACGTAACTGTGGAAGAAGTCTTACAACAGTGCGTGTCCCGTTAGAGGTCACATCTTGATGCTTATTGTGTCTCCGTTTCGCTTGTGACGTGCAAAATGTGGGAGGCGGACTCCGACACGGGCCGCAGCGTGTCTTCGGACGGGCTCCGGCGGCGGCAAGGATGGGACCCAGAGGAGGAGAGCCTTGGGTCGCACATGGATGAGCTTGACGAGGTCCTAGCGGAGGAAGAAGAGGGCTGCGCCTTGCCCTCGACGCCCGAGGACCAGAATCTCCTCGACGCGGAGATGGCTGAAGTGTTGAAGGCTGGCGTGCTGTCGGACGAGATTGATCTCGGAGCGCTGGCTCACAACGCGGCCGAGCAAGCTGAAGAGTTCGTGCGCAAGGTCTGGGAGGCCTCGTGGAACGTGTGCCACTTCAGACACCTGCCGCGCTGGCTTCAAGACAACGACTACTTACACAAGGGCCACCGTCCCCCGCTCCCTTCGTTTAGCGCTTGCTTCGCGTCCATCTTCCGCATCCACACCGAGACTGGCAACATCTGGACCCACCTGCTCGGCTGTGTCGCCTTCATCGGCGTCGCAGTCTACTTCCTAACTCGTCCGTCTATTGAAATACAAACGCAGGAAAAGGTCATATTCGGAGTCTTCTTTATGGGCGCCATAGTCTGCCTTGGCTTCTCGTTCGCTTACCACACGCTTTACTGTCATTCAGAAATGGTCGGCAAGTTGTTTTCTAAGCTCGACTACTGTGGTATAGCTCTGCTTATAATGGGCTCGTTCGTTCCCTGGCTTTACTACAGTTTCTACTGCCACTACAGGCCGAAAATCATCTACCTATCTGTAGTGGTTGTTCTAGGAATCCTCTCCATTATTGTGTCCCTCTGGGATAGGTTCTCGGAGCCCCATCTGAGACCTCTCCGAGCGGGTGTGTTCATGGGCTTCGGTTTATCGGGGATTGTCCCTGCAATCCACTACGGTGTCACCGAGGGATGGTTCAGTCAAGTGAGCATGGCGTCGCTTGGCTGGCTAGTGTTGATGGGTCTTCTTTACATTTTGGGTGCTATGTTCTACGCGCTAAGAGTTCCTGAACGTTGGTTTCCCGGCAAATGCGACATCTGGTTCCAGTCCCATCAGATATTCCATGTCCTGGTGATTTTGGCTGCATTTGTGCATTACCATGGTATTAGTGAGTTGGCGTCTTATAGAGTTACGGTTGGGGAATGCTCCATGCCCCCATCCTCTATTGCATTCTAGCCCCCTCAATACCAAAATGTGATAGTAGAACTTAGATAAATTTAAGTAGTACTGAACAGGCGAAACCAACATGAAGCTTAATGTTTTTGAATTTTTGTATCACATTTTTTTATTGATCATCAACGACCGCACATCGGCTGAATGATATTGCAATACTGTTGAGAATGTTTTGAGGCTGAAATGTCAACCTTTGGATACCTTTGGAGGCTGAAATGTCAACCTTTGGATATTGTCAACCTTTGGATACTTTTGGAGGCTGAAATGTCAACCTTTGGATATATTTTGACATCCTTTCCATCTACCTAACTAAATATTGTCTACTTGGTTGATGTTTAAAATTTAATTGTAAGATTTTTCTAACATTACGATGCCCAACCAACATATTATAGCTATTTATTTATCATTAACATTAAGATTAGGTACTTTAAACTTAGTTCACCCACCCTATGATTGTAGACTTAGCACAACATGTAAGAACTTTCATTACTTTGACCTTGTTCTACGCTTAAGCTTTGAACTATGGTTCATGTTGTTTCTTTGTCGCTGCACTCAATGTATATTTGAAGAGTGAAAGTACAGTCCATTTAGGATGAAATGAGCTTCCAAAAAGAAAGTGTACAAGTTGAACTAACAGCCCTATTACTTCCATCTGTGGTTTCAAAATGTAAATTCTCAACTGACACTGAAATTGCACCAATATACACAAGCATTATGAAATCCATTAAGCAAAACAGAAGCTAAATTCAACGCTCTGATTAACTTTGAATACAAAGGCTCATCAAACATTATCATGATTTTTTTCGTATTTTACATGTTGTATGCTGTGATTGTCTTTCTGATTTTGTTAGTAGTTAGCTATTGCATTTTCCATTAGTTTATATATCTATTTATTTATGGAATCTCTTCACATTATTTAAGATCGAAAAGAGAGTTTAAATTCACATTCCAACACCTGTTTTAATAAAGCTGAAGCTACGCGTATCAGGCTATACCCTTGATTTTTATTGATACTTTAAGGGATCCCTTCTTTTAGGAGTCTATTTGAAGTCGAGGTAACAAGTCCTAAAAAGATAGGATACATTTCGATGTCGGAGGACCAAGTTGTTGAGCTAATAAAGAATGCATTACGAATTACATGTATGTACATTGTACACACGACAGAATGTACGTAGGTAGACGCTTACCCTTTCGTTGCAAAGTCGCCCGTAACGTAAGCTAATAGAGTGCACGCGTGTAAGCGTCTACCTGCTGTCGTGTTACCTACCTAGGTTATTTATTATACATCCTAGGTAGTAGGCCTGAAGACTCTCTGAGATTGTAAACACTTTCAGATATCTATTTATTATTCATAATTTTTTCTCTCTCTTTCTCTCTATTGGTACTCCAAAGCATACCGTTTAGTTACTTGTAATCAGTATCATCTTAATTTGTAAAATGAAACCAGATTAAGAAACCGGTTTCTGAGTTGAGAAATTCACTAAGCAAATGGGTAAGTATCGTTCTGTCACGCCCTTTTGTGAGAAATCTGCTGAGACAGGACGATACTTACCCATTTGCTTAGTGAATTTCTCAACTCAGAAACCGGGCCTAAGTACCTCATAATTTCTTTCAAAGCCATGGGGTTTTTCTATCTGTTCCTACGAAAATTAGTGATAGGAATAATAAAACATAAAAAAGTATATTCTAAATCGATATTAAGTGTTCATAAAATAAAAGTTTTATGATGAAAAAAATATATAAAAATGAAGTTGTGATTTATATGAATGACAAAAAAAGTGTTTCGAGATTTGTGTAACAAAGTTAACCAGGTAGTCACTGCTTGGACACGTGTATTGCATATTATTGTAAAAAATTACTCGGTGGATGAATATCATTAAAGTAAAATTAGAATACCTATTATGCTTAGGTATTCCCTGCTTAATAGCTTAAATTTTGAGTTTTCTTACTTACTATAATCTTTAAAAAAAACACTAACATTCTTGTGATCCTGAATAGATATTTTCATGCAAAGTTATATTTTTTATTTTACATTTTTAAATACTTACCTATTTTCTTATTACTTTTGTTAGCAGTTTAAGCTTTATCGTTTACTGGAATGTCACATGAAGATTTAGACCGAAACGTTTCAAGCTGAGCTTTCAGTAGGTATTGGCACAAAATGAACAAACACTTCATGTGATTGTGACTAAAATGTATGTAAAAAATAATCACCCAATATTTTTTATTATTAACAATATCTTAGAAAATTAAGGTGTAATTTTGTTCTTTTTAGAGATTTGTTAATAGTATAAGTAATGTTTATGTTTGATTGATGGGATGGAACTATGATTGTGTAATAAAAATACGGAAAATTCTATTTCTGGGCTTATTATTTCGTAGCTGAGATAACCACCATAATTTGTCCGAATCAACAAAAATAAAAGAAAACCATTCGAAATTACATTTCTCCATTCAATGTGTTTAACAACGCCGAACATAAAAAGGAAGCGAAAAAAGATATTTAAAGGTACCTATTGCCACCGAAGTCAAAGGAAAAATACAAGTTTATCTACGAAAAGTTTGCGGAATGAAAAATCAACAGAAAGTAAACTAAGACAAAAGGTAAGCTGGTTCTATTTAAATTACTCGCAATGTTTGAGTAAAGCACTATACAAGCCTTGGTCTGCAATGAGTGCGCTTCTGGCCACGCTATGATGGCCTCGAGCTTAGCTTAGCTACGCTCTCGGCCGTCAAGCTTGGTCATCATTGCAGCCCTTGCTGTCCGCGCTATAAAGGCCTCGACCTTCGGTCTCGGCCTTCATTCCAGCTTGTCCATCAAGGGCTGCAATGCTGACCACGCTGCGAAGGCCTTGAGCTGCGCTCTGTCGGCCATCAAAAGCGCGCCAGAAACGCACCCATTAAAGACCGCGGCAGTAATGTACTATTTTGGAGATGAGTTATCTAAGACCCCAATAAAGAAAACATTAATTGAAAACTTTAATTTAAAAAAATAAAAACCAAACCAGGTAATTCTTCCCAAAAAAAACCTTAAAAGCCTCATAACTTCTAAACGTCAAAAAATCGCTGAACATACATGGGGGTGATTCGGGTGTCCCTAGGGGTGCTCTACCTCTGGAATTCCGGTTGACACTATTTTTTGGGACACCCTGTATCCATGACTGCCTGGGAAGCAAGGGCGTCGCCAGCCGATGGCGCAGGGGGGGGCAAGTTGACTTTACCTACTACAATTATTCTCATTCTCTATGAATGAGAAAAGTAGGTATGAATTGTAGGTAAAGTCGACAGCACATGAAGCTTTTCACTTGTACTACGAGCCTTACATCTACAGCCAGAGCGTAGTTGAGCGTACGGAATATTAGGAGTGGAATTGGTGAATTCATTCGAGTTTCGACGTACGGGAATGATTGTTCAAGGCTTGAACTTCAAGCAAATTAACTCAAAGACTTAGGACTTTGGTTGCATTATATTTGGCAACTTTTTTAGAATCTCTAGGGGGGGGGGCAGCTGCCCCTCCCTGCCCCCCCTTGGCGACGCCCTTGCTGGGAAGCTAGCTAGAGCCATGACTCGAACACGTACGCCAGCTGCCGCTTCACATAAGTATTGATCGCACGACCTTGCAGTACAAAAGTACCTTCCATTGGTCTTCAAGTGCATTTGCACAGGGGCCTGCCTGAGTCTTTACGCAACGGTGCCGCGATAGGCTCCCAGTTGTAGGCTTCAAATAAGGATTTATTAATGCGGTCTGTCCTTTTAATGTTTTTCTAGTAGATACCTACAGGTACAGCTTGCTATACTACAAAAACATTAGAAGGACCGACAGCATTAATAAATCGTAAATGAAGCCGTTGAATGGGGGCCCATTTTGGCACCATTGCGTTACAGACTCAGACCCCAGGAGTCAGGCAGGACTCGTAGACAGATGTTTGGTCCCGGCTCCTGACACCATCACCCGCCCTCTGCCCTCTGCCGATATGAACACGATAAACGCGAACACCGCTGAATAGTTTTCAACCAAACTTAAAATGGTCGTAACTCACGTTTCTGGGCATAACTTAGGCTATCCGATGTTTAGAATACATTGCGGGTTGCAAATTTAACTTCGTTTTTTGTAAGAAATATTCATAATTTTGATATGGCTTCTTGAGAAGGTATGTTAAGAACGTGATACTGAACACATTTCAGAAAAAAATATAATTGAAAAGTCCGACCTTATTATCTCGGAAATCGTTGATTTCCCAGGCATAGTTCCGTGGGAAAAAATGTTCGTTATGATGAGGACTATAGGTGGTCTCCTGCTTTGTTGTTGGTAGATAAGAGTCGAATAGGTAGCCTCTGTTCCTACAAAGTGAACCTTGCCGAGTGATGCATCGAATGTCAATCGATATTTTTTCCAAGCAGAGCATTATGGGCATTGGGGTA
Source organism: Zelleria hepariella (assembly GCA_949319315.1). Lineage (NCBI taxonomy): Eukaryota > Metazoa > Arthropoda > Insecta > Lepidoptera > Yponomeutidae > Zelleria > Zelleria hepariella. The sequence goes on along the minus strand of OX439380.1, from coordinate 4,238,188 downwards.
TAAAAAAAAAGATCGATCAATATCTACGTAAGTAGGTATCACCCAAGGTCGGAGGACAAGGTGTTTCATCCATCATCATGGATAATAATACCTATATGCCTAAGTACCTAAACCATTATAATCCATGAAGGCTTTATTGGTTTTTCTTGTAGCCCGTATCAACTTGGGTCACCGACAACTAAAGCTATACAGAATGAATGCTAGGTAGGAATGATCAGAGAGCTAGTGAAGCTGGACAAAAAAAGTAGGTACTTACGATTTCGTCCGCGCTGACCTAGTTTGTCTGGTATCTAAGCTGGTATTCATTCCTTGAGCCAAATCATTCATAGAATTCAGTCCCTCAGTTATAGCGTGAAAACAATACACGCACTCACTCGCTAACTGTCCGCGTTTTCTGATTGCAAAGTGAAGTTTATTGGTTCATTCGCCTGATTTTCACGGTTCTTATAAGTAGTCTTATATCGGAAATTGCTTCGATACAAGCATTTTATTGCCAGTTCAAACAGTTACATACAGCACTTTTATTAAGCGCAAATAGTATTTTATAAAATTATTGCTAACCTACATGCTGAATGCTGATAGCATGAAGGTTCTCTCCCTTTATTTCACCACCGCACGAGTATGTCCCCAATCCCGTGCACGTTTCATATAACTGACATTAATATTTGATGATTAATCGAACTTACCTGTAAGTGAAGTTCTATCATAATTATACGAAGGCTTCGTCCGAAGAGATTAGCATAAGACACATGTAGTTACGCATTATGGTGTCGCCATTCCAACACTATTTTGAGAAACACTGTTTAATTAGTTTTTTTATTGTAGGGTAGGTATTTCGTTCCTACTGACACCTGCTACCGCGTCAAACTTCATTTAGTTGAGAGGAATCTGCCAATATTTTACGACAATTCCTTTGGGTGATGCTGTCAAGCTAGGGAGGGAGGGATGCTAATCTCTTCGGACGAAGCCTTCGTATAATTATGATAGAACTTCACTTACAGGTAAGTTCGATTAATCATCAATTATACTTCATGCTTCGTCCTCGAGATTAGCATAAGACACATGTAGACTTTTAGAGATATAATTGCGTAAAATATCCCCATTTTGAGTGTTTGTTATCAAACCACAATCATGATGTTTTAATCTTTACATGGATTTGAATAAAAATAAGTAAATTAAAAGGGAAAATATTTCAAAAATGAATAAATGTCTTGTGTACCTTATTAATAAGATAATATTAATCATACTTGATTTTTAAATTGATAGGTATCATCATAACTTTGAATTATGAATTTAATTGCAGCAGTTGCTAAATAATGTATTAATTAGTGGCATCAGTTAGATTGAACTGGTACACTACACAATTTCATTAAAGTATTTGAAGAACCGCTCCAGCCTGCGGTTTGCCTAATTTGGTCAAACAAACGCGGCAGCACGCCGCGAGCTGTGAGCGAAAAAGTGTGATACATTGATGCCAGAAACATAATAGGTAATGTACCTAGATACTTTTAGTCCACCTAATCAATGTTTGGGTACTAAAAGGCCTTTCGATGTTAGAAATTGTAGGTAAGTAAGTGAATATTTTGTCCAAAGATTTGGTTATTTGTTAAGTAATAAGGGCTTGTAAGCTCGAGCAGGGCAAATTTAAGGCTTCTCGTTAAAAACGGAATGCAAAGAACAGGTTGACAAAAACCTGGACGGGTAGTTTAATATAATCAGGAATAGTTAAAGTATTTTTGTTGTGAATATTTGTATATTAATTTATGCTCTGTGTGATGGATGTAGGTAACAAGAGCTAATGAAGTTACAAGCATGTTTTAACTTTATGTAGTTTGAATACCACAGAGCAAGACTGTTCGAAACTATGGAGTTATTTCAAGTGGCATTATATTTGGGTCGAGAAGGACGAAGGCGGAATACGCCTTTCAACAATAATTGTTGTTAGCAAATTAAACAATAATAATTGTTTAATTGTTTCGTTATTGCTAGGAACGTGCTAGGATCACCTAATACACTAAGCGTGAGTTTGAATGTGGCGTATTGTCACTCTGGTTAGGTATATGAGTACAACTTTACTCAACCATAAAATAAGTAAATAATAGCGTTTTTTTTTTTTTTTTTTTTGGGGTGAACTCAAATATGATTGCTATGAAAACACAACGTGAAGAGCGGATGCAAGTAATTGTTCGTAATGTTCGTTGTTAGAAGACTATTACCACTAGGGTAGTGCATGTTTTGAGTTTCTGACGGCTGAAATACTTAATGAGATAAAATTAAGTAAAAATAAAATTGCTTCTATGCTTTGTTATGGTTCTGTGACCAAAGAGCTTTATGTAATATAAAGAAAACCATGGTTGTGAGGTTTACAAAGGTAGATACTATAAGTAAACTTTTGGCTCTGTCGGTGAAACTATTTTATGCATCACGGTAAACGGCTGAAACGCGTGAAAATATAAAATCAAATAAGATAATATGTGAATGCGTTTACGGGGCAGGCATCAGGGTCTGCCACGTTTTTTATTTATTCTACTTGCAAATAAATCAATGTCAGGAGATTCAATCTGGTTAACCGTCTCACCGAAGGTATATCTACTGAGCAAGCTCCCATTCGATGTCTGGGTGACCGCGTCTGGAATCGGCATCGGCGATGGATGACATGATGAGCGTAGGTAGATACGAAAACAAAATTAAATAGTTTACGCTGTTCACACCAATGGGGAAAATGGATACCGCTCATGCTTTTTTATATTATTAAATTCGAGATTGCGGTCGTATTATCGATTCTCAAGACAATCTGAGTATTATTGGCCAAGAAAAGCCGCTGGAATTTCAAGGTAATGTAGGTATGTGGTAAAAACATTCCGAATCGGACCACGGTAGTCTACTGGCGGTGTTACAGTTGTCTCCGCAAGAAACTCCCCAGTTGTTGAGAGTCATCCGAAAAAATCTTCAGTTGATAATAATGTAGTAATAATCATCACTTTTGACTTTACAAACAAAGCTTAAAATCGCTTGTTTCTACCACAGTAAATCAGGTACAATCAAAGATCTTCACAGTTCATAAATCGTCATCAATCGATAAATGTTTTTCTACATCCAACTGTATTCGACTGTTGGGACAAGCTGAAACTAATACGTATAAAGCTTAAACTAATCTTGTAGTTTGATTTGTAAAAATGTTATTTTTGAGCGATTATTTTTTATACGGAAAGTCCAAATTGGAGCTTTAGAGATTTTGAGATTTATTATTTTATTTTTGTTTTTTTTTTTTTTTTTTTTAATAATATAACTTAACGCAGTAAAAAGTATTTGAATAACATCCAGCTTGCGAAGATTGTCATCATAGTTTTACCCTATGGGGTGAAAAAATAGGACCAAGTGTGAAAATCACCGAGATACTAAGTACTCGTAGGTAGATAACATTAAATGTCTTACAGAACGTAAGTAATAGTCTTACGACAGCTTTTCTAAACTTTGTGAAAACGCATGGGGCTGTATTGAGTCCAACCAAACGGTAGGACGTTGATTTCAAAAATATAAATGTGTTTTTCCTATTTAAATTGAAGGTAATTTTATGATCAGGATCAATACTAAGAAGAAAAAAGGCATTTTTTAAGTCAACACAAATTTAGGTAATTTTTTGAGTCTATCAAAAATTTTTTGATCGTTTGAGGGTAGGTTCGATTCTAAAACGTATAATAGGTATCGATGAAATCTCATTATACCGTTTGGTTTAGAGATTAAAAATACCGGAGACACGAATTGATCGTCCAACGGTTTGCACTCAGAAGTAGCCTATAGTTAAAAGGCTGCTTATCGATTCTAGAAAATGAACCTTATTAATATCGAAATAAGATATTCTTACGGGGAGACTCATTTATATTACAAGGCATGAAAATGGTGTTTTATAATAACAACCCACAATGTATGACTAGGATCATCAGTAATGAATGCCCACTGCGAAGAGTGAACAGCCGGCCAGTGGCGGTAGTTCGCTGGCCGATGAACTTCTTGTAGTAAAAGGCGCGCGGGCGCGCGGGCGCGCGGCGGGCGGTGGCGGGCGGCGGCGGGCGGCAGCGGCCGGTCCCGGCGGCTGTACAGCTGCCGGCCTGCGGCCCGGGAGCGGATTCTTCCAGTTTGAATTTTCAACAATTATTATTATTATTATTTTTTTTTAATGTATAGGATTTGATAGTATTTGCAAATTTTTACCAATATAGGTATCTCTTAAAAAATACTTACGGCCGGCATCCTTATTATCTGCAGAAAAAAGCAGTGATATTACTTCGCCAAGGCAGGCGATAGCGGCAGTATGCTTTTGCTTTAC